>NW_010729090.1:6122781-6182055 GCF_000365185.1 Nelumbo nucifera
TCCCCATCCCCATCCCCACGAAAATCCCCATCCCAACTAATGAAGACAAAGTTATCCCCATCCCCATCTCCACGGGGATCCCCACTCTCTGTGATTCTTTATAATGTCAACCATTATGTTTTTGTTTTTTATTTTATTTAAAAAAATAAAAATAAAATAATTAAAATTTGCAATCCTATTAGAAAAAGATTCAAACATAATCATATTTAGACACCTTTTTTTAGTATCAAACTTCTTCGGCAACTTCAACAAGATAGAAAAAGTGGCCGGAGAAGGGACCCCAACATTGGTTTTCGTCCATAGTGTCGAGTGACACTGTTCATATATGCGGGTAAAGAATATGAGAAAAACGAGTTGGGTAAGCCGACCCATATTCGATTGGCTACTAATTACGATATTAATTAGCGTTTAATAAATTTTTAATTACTGTTATTACTGGTTAACAGTTTATTACATTTATACTGTTAAATAATTAAATTATTAATTATTTATTATCACTATTAATTAAATTAACATTGTTAATACTGTTAACATTTAATATTAATTTTTAATACTATTAATAATTATGGGTTAATAATTACTGTTTATTAAATTTATACTGTTAAATAAATAAATTAGTAATTATTAACTATCACTGTTAATTAATTTAACACTATTAATATTGTTAATTATTTAATATTGTTAAAGTATTACCAAATAAATACGGTTATTAATAATTACCAAATATATTTTTATCAATAAATACCATTAATTAAATACTATTAATATATTACCAAATACATTTTTATTAATAATTACCATTAATAATTATAAAATACAGTTAATAGTATAATTGGTGATAATAATTACTGTTATTCATTATTAGTATTATTTTAATAATTATAGTTATTTCTGTAATTTTTAATTAATTAAAAGTAAAAAACACCGTAAATTAACATTACTATTTATATTAAAAGTAAGAGTATGAATTGCCAAAACTTAGTAGTAATAATTGAAAATTACAAAAAAAAATTCAATTACTAATGTGAGCCTAATTATGTTTTAACTATTAATTTTTTCTTCACAATTATGTTTTAACTATCAATAAATTTTTTATTGGAAAATCATCAGTAATTTTTGAAGATTACCAGAAATTATCAATAAATTGTTTATTGGAAAATTATCAGTAATTTTTGAAAATTACCAGAAATTATCAATAAATTGTTAATATTATCAGTAATTACCAGAATTTAAGTGTAGATATTCAAAATTACAAAACAAAAGTAGAAATTGTCAGAAATTAGCAAAACTTAAAAAATAAAAATTCGGTAATTACCATAAATTATTTATCATTTTGAGTAGTTATTAATTTATTTTTATTTTCCCTGAATTATTTATTGGTAAATTATCAATAATTATTCAAAATTACCAGAAATTAAGTGTAGCAATTCATAATTACTAGAAATTACTAGTAATTCTCAGTTTATCTTGAAAATAACAAAATTTGCTAGAAATTACAAAAAAATTATCAGTAGTTTGTGAAAATTACTATAAATTATTATTAAATTGTTAATAAAATCAGTAATTACCAAAAAATTACTAGAAATTATGGGTAATTAGCAATATTTTTCGTTTTGAGTAGTTATTAATTTATTTTTATTTCCCTTGAATTATTTATTGGTAAATTATAAGTAGTTATTCAAAGTTACCAGAAATTAAGTGTACCTATTCAAAATTACTAGAAATTACCACTAACTCTCAATTTGCCTGGAAAATAACAAAACTAGTAGAAATTACAAGTAGGGCCTTGGTAGATTAAGCTTGGCCTAACTCAATTTTAGCCTTCCCAACATTTTATGATACACATAATCAATACATTCTACTTGAAAATTAGGCTACAAAACTCAACACTCTTAATCCCAAGCCCAACCCTGGATGTTGGGTTAAGCTCGGTTTGGGCCTAGTTTAGAAAATTCAGGCTTAAGCTTTGGTTGATAAACTTTGGCCTTGGCCAGTAAATTATTCATAATTATTGTCATTCTACTTCTGTTATTTATTAATATGTTATCGGTAATTATTGAAAAGTACCAGTAATTTTCTCTTACCAACCTAAGCTTAATCCAACATCTCGAGTTGGTATTGGGCTTGTGTGTGTTTAGCTGTATATCCCAATTTTCAAGTAGAATAGGTTGATAATATGTAGGTATGTATATCACAAAATATTTGGTGGTTTCAAATTGGGTCA
This sequence comes from Nelumbo nucifera, assembly GCF_000365185.1. The sequence goes on from NW_010729090.1 coordinate 6,125,006, forward strand.
GGTCGGATTGAGCTACTCGATACCAAAATCCAAGCCCAACCTAGGTTTAGGTTAGGGCTGAGTTTTTTTTGGCTCAGTCCCAATTTAAAGTTCCAAAACTCAAATCCAACCTGTAAAAATCACTTCGATAGAGCCAAATCTGGCTCAGGTTGGGCCCACCCATATTGCACCCCTAGCTCCTTTTACCTCAAATTCTCCCACCTAAAATTCCTCATAAAACAACTCTTAATCTATACATGCCCAATAAACCAATTAAAAAAACCAAAAACAAAATGCAGTTAAATTAATTTGGGTAGTTAATTTAATTTATGAAATATTTTTAATGTTTTCAATAATTATTGAATATTATTCAGTAAATATCAACAAGTAAACTATAATTTTTCGTAATTTTGGTAAATTTGAAAATTTAATTACTAAAAATTACATGCTGAAAATTACTGATTTTGGTAATTTAATTTCAGAAAATCTTGAAAGTTAGTTGTTGAAATCAATAATTACTAACAAATTGATAATTGATTAACATATTAATAAATACAAATTTATTAATTAAAAATTATTGGTAAATTTTCATCGAAAATTTTATTTCAATAAATATAAATTTATTTTTTACATTTTCAATAATTTGATATTAGTAATGTTTTTTTAGCAATAAGCAGTTATTGATATTTTAAGTAATTTTGGTCAATTTATTAATATCTAATGATATTATCAGAAAATAATTAAAAATTTTGAATAATTTAATTTTTTAGTGGAAGTTAAATTATAAAACTTCTAATTATTCAAATAAATAATTGGAAATTTTTAATAATTTTCATAAGTATTTGATACTACATTTATAATTACCATAATTATTTGAACTATATTTATGGGTTTGGGGGATGACCCCCTAGGTAGGAATGACAATGGGTGGGTAGGAAGCGAGCATCATACTCCCCATCCTGATTCTGAGTTTTAAATTAATTCCATCTTTGACTCCAATCCCCATCGGGAAAAAATTTATCCTGCATCCCCAATCCCTGATGGAGATGGGTTCCCCATCAAGGACCTAAACCCCAAAATTTTTAATTAAAAGTTTGTTTTCAGAAAGGTATTTATTAAAATAAAGGAAAATTAATATGAAAATAATATTTTAAATATATTTTGATATATATATATATATATATATATATATATATATAATAAATAATGTTATGCATTTAACATGATATATACACACATATTTAATATATATAATTGGGGTCGATGCAAGGTGTGGACTTCACTCTTCTCCCCGTCCCAGTCTTTGTCCCTAATTGGGTATTCCTATTAATCCCATCCCCTAAGGCAGTCTTCATCCCCATCCCCACCTAGTCAGGGAGGCCAGATACTCGACAAAGATGGGGAAAATTGCCATCCCTACCCTCGAGTTGTGTAGCTCCATAGAGCAATAAGTTTTAAACCCAATAAAACCCTAATAGGGAAAAGAGGGAAGACATTAAAATGGAAGCCCAACAGCACTATGATCAAAGGTCATCAAATAATAGAGTATGCAGGATCAGAAAACCTTAATTCATGGATACAAACTCAAACACAAATTTTCATACCCTAGGAAGGTCGTTGGACGCATAATACTAAACGGAGAAGAACAAAAGGTTTTTGAAAGAAATTGTGTATTCAGAAATTTTTGAAAATTAGTTATTGAAATCAATGATTACTAAAAATTTGATATTGAATTAAAATATTAATAAACACAAATTTATTAATTAAAAAATATTGGTAAATTTTCATTGAAATATTTATTTCAATAAATATAAATTTATTTTTTACATTTTCAGTATTTTTTAGCAATAAGTAGTTATTGATATTTTCAGTAGTTTTTGGTCAATTTATTAATATTTAATGATATTATCATATAATAATTAAAATTTTCAGTAATTTATTTTTTAGTGGAAAATTAATTTCAATAAATATAAATCTATTTTTTATATTTTCAGCAATTTTGATATTTACTATAATTTTGGTAATTTAATTACTAAAAATTACTGATTTTGGTAATTTAGTTGAGTGAAAGTTGAATTATAATACTTCCAATTATTCAAATAAATAATTGGAAAATTTTAATAATTTCCATAAGTATTTGAAAACTACATTTATAATTACCATAATTAATGGAACTATATTTATGGGTTTGGGGGATGACCCCCAGGCAAGAATGGCAATGAGTGAGTTCAGAGTGGGGATCATACTCCCCATCCCAATCCTAAATTTTAAATTAATTCCCATTTTTGACCCTGATCCCCATCGGGAAAAATTTTAGCCTACATCCTTGATCCCGATGGAGACGGGTTTCCCATTAGGAACCTGAATCCCCAAATTTTTTAATTCAAAGTTTGTTTTTAGAAATATATATATTTTTTAAATAAAGGAAAATGAATATGCAAATAAATATTTTAAATATATTTTGATATATATATAATATAAATAATACTATATATTTAATAACATTGATATATTTAATATACATAATCGGGGTCGAGGTGAGGTGTGGACTTCATTCCCCATCCTCACCTGATCGGGGAGGCTGGATACCCAACGAAGATGGAGAAAATTGCCATCCTAGAAAAACAAGCAGGACTATTATACCAGGATATCACATCTCCGCTCCACAATGCCCCGCAGCACATCTCCGCTGTATATTGGGAACATCTCCCGATGATAACATCATCATGACTGGTACTATCATCGGGAGATATTCCCAATACACGGTGAGGATGTGTTGTGGGGCGGAGATGTAAACTCTTATACTAGAACCATTATCAAAAACCAAACGTATAATATCAGTTGGCAGATTATCAAACTGATCAACAAAATGTACGCGTTACAGTCTCTTTAGACCTGCCCTACCCACGCCTCTCTCATTGAGTCTCTCTCTTGATTCCTTATTCCTTTCGACCAGCTATAGTGCTACTCCCTTCTCCCCATTTCACCTGTCAATAAAAGAGACCAAAAATAGTTTACTTGAAATAGTGTTCAACAATTGTTGTTGAGAACCACCACTGAACCAGCCCTATTTCTACCAAGATTAGAGTGTTTGATAACTTTGGAGAAGTGTAAAAGATTGTTAATTTCATCCTTCACAACAGAAAGCTGTTTGAAAGAGAAAGAACAAAGGTCTGAAACATCGTATAGTGACCAGCTGCGTTTTTGGTTGATTTATTATCAGGTAAATTTTAGTTTGTTGTTGTTTTGGGTCTGAAACAATGTGGCCAAATCCCCAATTTGACCTGGGCTTGGGAAAATGTTTCCTGTGTGGTGATTTTGCAGTTTCTAGTTTTCCCATGATAAATTTTTAAAATTCTACCTACTGCAGCTTGTTTTTTATTTCTTTTTTTCACTTTTTCTAATAACTTTCAATTTCTTGGTGACTAGATACCTCTGGTGGTGCAAGTCACTATGTTGATAATGTGAGCACCATTCTCATCAGCTCCAAACTTCTCCACTCACAAATCAACATTTAATAATATTGAGGTGGATTGCTATTTTATCAAATAAGTATTATATATCATCCTTATGTATTCCCCAAAATGACTTGTCGATATATTCACCAAGGCTATTACTTAAATCAGACATGATTATCTTGCAAGTAACTCAATCTTGTATAGATAGTAAGGTTTTAAAAATTGGACCGAACATGAAACCGTTCTGGGGACCGGTTCTCGGGTCGATGATCATTTGGTTTGAATGAATGATCCATTGTGATTTAAAAAATAAAATAAAAACGGTTAAAATGTTGTCTGGGTTGATGGTTCAACAGTTCAACCACCTGAGCTAACGGTTTAGCAGCCCAATACCCTCTGACTCCTTATGAAATAAAGTGGATACCCATGAACTAATCTTATATATGAACTAGTAGGGACTCGTGCGATGCATGGGAAATCTGAAAGATTTAATAATTTTATTTACTATTAATTAATATTAAACTAATAATCAAAATTTGTTGTTAATTAACTAAAAGTATTCAAAGTAATTGTTAATATTAAAATTTTAATAATTGTATTTTTAATTTAATGTTGATTTACAGAAAATAATTATTATTAATTTAATATGAATAAATATTTTTTAATAAGTTTAGTTTTATTATTAATTTATAGTAATTTTAATAATTGCTATTATTTTTAAATGAAATTTTGATTAACTTTAAATAAATAAAAATAATTACAAAAACTAACATTTTTATTAATTTCACTAATAATTAACAATTATATAGGAATGACAACAGGATGGGTTCTGGGCAGGGCACCCCATCCCTATCCTTGTTCCATAGTCAAGACACTCTACTCCATCCCCACCCCGTCCCTAGTGTCAGGCGGGTTCAAGGCAAGGCAATCACTCCCAATGTCGAGCGAGTTTAGGGGCAAGGCACCTCACTCCTCATCAAGGATGGGGAATCCTCAAATTTTCTTGCCCCGTCCCCAGTATTGGGCAAGTACAAGTAGAGGTATTAATCCGGTCATGCTGGGCTTGCATGGCATGATCCACATGTAGCACGCACAAAGTGTGAGTCATGTCATGCTAGCCCACCAGGCGTCCTGGGCCGTGCCTCCCTCCATTGGGATAATTTGGGGTGTCGGTTCGGCACAACCCGAGCCCGCATGAGCCTATGCCGTGTCATGGGCCGAGTTGGTCTATGGGCCAAGCCTTGGGCCAAGTTAGGCCATGGACCGGGCCAAGCTATAAGAGGTCCATTTAAAAAAAATGAAAAAGATGTTTAAATTTTAATTCCATAAGATTTTTTATGTATACAATTGTTTATATATACAATTAGACATATTCATGGGTTGGATAGCCCGATGGCCCGGTCCAGCTTGACCCGTTATTTTTCAAGCTTTGACAAAATTTCAGGCCCATGGGCTCGAGCTCAAGCTTTCTCAAATAAGCCCGGCCCGATACTATTACATATACAAAAAAGTACTTATGTTATATATAATAAATAATATATATATATATATATGCTTCTTAAATTATCAATAAATATCAATTTACTATTAGGAAATATAAATTAGCTTATTAATTTATTAATTTATTACTAAACTAATATAATATCAGTTTATAAAAGTATAATGAAAATAAGACAATTTTTGTACAAATCGAGCTTTGGGCTTTATATAAGGGCTGGGCTTGGGCTTAAGATCTAGGCCCGATGGTCGAGCTAGGCTTGGGCTCAGGCTTGCACATTTTCTGTTGATAAAGAGGCTCGTGTTAATTATAAAACTATGATTTTTTACAAGTTAAAATTTGTATTTAATAATAGTCTAGTATAAAAAATATATAACATTTGTATATATATAAATATAAAATTTGTTATTTAAATATTATATAATAATATTTACCATATATGCATATAACTTCCAAGTTGAGCTTATTAAGGGTCATTTAGCTTGGGCCCAATCTACTAAAGCCATCGTTGGACTCCAAAAGTTTGATACCTAATTAAACTTTGAATCTGATTATCCCTTAAATGTGTGGGCGTGGTGCATATCTCAGCTAGACCTATTTTAGAAGAAAATAGTTGCTTGAGCGTACAAATTTATAGATCTAATAGTTGCTTAAGTTATAAACACTCTATTACTTTTTATTAATTATTAAATTACTGTATTTATTTAAAATACAGTAATATCTAGAAATTATCATATTTTCAGAAATATTGCTAATTTCTTGTCTAAAACTAATTAAATGTAAATTTTTGATAATTAAATATAATTTTCTACTATTTGTAGCTTAAATTATAATTACTGTTAATTACAGTTTAAAAATAACTATTGTTAAATATATTACTATTAATAATTAAAATGCATTATCTTTTTCATTATTTTTTGCAATAAAATACAATTAATTTAATTTTTAATTATTTTTACTATTTTATTTAAGCTTTAGTTTTTTCAAAAATTTTGGATTTTTATATAATTTTTTGGTGTTTTTTCATTATTATTTAGTAATTTTTTCATATGAGTATTTTTTTCAATAAGTTTCAGTATTTTCAGCATTTATTTTTGCATATTAGTCACTACAGAATTAATTTGCATTTTCTTTCAGTAAAAAAAATTAAATAACTAAATAAATACCATAATTAATAAAAAATACAGCTAATTTTCAATATTTTTCAAAAATTTCTGGCTTAGGTATTTTTTAATTATAAAAGCTATTAATTGTACTTTTAATTATTTTTAGTAAATGACTTATTAAAATAAAATATTGTTAATTTTAACTATTTTTTAATTATTTTTATTATTTTAATTATGTTTAGGTTTTTCAGAAATTTCCAGATTTTTAATTAATTTTTGGTATTTTTTCATTATTATTCTGTAATTTTGCAATAAAATACTGTAAATAAAACCTATTCTACATTTTAAAATTTCATTAACTTTTATCATTTTTAATGAGTTCATTATGCACAATAAAGGTATCAATTCATAAAAATTATTAATTAATTAAAAATGCTTTAATACAAAGTTATCTAATAATATTATTAAAACTATCAATTAATATTTTTATATTTAAATTTCTTATTTTTAATTAATTGTTGGTATTTTTTCATTATTATTCAGTAATTTTGCAATAAAATATTGTTAATAAAATGGGTTCTGCTTTTAAATATTCATTAATTTTTATCATTTTTAATGAGTTCATTATGCACAATAAAGGTCTCAACTCATAAGTAATCTAATAATATTATTAAAAGTTTAAAACTATAAATTAATATTTTTATATTTAAATTTCTTATTTTTTATTAGCTTTTTTTAAGTTTGATTTTTAAGTGGAATTGAAACACATTTTTAATATTTATTTTAAGTGAAAGTTTAGTGGGTTTTTAAATTAATAATTTTTTTATTGTTTAACCTCAACCTATTTATATTATTTGATTTCTATTATTACTATTCTCTCTCTCTCTCTCTCTTAAGTGTAATAACAACATGAATTAAAATAAGAGGCCTTGGAAAACCTAAAGGTTTCAATCTAATAGTGTGTTATTTTATTAATCTAATCAAGATAATCAATTATTACTGTTTTATATTTTTAAAACAAAAGAAATTAAAAAAATGCAACAATAAAAAAAATAGATAAATAACTTCTCCCAAAGAGAGATATACTGACATGAAGAGACCAATTTTAATATATATAATAGATACATTAGCTAGCGCCCATGTTTGATGGCCCATGGACAGACATGTAATAATATGGAGTGTGGCCCACTTATTGACACATAATATTCCACTCCCTTTAAAATTAGCATTGTCAAATCATTTAGGATCCCAAATGGAAAAGGTAAATACAATAAGTGATAAATAAAATCCATAAAAAATTAATTTTTATTTTATCATTCCGACATTCTTTGTCTTTGGTGTTTTGATTGTACGTAGTATTTACTTTTTAATGGCGATTGTCGATTTGGTGTTGGTACTTGGCCTTATTGGTTCCTACTTTGTTGTCTTCTTTTTTCTTGTGAGGCATTTTGGATTGTAGCACGATTGAGGAGATTTCTTTGCACCTATTGGATTCGGATGCAACCTTGATGATTTGCTTACTCTTCTTCATGATATCAGTGAAACCATGGCTCTAACTCAGAATCCCCTTTGCATCGCTCTAACTTGAGTTCTTTTACCAAGTGTTACATATGTTAAAAAATCTTAAAGCTTAGTTTGGAAGGAATACAATTAGAATGCAAAACCTTGTATTTTGTGCCAATTGATGGTGGCTCAGTTGGTAGGTTTTCTGACTTGTTGGAGTAGAGACCTGGGATAAAATCCTGCTGGCACCAGGGGTTGGGGGTTAGGGGAAAGGGATGGGCTACCCCTTGTTGTGTGTAGCCCCATGAAGCAAAATTCAATCTTTTGGGACCGTAACATACTACCATGTTTACATAATTGACATCTCAACCATGATTTTGAAAACTGGACTGGACCGGACGGTCAAAGTGGAAAAATCAGGAACCATGGTTTTACCCCAGAACCATTATTTTGCCAAAAACTATTGATTTGGTCAGCAAAAGATTGTGCTTTCCATGATAACTCTCATTTTGGCGGTAAAAAGACCCTCACACTCTAATGACAAGTAGTTCCTTCCCTCTAGCAGTTCCAATCTACTCCAAGTAGCCCTTTCCATAATTTGAACTTGAGACATGGTCATAGATTCTGTTATATATATATATATATACACTGAAAGTCTTAAGACTATTAGAATAGGTAAAGCCCTGTTATTTATTAATTAGAATGGACATCAAAGGTTTCTAGGCATCCCTTATGTTTTCCTTGTTCCTATTCTTAGTTGAGAGTTCAAGGAGTGCCAATGGTATGTCAAGACTAAAAGGAGTCGTGAAATACATTGTGAGAGTTAAGAGTAGATCAAGGGGGACTCATAGTGGAAGAAGCTACATTGAAGAATATATGTGGATGGCTATGTCTAATTTTTATATATAAAATTATAATATTCTTTTATTGTTTACAACTAAATATGATATATGGAATAAAGAGAGTTGGTTTGGTCTTATAACAAACCAACCCTATAAACGTTGGAAGGGCTTTTCACTTAGGGGGTGTTATTTTTTTGGATTTTGAGAGAGGGGAAAGTTGGTCAATGGGATTTTGGTTCCCATTGACCAAGAATCCTATGTTCTTTTTTCATCTTTATGTGAGGATCAGGGAAAATTTATGATGCTGAGAAGAGGGAAGAGATTGAGAGAGTGTTCAGACGATTCGACGTGAATGATGACAGTAAGATATCCTCCAAGGAGCTCGGCGACGTCCTACGAGCCCTCGGCACCGAGGTGCCAGCGGATGAAGTTAAACGCATGATGGAGGAGATGGACACCGATGGAAATGGATTCATCGACCTGAAAGAATCCAACTTCCTGAGCACTTTTAGGCTGTAGCCCAAGGTGGTAACAATCCAGGTTCTCTTTCGACCACGTCAATTAATAAGCGCCAATTCCTCAAGTCCGGCAATCATGGCCGTCCCAAGAGTCTTGAGTCCTTCACCTGTGACAAGGCAGCAACTTTGGAGCCGAAGGCTGACACCATGAAAGTTCTTCGCAACAGCAGAGAGGTGGTCGTTATCGAGGTCGAGAGGCAAACGCAGGTCAAGCTTCTGCAGGGTGGAGCTGCATCGCCTTATAAATTGGTGGAGATCCGCTTACCCAAGAAAGTGATAATCATCTCCTAGGTGGGTAAATAACTTTCCCACATAGGGGAAAAATTGTCAACACTTGAATATGACAAAAAAGCGCCTCTTAATAATGGATTTCTATGGCTAAAATAGCCATTGCTTTATTCACATGGGAAATAAAAGAACATGGGTAAATACACTTACCCGGGTAAGCATTTCCTAGGAAAAACTTGCCCAAGTAATTGCTTTTACTTGGATAAGTTACTTATCGTAAAGCAAATAGGGGCTTAGTGGGCATTCTTTTTTTGGATTTTGAGAAGATGAAAAGTTGGTCAATGGGATTTTGATTGCCATTGACTAAGAAACCCATATTCTTTTTTTCAAATTTATGTGGTGACGAGGGAAAGTTTATTTTTCTGGGTAAGTGGGTAAACAAAAGAACATGGGTAAAGTAAATTTACTTGGATAAGTCTTTCCTGTGAAAAGCCTACCCGGATAAGTAACTTATCGAAAAGCAAATGGAGTCTTAGTAGTGATAAGCTTAGAAAAATATTTTAACATATCTAATAAATTCATAGTGTGTACAAGTAACTTTATAATTAGGAAATAATTGTGTCAAATAAGAGTTGCCCAATGGGACTTCACCTATTTATACCATATGTAGGGATCTCAAGCCTAATCCAAGGCATCCATTAGAAAGGAAACCTACTAAATTAACTGCATTTTTTATCCCCTTGTCCATATTACCCTCTTTTTTCAAGGATCAAGAAAAGAAATTTTATGAAAAATAAAAGAGAGAAATACAACTGAGAGAACTACAGAACACTCAAAGGCTAGTTCAAAAGGAAAACCAAGATTTTCGAACTTCCAAACTGAACCAACCTCCGAAAATACTAAGAAACTGTTAAGTCGGGGGCTCAGTCAAGCACCCAACATCGGCATGACTAGGAGCTAACCTTATCTCTTCCACCTCTCCCCTAAACCCTCACCGACTTCTTCCCTCTAATATCTGCTGACACTGAAGCATCCACGTAAAAATCCACAAGCCTTCGTAGCTTTCAACTCAGACTTGGAACCCTCCGATTTTAATACCCTGCTCCTTCCTCCCCTTCTTCCATCGCCACCCATCAGAAGCCTCTATGGGATATGGAGATTAAAGATTTCAGGCCTTCCACCACAAACAATTCTCCAAAGACCTCCATTATCAATGCCTTAGGGACCTCGTGTGGTGCTTCCGCCAACTCAAACCTGGTCCATTGGCACCTATATATATATTTTTTTTCTATCAATCGATCAGATATTGGCTCAATCCAATATAAATTCATTATGAACGGACCGGGTTCAATCCAATATGTCATATTGGTTCGTCCAGTCCATCCATATTCAATATGTCTTATTGATCCATCCAATCTATCTAAGCGGATTTTGATTTAGATGAAATCCAACCCAAAACCGAAGTCCATTGACACCCTTACTTAAGGTCCCTCTAACTGAGGTTGTCCTCTACAACTCCGGAGAAACCCTTAGTAGTGTTTCCTACTTCCTTGAAAGTTTTGAGACACCAGACATGGGGCAGTAAACCAAAATCTCATACCCTCCATCTCTGGCACTATTTACCGTTGCAATCTCTCTCCAAGCCTGGCGTCCAATTGAACAAAGCCAGATTTCTACCTTCGAATTGGTACGGACTTTATTCTGCTATCTTCATAGCTTCTAATTCCTATTCCAACACGAGTAGAAATTGGCCACCTGAAACAAGCCTGAACTCCGGTTCACCGAATTTGCAATCAGTGGCCCACCGAGCTGAGCTCACCATTCTATTCGGTGGCACACCATAATGAACGGTGGTACACCATTTGCAAACCACCGATTGTGGTTTGCTTAACTATGAAGAAAATTTTTGAAAAACCCCATTATAGTCTTAAGCTCAAGTATAAATAGGGGTCCCCCCTATGTTATTTCATTATATACTCCATTTCATTTCAGTGTATAGTGTATACAGTGTGTTGAGAGGAGTACTGTGTTTGGGTGTATTGAGTGTCGGGTACAGGTGTGATTCCAGTAAGGCTATCTTTGTATTTTCTCCTATTTATATTAAGAATGAAGCTCCGAGTTGCTGCCCGTGGACGTAGGCATTTTGGCCGAATCACGTAAATCTGGTGTTCTCTCTTCTTTCTTTCTTTATTGCTATCTGCTTTTATTTTGTTTCTGTGCACGTACAGATTACATTATTTCCACTGTGCAATTCCAACAATTGGTATCAGAGCCACACGGTTCTGTTCTGGGATTCTACCGAAATCTGTATTTGTTGTTCCGATATTGCAAGTGTTGAATATGGCGAGTTCGAGCTCTACCCGATTCGACATACCAAAATTCAACGGATCCAACTATGCAATTTGGAAGCTGAAGATGCATGCTGTGTTGGTGAAAGAAGATTGTGCAATTGCCTTACAAGCAAAAGAGAATAAGCCTGTTAATATGAAAGACGAAGATTTTGAGAAGAAAAACCAGATAGCCATGGCTGATATTCTTCTTGCTTTAGAAGATTCGGTTYTATTCAACGTGTCYRAGGAAAYCACTGCCAAAKGTTTATGGGACAAGTTGCAGAATCTCTACGAGGGGAAATCGATGTCCAACAAAATCTTTCTCCGACGATAACTCTACAATTTGAGGATGAAGGACGGAGCCTCTTTGCAAGTACACTTGAATGGGTTCAACACTCTAGTAAGCAAATTAGCAGCTRTAGAGGTACGTATTGATGACGAAGAAAAGGTTGTTCTTTTGCTTTATTCTATGCCAAACTCTTGGGATAGTTTGATAATAAATCTGAGCAATACTAAAGATCTGTCATTAGAATCTACTATATCTATGTTGCTTACGGAAGAATCTCGTAGAAAATTTGGTGAGAATTCTTCAGGTGACGCAATGATGATACGAGGTAGATCGAATGAAAGAAACGACTCTATCAAAAATCAAACGAGAACCAAGTCAAGAGGCAACAAGAAAGGACTCAAGCGTTGGAATTGTGGTAAGAATGGGCACCTTCGAAAGGATTGTCGGCAACCCAAAGCAAAACAAAATTGGCCCAACTCTGACAAAGATCCGGCTTCAAATAATTCCCAAGGAAACATCGTAGAAGGAAGTGATTCATTAGAAGATGGTGAGATATTGTCTATTGATTCTTGTGAAAATTTAAAGCATAACTGGATATTAGATTCTGATGCTTCTTTCCATATGACGCCATGCAAAGATTGGTTCTACACATACCAATCATGCAATGGTGGGACTGTTTACATGGGCGATAATAGCACATGCAAAATAGTGGGAATTGGAGACGTTAGAATTACTATGTTTGACGGCATCACTCGTACAATATCTGGTGTACGGTATGTTCCTAAACTGCAAAAGAGTCTCTTATCACTGGGAAAGTTTGATGAAGACAGTTACAAGTTTTCTAGAGAAAAGGGCCAATTGAAGATCAGTAAATGAGCTATGGTAATTGCAAAAGGCAAATTACAAGGGAAGTTATACCACTTGATCAGGGATACCATGGTCGGTGATGCCATCGTTGCAAATGTTGTGACCGATTCCGTCATGATTTGGCACAGACGTTTGGGTCATATGAGCAAGCAAGGACTTAAGGTACTTCTTGATAAAAATCTACTTCCTGGTTTAAAATCTACTGATTTGAATTTCTGTGAAGATTGTTTATTTGGGAAACACCACAGAGCTAGTTTTCCCAAGTCTAAAGCTAGGAGTAGAGAGGTATTAAATCTAATACACTCTGATACGTGGGAAGCTACTACGGAATCTCTTGGAGGTTCATTATACTTTGTCTCTTTTATTGATGATTTCTCTAGGAAAGTATGGGTATATTTACTCCAACGGAAAAATGATACTTTTTCCTATTTCAAGAAGTTCAAAGCTCTAGTTGAAAGCCAAAAGGGAAAAAGAATTAAGTGTCTGAGAACCGACAATGGGAAAGAATATACCTTGAAAGAATTTGAAAATTTTTGCAATGAGCATGACATTCTGAGACAGTATACAGTTCCACGAACTCCACAACAAAACAGAGTTGCAGAACGGATGAATCGTACACTTATGGATCGAGCTAGAAGCATGTTGAGTACAGTTGGGCTGGAGCAATACTTTTGGGCAGAGGTAGTCAATACGACATGTTACCTAGTAAATCGCTCTCCCACTACAGCACTTGATTGCAAAATTCAAGAAGAGGTATGGTCAGGAAACCCTGTTGATTATTCTTTCCTACGTACCTTTGGTTGTGGGATCCTACTGCCCACAAGATAGTTGTTAGCCGAGATGTTGTCTTCAATGAAGATTCGATGCAGAAAGAATCAAGCTCTAAGACAAGAGAGAAAATTGAAGTGAAATCTTTTCAAAAGATTCAAGAGCAACAAATTGATACAACTGTTGATGTACCTGAAGAGCACGTTGACAATTTTGAAGGAGAGACTCACGGTGATCAAGGTCGATCGAGGAGAGCTACAAGACCTCCTATCTGGCTTCAGGATTATATAACAACTTATGCTTGCATTACAGAAGAGCACGAGCCTTGTTCATACCAAGATGCATGCAAATGTCTAAATCCTCGTCATTGGCAAATGGCAATGGAGGAAGAAATGGAAGCTTTGAAGAAAAATAAAACTTGGGACTTAGTCAAACTACCTAAGAATCGAAAGGCCATTGGTTGTAGATGGGTGTACAAACTCAAAAAGGACACTAGCGGGAATATCGAAAGATACAAAGATCGACTAGTTGTAAAAGGATATGCTCAGAAATCAAATATCGACTTTAACGAAATATTTTCTCTTGTTGTTTGATTAAGTACTATTCGTATTCTATTAAGTATAGTTGCAGTACTTGACTTGGAGCTGGAGCAGTTAGATGTTAAAACTGCATTCTTGCATGGTAATCTTGAAGAAGAGATTTATATGACTCAACCTGAAGGCTTTGTCRAGRATGACAAAAAGGATCTGGTTTGTCAGCTGACCAAATCACTTTACGGTCTAAAACAGACGCCAAGGTGTTGGTATAGCGATTTGATTCCTTCATTGTGAGCTTGGGCTTTAGCAAACACGAAGCAGATCATTGTGTCTACACATACTTTGGTAATGATCACTTCATCATTTTGCTGTTATATGTTGATGACATGCTAGTTGCAGGTACTGATAAAGGAAGTATCTCAACATTGAAAGCTCGTTTAGCTAGGGAGTTTGACATAAAGGATCTAAGGGCGGTTAATCAGATTCTTTGGATGACAGTATATCGGGACAGAAAGAACAGGAAAGTCTAGATAACTCAAAAGAGTTATGTTCAAAGGGTCTTGTGGTGCTTCAACATGCAAGACTCCAAACCAGTCAGTATCCCATTTTCTGTTGGTTGTAAGTTGTCTTTGGAACAATCACCTAGCACTGAAGCTGAGATGACAGAGATGTCCCACATACCATATTCATCAGCAGTAGGGAGCCTTGTGTTTGCCATGGTGTGCACCAAACCAGACATTGCACAAGCAGTGGGAGCAGTCAGTAAGTTTATGGAAAATCCAGGAAGAGATCATTGGACTACGGTGAAGAGAATCCTTCGGTATTTGAAGGTACTTTTGAAATCTCAATTTATTATAGTAGCCAAAGCTTAAAACTAGTTGGTTATGTGGATGCAGACTATGCAAGAGATCGCGATAATAGAAAATCAACTACTGGTTATGTATTTCCTTTAGCTAATGGTGTAGTGAACTGGGCATCAAAATTGCAATCTGTGGTAGCCTTATCTACAACAGAAGCAAAATATATGTCAACTACACAAGCATGCAAAAAAAGTATTTGGCTAAAGAGGTTGCTTGAAAAATTCCACATCAAGAAAGAAGTGGTGACTATTCATTGTGACAGTCAAAGCGCATTACACTTAGCAAGAAATCTTGTCTTTCATGCATGGACTAAACACATTGATGTACGGTACCACTTTGTTCGTGAGGTAGTTGAAGATGGGTAGATCTCATTACAGAAGATCCACACTAACAACAATGTTGCTGATATATTGACAAAGCCGGTGATGAGAGAGAAGTTCATCTAGTGCAGAACTTCTCTGGGACTTGAAGCCACATAGCAAGAGATGATCGACAACTATTCTCGAGTGAATTTTTCACTATGAAAATTGTCTTCAAGTGGGAGAATGTTGAAAAGCATAAAAGGTGGGCTAGTCGGTGGCTCACCGAATTTGCAATCAGTGGCCCATCGAGCTGAGCCCACCATTCTGTTCAGTGGCACACCATATTGAACGGTGGCACACCATTTGCAAACCACCATTGGTGGTTTGCTTAACTATGAAGAATTTTTTTTAAAAACCCCATTATACCCCTCAACTCAAGTATAAATAGGGGTCCCCCCTATGTTATTTCATTATATTCCATTTCATTTCAGTGTATAAGGTATACAATGTGTTGAGAGGAGTATTGTGTTTGGGTGTATTGAGTGTCGAGTATAGGTGTGATTCCAGTAAGGCCATCTTTGTATTTTTTCCTGTTTATAGTAAGAAGGAAGCTCTAAGTTGCTGCCCGTGGATGTAGGCATTTTGGCCGAACCACGTAAATATGTTGTTATCTCTTCTTTCTTTCTTTATTGCTATCTGCTTTTATTTTGTTTCTGTGCATGTACAGATTACATTATTTTCGGTGTGCAATTCCAACAGAGGGTTATCCAAGGGATTAGTCAAGGTAGCAAGCATGACACGACCCGATTTAAACCTCTATGCATGATTAAAAGTGATCTTATATTGTAATTTTTCTCAGATATATGACAAATGCTAATAAAACAATTTTCCCATGAATAAAGAACAAGAGGATGTATCATAAGAAGTCCTTTTGAATTCCATATTTGTTGATCTTATGTGTTTTGATGATAATAAATTCATTGAAAGTACTAATGTTGAACTAAGATTGTATCTAATCCAAATAAGCTTGAACTCTAATCTTCTTAAACATATCATGACAAAGAAAGTGGGAGATTTACTTGTGATTAGTTGAACATCACCTCTCTATAAGAAAAAGGAAGCTTCAAGGAAGATAAAAGAACCATAAAGAATAAGAAAGAAATGAGCAACCTTTGAAGATTTGTTAGTTGTTACATCAACTCAACAAGAGAAAGAAAGCATTAAGTCCATAAGTTTAAGTGTCTTATTCTTTTTAGGTTCTTAATGCATTTCTTGAAATGCACAACAAATTAAACTCAACAAGACCAAATTCAATTAAACCAATCTTACTGATCAATGGTTAGAATAGGTTTGGTTTACATGTTGGCACTACCCTTGGCTGTCAAGGGTAGTCGACTATAGGTTTTTCAATAGTCAACTAATGATAGTTTAACACTTAGAAACCTTAGAATTTTAGTTCAAAGGTTTTGGGAACTTTCCCTTGACTTTCAAAATTGATTTTCAACATTTTAAATCTAGGAATAATGACTAGTTTCATATTTGATATGCCTTCTATCTTGTTGGGAGTAATTTTGAACATTTCCTATTGTGGATTCAAGTCTTCCCAACGGCTAGAATATAGATCACTTGCACTTTAACCTCTATAAATAAGAGGTTTTAATTTAAAATCAAACAACAAGAACAAGAGCTTTGATTGTATATATTGTATAGTTGTAGAGAGCAATTTCATATTAAGAGTTCCATCTTTTCTTGAAGAGGTTTTTGTGCTTCATTAGTACAAAATAGTGAGAAAAAACTGAGTAATTGGTAGGCTTATATGTTTCTCACTAAACTATTTTGAATCTCTTCACTGAATTGAATTTATGTGTTGAGCAATCTCTTGCATTTAAAATAGTTTTAGCTATATTTGATTTATCTACCTATGTAAGATGAATTTATTGTATTTGAGCTTCATTATAATATCGTTTGTGAATAGGTGGTATTCAAGGTTTCAACACCAACAAAGGTTTTGATTGTGACCTATAAGACTAAACAAGGTTTGGTATAAACCTACAAGGTCTATCAGTTTAGATTGGGCAAACACTTGCAGGTTTTGCCATGGCACTGTAGACACCTAGAAGTCCTATTGTGTTGAACTTTGAAGAGGGTTCTTGAGAAGAGAACATAGGTCGGGATTGTCTGAACCTCTATAAAAATCGTGTATGCATTGTTTATTTTTCTTTCTTTGTGCTTTACTTTCTTTCTGCAGTAGTTATTTGTTTATTCTTGCTACATCTTGTTAATTGCACCAACAAGTACTAGTAAATAGTTGTTTTGCTTTCATTTGCACAAATGGCATACTTGTAGTTGTTTCTTACTTTTTTGTTCATTTACTTTTAATTCTTCAACATATTGTTATTTGAATTTATTTGCTAAACTTACTTGAATCTATTGACCATCTGCTTTATATAAATGCATTATACTATTTTTACAATCACTTTAAAGCAGTTACTTTACTTTCTTGTTTGTTTATATTTCTTAACCAGTTTACATCATTATTTGGATCTTCAGTGTTGTAGTTATTTGATTTACTTGTATATATATTCTTCACTTGACTTCATCTTTTTTAAGATTACTTAGAGCAATTAATTAGTTATAATGGATCGTTGTTGTAGTTATTTGATTTACATTTTGATGAAGGAGAATTTGGCCCGACCTCGTGATAGGGAGACACGTGAACGTGACTCAACACGGGTGATAGCTCAGCATGAGTCAGCTCGCTACAAAACGAGCTCGGGTAAGTTGGTACCCAGAATTAAAGTCACTTCGAACTAAGATCGTCTCGGTAACAAATCGCGAAAAACGAAACCAAGTTCGTTATAGATCATGCCCAGACAGACGGATCACCTCGGTCCCAGGGCACTTCGGCATTCGTATAAGGGCAGACCTAAGGAACACAAGCTCGAGGAGCTCGCTACCAGTCAGCTCGCCATCAAACAGCTCGGTATCCTACAGGCGACTCGCCCACCGTTCAGATCTCCGAATGACAACCTCGAGGAGCACACTACAGTACTCTACGTCCTACAGGGCCGTACCTCATAATGGTCACACTAGTTCAACAACTCCCCAGTTTAGACAGGAATGGACAGTATTACCATTTGACGGGTGGGACAGTATTACCGTTTGACGGCGTGTGACAGTATTACCGTCTGACGGGTGAGACAATATTACCGTTTGACGGCGTTTCGCCCACCTAACACGCAAGCAAGTCCCGTCACAACTGGGATCCGGTGACTATTCCACCAACCCGCATGGACACCAGTATATAAAGACTCTGCCCCCCCCAGGGGCAAGGTACGTTCTATTCTTATTGTTGTGTGTGTAATCTTCGCTCTCTAGCTCTCTCACTGTTATCATCTTCAAGCTCTCTATTACTACTGTGCTCTAACTTAGCCATCGGAGTATTCTCGCCGGGTGAGCCACCCCGGGATCTCTGACTCATCTCTTTCAGGAGCCCAGTCCTCGTCGTTGCTAACAACCAGATCACATCCAACATGGAACAGTCAGATTACGACACATCATTTGGCGCCGTCTGTGGGAACTTGTTACTAAAAGCCTTTTTATCTCCATTTCAAAAACCCCAAAAGCTCAAAATCAAACCTATGGCTTCTTCCAGCAATGCCGGACAGCATAGAGAAGCAAATGCCTTGGGGGGCAACCTCAGTTCCCAACTGTCTACATAGGCCAGTTCATCATACCGCTCCCTGCGGGTGGGATCCCAACACCTGCTATACCTCAACCAATTGAGCCTATGAATGCCCCACTTCCCCCTGTAGTGGGTGCAACCTCCGTTGAACCTTCCTTAGCTCCCCCTGGAGTAGGACAAAACCAACTAAATGACCTGGTATACTGCGTACGGGTTATTCAAGCCCAAATGCAACAGGTCCAGCAGTTCCAACAGTACCAACAACAAGTTCTGCACACATGTACCAGCAGCAGTTCCCACCGCTACAGCAGAACCAGCAACCTACCCCACCTCAGTGTCCAATCACCCCGAGCAAGCCTCGCCACCAAAGCAGCCATCCTGGCCGGGGAGAGATCTCCCAGGTCTCATCTCGTGGCAGGAGAGAAGGACAAGTCCCTCCCATTTCTCAACAAGTAAGTAGGTCGAGAGATATTCGGCCCAACAGAATTAGTTCACCTCGACCTTCGCAACCTGAAGGCACTCTCGCGGGAAACCGGTTTGAGGTCTTAGCTGAGGACTCCAGGCAAGAAATTTTAGTCCGTAGTAGTCGGCAGTCCGAATCACTTCCGACCAAAGCACCACTTGACAGTGCGGAGGTCAGCAGCACCATTGTGGAACCAGTTGAGCAATGGTCAAGGAGGCATGCTGGAGCACCCAAGTGGTATATCCAGGCCAACTCGCGCGACCTAGCCGACCCGAGCAACCTAAACGTAAAATGGAGGTAAGCTCAGGAGTCACAAAAACTACTCCCCTCCTCTCTGTACCCTCTCCACTATCCCCCGAGCTCCTGGCCTCCCCGATGCCGACGAACTTCAGGGTTCCCCCCCTAGACAAGTATGACGGGTCTTTCGACCCAAACGACCACGTAGATTCTTTACAGTCCTAGATGCATCTCGTTGGAGCTGACAAAGCCTGCATGTGCGTTGCCTTCTCCACGACCTTCGAAGGGGTATCCCGCACTTGGTATAGAAACATTACGCCCGGGACAGTTAAAAGTTGGGCGTAGCTCGTACAGTTGTTCACCTCGCACTTCATCACCAGTAAGAAGTGTCCTAGGTCATAAGAAAGCCTTCTCAGTATAGTCCAGAGGGAAGGAGAGTCGATCCGAAGCTACATCAAACGCTTCAACGACACTTGCCTACTGATCCCAGACTTAGACCCGGCCGTGAGACTTGCAGCAGCAACAAAGGGGATCACTCACAGAGAGTTCAAATTGCATGTGGTGGCGAACAAACCCAAAGACATCACAGAATTCCTTAAGCTCGCCGATCAGTTCATCGGGACCGAGGAAGAGATGAACCAGCGGACTGAAGCCCCAGTAGAGGAAAGAAAGAGGGAGGACCACAGCTCGAACAATGGCGACGACAAGAGAAAGAAAAGCAAGTCCCCCACCAGGGGAGGGAACAGGTTAGATTTTCATCTCTGAGCTCCCCCGGTTGAAAGAACGAGCTTCACACCCCTCAACACGAAACGAGGGAAAATTCTCATGGCAATCAAGGACGCTTCCTTCGGGAAGTGGCCACCGTGGATGAGAAGCGACCCGACCCTTAAAAACAAAAATGTATATTGTCACTTTCATAGAGACCACGGCCATAGCACCGAAAACTGTAAAAACCTCCGCGACGAGATTGAAGAGCTCATCCGTCGCGGGTACCTGAGAAACTTTGTACAAAGAAGCAATATAGGCCAGACGGATCAACAAGGGGAGCAAAAGAAAGATGTTCCCGGTGGATCCGTTGTCGCGGGTGGGTCCATTGTCGCACCAGTGGGTCCGTTGTCGGATCAACACGATCACCGGTGGGTTGTTCAACAGCAATGGGAAAAGCTTCAGCTCGCGAACTAGAGCGTGAAGAGCAGAACCCTCCGAAGCGGCCGCGGCTTGAGGACCCTATATTCTTCACCAAGGACAACGCGCGCGGGATTCAGTACCCTCACGACGACGCACTGGTCATAAGAATGAAGATCAACGACTTTGAAGTCAGGTGCATCCTGGTAGATTCAGGGAGTTCGGCTGACATCCTGTTCAAAGGCACCTTCGACAAGCTACAGCTTCGAGAAAGTGACCTCCAGCCCGCAAGTACTCCTCTAGTGGGCTTCAGCGGAGAAGAAGTCAGTCTCCTCGGGCGAATTACTTTACCCGAGGAGGTTGGTACATGGCCCAACATCACGAGGTTTGAGCATACCTTCCTAGTAGTTGCAATGCCTTCCCCATACAATGCCATTGTGGGATGGCCCGTCACTCAAGCGCTTCGCGCGGTGGTATCTACTTACTACCTGGCCATGAAGTTCCCCACGGACTTCGGGATAGGGGTAGCTCGGGGCGACCAGCTCGAGTCTCGAAAGTGTTACGTTGTCGTTCTCAAAGGGAAGGCCAAGTCGGCAGATGACCTCGAGTTAGAGCAACCTGTGGAGTACTTCGAGGAGCGAGCTACGCAAACCGAAGGGACATTCCACATCCCGACCTCAGCAAAAGATCTAGCCAAAACTCTCCATATCGGAGCCACGATCGAAGAGCCTCTCCGCTCTCGACTGGTAAGTTTTCTACTCAAGAATTTAGATTTGTTTGCCTGGTCTACGGCAAAAATGCCGATATAGATGCTAAGGTTATAACTCACAGGTTGAACACCGATCCTTTAGTCAAGGCAGTTAGACAGAAAAAACACAACCCAACCCCGAAACGCTGGAAGATAGTCGATGAGGAGATCGAGAAACTCCTCGCAGCCGATTTCATCAGGGAGGTCCACTACCCGAGCTGGGTGGCTAACCCCGTTCTGGTAAAAAAGGCCAACAGTAAATGGCGCATGTGCGTCGATTACACCGACCTGAATCGAGCTTGCCCGAAAGACTGTTTCCCTCTCCCTAAGATCGACCGTCTAGTGGACGCGACCTCAGGGCACGAGTTGCTGAGTTTTCTGGACGCATACTCAGGCTATAACCAGATCAAGATGGACCCCGCTGACGAGGAAAAAACAACATTCATAATCGAGCTAGGATTGTACTATTACAAGGTTATGCCCTTCAAGCTAAAAAATGTCGAGGCAACCTTTCAAAGACTTGTCAACAAACTTTTTGAGCCGTTGATCGGTGATAAGGTTGAGTGCTATGTAGACGACATGGTCGTCAAAACCCAATTCTTAGACTGTTTAATAAGTGACTTGCAATGTATTTTTGAAATTCTACGCAATTATAGTATGAAGTTAAACCCTAGTAAGTGTGTCTTTGGTGTCACCTCGGGCAAATTCCTGAGTTACATAGTTAACCAGCGTGACATTGAAGCAAACCCCGAAAAAATCAAGGCTATCCTAGAAATGAAGCCACCTTGCAAGTTGAAGGAGGTTCAAAGGCTGAATGGCCGCATGGCTTCCCTAAGCCGCTTCATGTTCAAGTCGACAGATCGCTGCCTGCCCTTTTTAAGGCAATCAAGAAAAGTAAAGACTTCGAGTGGACTGAAGAGTGTTGGCTCGCCTTCGACGAGCTAAAGAAATACCTAGTTAGTATCCCGGTTTTGACCCGACCCGAGGAGGGTGATGTTTTAAAGTTGTACCTCTCCACGAGTGATGAGGTAGTTAGCTCGGTATTGATAAAAGAAGTAGATCGGGTCTAATGACCTATCTACTATGTGAGTAAAGTTTTACAGGATGCAGAAACTAGGTACCCAGAAATTGAGAAGTTGGCGTATGCACTGGTCACGGCAGATCGGAAGCTTCGCCCGTATTTCCAAGCCCACACTATCGTGGTCCTCACAAACCAACCTTTGAGGCAAGTCTTACTCAAGCCTGAGGTATCTGGCAGATTGACGAAATGGTCCATCGAACTCAGCGAATACGACCTCCAGTACAAGCCTCGGATGGCGATTAAGGCCCAAGCCTTAGCCGACTTTGTAGCAAAATGTACCTTCACCACCGCAGCCCTCAAAATGATGGAGCTTGAACACAAAGAAGGAGCTTCAACCAGTACGGCGCCGGTCCCGGTCAAAGCAAGACCAACTTGGGATGAGGAGCCCTGGATCCTCCATGTAGACGGCTCGTCCAATCAACAAGGAAGCGGAGCCGACGCTGTTCTACACGGACAAAGCGGGGTGAAACTGGAGTACGCACTTCGGTTCAAGTTCGTGGCATCCAACAACGAGGTAGAGTATGAGGCACTACTAGCCGGGCTTACATTGGTGAAAGAGGTACGAGCAAAGCACATCATCATCTGTAGTGATTCTCAGCTCGTGGTCAACCAGGTCACCAGCGATTACGAAGCTTGCGACCCCACCATGGCTGCTTATTTAGCCAAGGTCAAGGAAATTCTACAAAGCTTCCAGTCATACTTCATTAGGTAGATACCAAGGTCCGAGAATGCTGAGGTCGATGCCCTGTCCCAGTTAGCCAGCATGAGCAACAACAACATGAGGATTGTGCACATAGAGAACTTGCCTCGGCCCAGCATTCTCAGGGGGGTAGAGCTCCCGTTGCACAAACAGAGCCGAGCTGGATTGACCCACTCGCAAGCTACCTACTTCATGGAACTCGACATACAGATCGCAACGCAGCCAGAAGGGTAGAACGACAGGCAGCCAAGTATGTCATGATAGACGGACGATTGTACAAAAGATCCTACATGTTCCCCTACTTGCGCTGTTTACGACCTTCAGAGGCTGAGCTCGTCCTCCACAACACCCATGAAGGCTTATGCGGCGGACACTTGGGGGGCAGGGCTCTCGCCCAGAAAGTGCTACGGAAAAGATACTACTGGCCCACGATGAAGGCGGACGCACTCGAGCTCGTCAAGAAATGCGACAAATGTTAGAGGTACGCCAACATCCATCACCAACCTGCTATCGATCTGAAGTACCTCACCAGCCCATGGCCCTTCGCACAGTGGGGGATCGACCTCCTTGGACCATTCCCGCCAATGACAAGATAGAGGAAATTCTTAGTAGTACCAGTAGATTACTTTACAAAGTGGGTAGAAGCAGAACCCCTAGCAACAATTACAGCTCGAATCGTGCAGAACTTCTTTTGGAAGAGCTTAATGTGCCACTTTGGACTGCCTCGAGTGCTCATTTCTGACAATGGTAAGCAGTTCAAAGATATCAAGTTCTAGAGTTGGTGTGCTGAGATGGGGATACAACAGAACTTCACTTCGGTAGCACACCCCCAGGCGAACGGATAGACAAAAGGCACAAACAGAGCCATACTCCGTGTACTGAAAGCCCACTTATCCCGAACTAAGGGGCTATGGGTAGAGGAGTTGCTCAGCGTACTATGGGCTTACCGAACTATTGTCAAGACCGCCACAGGAGAAACCCCCTTCAACCTCACCTATGCCACGGAATTGGTAATCCCAACCGAAATCGAGGTACCTACATTACGCTTGGAAGCCTACGACGACGAAGGAAACAGTGACGAGCTCCGCACCAACCTCGACCTATTAGAAGAGGAACGGGACCTCGTGTACATCCAGACTGCAACCTACCAGCAAAGAGTGGCCCGATATTATAATGCTTGAGTCAAGAAGCAACACTTCCGTGTAGGGGACCTGGTCCTCCGGAAAATTATGGTACCTGAACCCGGTGTAGGTAAGCTCGGACCAAACTAGGAGGGTCCCTACCGAGTGAAGCGGATACTTGGGGAAGGTACGTACGAGATCGAAACCCTAGAAGGAGAGCGAGTACCTTAGGCATGGAACATCAGCAATCTAAGGCGATACTACCTCTGATTACGAATTGGAAAGGCGCCAACCCTAGAAACAAGTAAGTGAGCTCTAACTCTCAGATTGTGATTTCTAGCTCACAGTCTACTATGAGAGTACTAACTTAGCCATTGGAGTGACCTCATCGGGTTGGCCACTCCGGGTCCTCTGACATTTAGTTCCTTACAGGTCTTTAAGGAGCAACGAAAGTTTAGGAGCAGACTACGAGTCTCTCCCAAAGCCTAAGGGCCACAAGAAGACCTAGTCACCTCTACGGCATGGGCAAAAGTTAGGAGTGGATTACGGGTCCCTCCCAAAGCCTAAGGGCCACAAGAAGACCCAGTTTCCACTTCGGCGAGGGCGAAGTTCAGGAGTGAACTACGGGTCCCTCCCAAAGCCTAAGGACCAATACTACTGAAAGACCTAGTAGCCTCTACGGCATGGGCAAAAGTTCAGGAGCGGACTACGGGTCCCTCCTAAAGACTAAGGGCCACAAGAAGACCTAGTTGCCACTTCGGCATGGGCAAAATTCAAGAGCAGACTACGGGTCCCTCTCAAAGCCTATGGGCTGAAAATGCCGAACTGACAAGGACCTAGACGCTGCATAAGACCTGGATACCTCGCTGGCATAAGTAAACTACTTCTAACACCTAAGGTAAAGACAACTCAGGTATAAACCCTACGATGTCTATTCCACCTCGGTTACCCTTACTTGTTGCCAAACTCGGTAACTCAATAGTTTGGGGTAACCTACGCAGTTCGGAGCAAAACACAATTTATTCTTTCGGTAATCCCTACTCGTTGCCAACTCGGTAGCTCGGGTAACCTATATTTTAAATTGCCCAGCTCGGAACTCACTTACACTTAGAATTATTTTGCACTCATGATTACTCCGAAAACTGTATATTTCATTAGTAAAAAAGGTTCAAGTACAAAAATTTTAACCCAAGCTCAACGGCCCAAGAGAGTATATCCACAGTTCAAAGAAGAAAAAGATAAAGAACAAGAAGTCATCACGCAGAAGGGTCCACCACTTTGATCTCTTCATCACTCTCCTCCCCTGGAGAGTCGGGCTCCTCATCTGCCGCCTTGGCCACCTCGGAGTCTAAGCTTGTCATCGTGATGCCGCCGAGATCAAGATCGGGGAACTTCTTCCGAACCAAGTACCGGCACAGCTTGAACACAGATCGATAAGAGCCCGAGCCGTACTCGACCTGTAGAGCCTTGAACTCTGAGGACTTTTTGAAGCTCTCGATGTCCTTGTTCCTTTCTTCCGCGATGGAGGCCTTGAGGTTCATGACCTACCGCTCAAGTTGCGCCTTCTCCTCAGTCAGCAAGGAGATCTGCCCTTCCTGGGTCAAGATCAACTCCTTCTGGGCCTCAGCCCCCTTCTTGGCTCTAAGTACCTCGCCCCAAGCCAGGTCTAGATCGTGGTGGAGCTTCTGTGCCTCCATCTTGGCATCATGAGCTTCCTTCGAGTGGATCGCCGCTTGGTAGGCCAGCGCGTGACCAACAGAGTTAGCCTACCAAAAGAAAACTGAGGTCAGTCAGTCAAAAAAAAAAAAAAGGGAAGAGAGGCAGAATTCTTACCACCATATAGTGGCTACCGATTAATCCCAAGAGCCAGCCTATAGACATCTCTGCCCACTTCGCGACTTCATCTTGTAAGATGGCACCCTGGCTCTTGCGCATGGCCAGAACGTGGTCCATGATGCTTTCTTTCACGCTAGGAAGAAAGCCCTCTGGTCCAGCATCCACCCCCATGGGTGTGGACGAACTCTCGGGCTCCTGAGGGCAAGCTCCCTCGTGATGAACCTCGTCCATGACCGCCTCGGGGGCGGCAGATCGGGCCTCTTCCTGGGGAGGTGCAGTGGAGACTGGCTTCACGATTACAACTTCGAAAGAGAGATTGACCTCCTGGCGCGATCTCTTCGCGGTCCTCTTCTTTCTCTTTTGGGAGCTCCTCAAGAGGCTTTCCGCGTTGACCGTCATTGTAGCTGCAAAAACAAAAAGTAAGATTAGCCATGAACTAATCAGAACCTTGAAAAATCAAAAACCCAAGGTGACCTACTAGGACTCAAGCCAGCCTGCACGAACTTGTCTTCAACAAGGTAGTCCGAGCAAAGGAAGCCAAGCTCCGCCCAACACTTGAGTGTCTCCCTTGTCTTCAGGCCCAGTCTAACACCAGGAACCTGAATCGGCGGCCTCCAATGAATTGGGAAAGGCCACCCCTCGGGGCTATGGACCATGAAGTAATCCCGTTTCCAGGTCGGGATCCTATTGGGGAGTTCATGTAACAACTTATAGCCCGGGCGAGGGGACAGGTAATAGGTTCTCCTATGCTCAGGAAGAGCACAAGAAGAGTTTTTCTTTATTGAAAAAATGGTAGAAAAGATATCGAGGTCAAGGGGAAGACAATACTCATAAAAAAGCGAAATGATCCCTACTACGTTGCGGATGGAGTTTGGGTGTAACTGATCTATGGTAATGTCAAAAGACTTCAGGACCTCTACGATTAAGGGATGCAAAGGAAGGCGAAGGCCAGCCACGAGCTGCTCTTCAAAGATCACGATCTCGTTATGATCGTGTTCCCAGGGGAAGTTACCTGAGGGGAGACTGTAGGGGAATTCTCTCGGAAGGTTGCACTGGTGTACTAAGGCCTAGAGCCGGTTCAAGGTCTTCCTCGAAGGGCCAAAGTGGTCTGGCACCCGACCTTAGTGAGAAGTGGATGCCTGACTACCTGAGGCCTCTCGAGTCTCCCGGGGTGCCTGTACCTCGAGAAGGCCACAGACTACCTCTAAACCCAAAGTAGCCCCATCTCGGCTACCGACCTGAGCCGAGGTACCCGCCTCAGCCTCATCTAGAAGACTATCAAAGCTAGAGGAAGACATGAAACTTAACAGAACTGAAAAGAAAGGTGAAGGGAGACTCACCAAAGTGAGACGACCAGATTAGAAGGAAATGGTGAACTAGAAAACCCGAGCTAAAGAAGCTAAGCGCGACCTCAGATCAAAGACTAGTAAGCTTGTGGTGAAGGAAATGAGTCTCGGGTCTCCCTATTTATAGCCACTATACCGGAGAAGCAACGATCAAAATCAAAGCAATCCAACAGCTCCTGAGAAAACCGGTTGCACGACCCTCGAGATCAAAATCAGTTTAGCGCATTTTTTGGCATCCGCAGAGCCTATAGATCGCTTGACATCCGCGCATAAACTGCATGCGACCCATCTGATAGCAGCAAGACTTTGAGCCAAATCTACTTGGCACATCGTGAACTCCTCAAACCAGGTCAAGACCCCTAACTCAAGGAGTGGGGGGCAATTGATGAAGGAGAATTTGGCCTGACCTTGTGATAGGGAGACACGTGGACGTGACTCGCATAAGCGACAACTCGACGTGATCAGATCAGCACGTGGACGTGACTCAACACGGGTGATAGCTCAGCATGAGTAAGCTCGCTACAAAGCGAGCTCGGGTAAGCTGGTACCCAAAATTAAAGTCACTTCGAACTAAGATCGTCTCGGTAACAGATCACGACAAACGAAACCAAGTTCGTTACAGATCATGCCCGGACAGGCGGATCACCTCGGCCCCAAGGAACTTCGGCATTTGTATCAGGGCAGACCTAAGGAGCACAAGCTCGAGGAGCTCGCTACCAGTCAGCTCGCCATCGAATAGCTCGGTATCCTACAAGCGACTCGCCTACCGTTCAGACCTCCGAATGGCAACCTCGAGGAGCGCACTACAGTACTCTGCGTTCTACAGTGCCATACCTCGTAATGGTCACATTAGTTCATCAACTCCCCAGTTCTGACAGGAATGGACAGTATTACCGTTTGACAGCGTGAGATAGTATTACCGTTTGACGGGTGGGACAGTATTACCGTTTGATGGCATGTGACAGTATTACCATCTGACGGGCGGGACAATATTACCGTTTGACGGCGTTTCGCCCACCTAACACGCAAGCAAGTCCCATCACAGCTGGGATCTGGTGACTATTCCACCAAACCGCATGGTCCCCAGTATGTAAAGACTCTGCCCCCCCCCTAGGGGCGAGGTACATTCTATTCTTATTGTTGTGTGTGTAATCTTCGCTCTCTAGCTCTCTCACTGTTATCATCTTCAAACTCTCTATTACTACTGTGCTCTAACTTAACCATCGGAGTATCCTCGCCGAGTGAGCGACCCCGGGATCTCTGACTCATCTCTTTCAAGAGCTTAGTCCTCGTCGTTGCTGGCAGCCAGATCACATCCAGCAGGGAGCAGCCGGATTACGACACATCACATGTATATATTCTTCACTTAATTGCATCTTATTTAAGATTACTTGGTGCAATTGATTAGTTTAGTTGTTAAATTAATCATTTTATAAAACTACTCTTCTTGCACACACACACAAAGTTTCCCATTCCGCTACATTTATTTTCAATGTTTTGAAGAAGGCTTAGATACAATTTTTGGGGAAGTTTTAACACATACTCAATTCACCCCCTCTTGGTATTATTATTATTTTAATAAATACTTCTGAAATAATTTAGGAAAATTATTAAATCTATCCACACCAGTGTAGACCACTTGATTGACTTCAACCATACTTGGTTTTACATTAATTAACATCAAATGATTTACTTTTAATTAAAATTAATGTAATTTGCCATAATCATATTAATTTAATATAATTACATCAATTTTATTAATAGTAAATAATTTACATTAATTCATATTAATTTATTGTTATTGTAAATAACTAATTTAGTATACATTTTTTCCAATCAACAACAATTTCAATAATTTTTGGAAATTATTATAAAATATTATAATTTATTGGTAATTAATTAGTTATAGAAAACTATTATAATTGTAGGGATCGCAATTTTCCCTATAAAACTAGGGCCCTACCTTACCCCACCTCGAATGGGGTAAGTTTTCTCGAATTTTAAATAGGGATGAGGAAGAGACAAGGTGGAGATGGGGAAAATATTTTTGCTCCAAATCATGGACAAGGAAGGGATGGGATTTGCATATAATTCCCTAAATCCGATGGTAAATTAGTAAAATATCAATAGATTTAATATTGATTTTTAAAATATCTCTAAGTTTTCCTCATATTCTTATAATCCTTGGATCCCACAATTTTATTTATAAAATACCCCTTGTTATAATCAAATTCCTAAAATACCCCAGATTCCCATATTGATTTTTAAAATATCTCTAAGTTTTTCTTGTATTCTTATAATCCTAGAATATCACAATTCTATTTATAAAATACTCCCAAATTTCTATAATCCTATTTGTAAAACATTTACAAATTAGATTATTTTAAGGTAGTTGTCTCGAAATGCTTGATTGCTCATACATTTTTCGCAAGGAGCCTGTAAATCTGCAATCTGAAATCAGATTGCTGTTTATATATTTTATGTAAAATACATTGACCAGGTCAACATTTCTTATTATAATCAAGCATTCCGAGAAAACCATTTTTGCTTTCAAGCCCCCTGAGCTGATGCTAAATATTATATATGGGCTGTTGGCAATCAACCATGGCCGATGTCGGTATACTTTTGATTTCTTGCAGCCAGACTTTTAATGGTAACACATTTGCCTGTATGATTTGCCTTGGCTTCACATCAAAACCACCATTTCCATTTATCTTTCCCTCTCTATCTCTCTCCTACCACCTTGATCTGCACGTACCTCCGCTGCCTTCTGTGGTTCTTGCCTGTTGGAACTTAAATCTCACGTCCCATCACCAAACAAAGCCCCAAACCAAAGTCTAAAAGGGGTTCCATATTTTCATCTCATCCCAAGGAGAATACCCACGGAGAGAACTGTTCTCCTCAGCAGGATTCCATCACCATTACTCTAGGGCTTCAACCGAACTAACTCCTCCTGGGGAGGGACGAGAAGAAGAAAAAGAAGGAAACCATCAATTTCGCATGTCACCCAACGTCAATATCAACACTCCATACACAATTCATCTCTCTCTCTCCAACTCTCTGTTACAATCTCCTTCTCTTGTCTCTCATCACAGTCATCCAAAGCAAAGCCTTTGGCTTTGGCTTTGGCTTGTGGTAGGGTTAGCAGATCGCAAGAGTCCTGCCCGAGTCTTAACTCCGTCTAACTCACGTTAATGGTACGGGCAGAGAAAAAGTCACAAACAATCATCATCATTGCACATTTTGACAGCAAGCGTTGCACGCCTTTTCCTTCTCTTCACTTTCCCACCCTCATCCTCACTCCTCGTGTTTCTCTCCTCCGTCACGGTCTTTCTTGTGAAGACGTACGTCCTTGAGAATCCGTAAATCACTCTGTCTGTTTCCTTTCTTTCTCGGAAACGAACATATCTGAAGCTTCTCCATTTATTTTCTTTCCTGTCGGCTCGAACCCCCCCCAACCTTTCCCTTCCATCCATTTTTTTTCTATTCACCCTATTCATGCATGTTTGTCCTTTGAATTTGCCACCTGGCGCTTGTTGGACGTTGCTATCTGTCAACTTTCTATGCATACTTCTTCCTTTTGTGGGACCATCTGTTTTCCAAGTCAAACTGCCCCTTGAGTCAAAGTCTCCCACGTGCCACCAGGTGAGAGGCTGAGAACTTGCATGAAGCATGATCATTTCCCGGCCGATATTTTGAACAAGGATTATCTGAACTCACTTGGGGGTTGGGATTATCATGTGGGATTTTTTTTTATCGTCGAGTGGGGGCCACTCATGTAGCTCGTGGGTCCTACTTCCCTTCACGAGGTCGGAGGTGTTATGATGATGATAATGGGTCCATATGGGTCACCAAGCAACCAAGTGAACTGTGGAGGGAGTACTATGTCCCATGGGGTTGGTGGCTATACGTCTCTGATTGATTTTCTGCAACGCTAGGGTTACGAATTTTTTTTCTCTTTTTACCTCTAGGAGTAGGAGATTCATCTTATAACGTACTACGTCTGGAATATTAAATTACTTCGCAGTGGGTTCCTCAAATATTTTGTTTAATTAGGAGCTGCAACGATGACTATCAATGTTCCAGTTACGTGATGGATAATGCATTTGTAGGGAAAACTGGAAAATATATTCGTGTGCTTAGCTTTACACAAAGATCAAATCATCGACGACTCGATGTGGGAGTGGGTCCCTTGGCTCTTGCATGTTGGCCACATTTACCGGTAAATTGTAGCTGAAGGTTGATTTGGTCCACTAATCGCTTCAACTGACGACTGATGTAGAGAAAAAGCCCTGAACAGAATCAACCATCAGATTTTATCGTTCTTTTTGACCAATTTTATTGATTATATTTCGTAATCTTCAGATGTTTCTGAATCTAAAAGACTACCATGAACCCATCTCATCTGCACAAATATTTCAACGTTATTTCTGTGCTTTTTATAATATTTTGGGACTAAAGAAAGACTAGATGATCTCTGGCTCGTTCTCTTTGCTTTTTTTCCTTTCCCATCTTTCTCTTCTCTTTTCATTCTCTATGTTAAAAAGTGTAAACTTTCTCTGAACTTTCTCTGCATCAACTCTTCTTTTTTTCTTTCATTTTTCGTTTTCAACCTGGGTTCCGAGGACATCAGTCCCGAAGGAAACTAAGGAAGGAATGTCTCGGAATGAATCGATGCAAAGCGATTCGTCCAAATTCAGAACGCCCCACTCTGCTCTTCAGACTCTAGAGGTACTGGGAATCTCTCTCTCTCTCCAAACCGTAGTAAACCCTTATATCTGAACAGTGCAGGTGCAACTGTGCAACGACAACAGCAAACCCACCAAGAAAGAACAAATTAAGCCTCGGAAACCAGCGAAAACTCCCCCAACTCGTCTACAATTCCGTGCTGGTTTTAATCCCAAGACACAAGCCGAGCAAAGCAAATTAGATAAAACGTTACAAATAAATATTTTTATTTTATTATCTGTATTCTGAAATAAATAAAAACTAGAAAAAAAGGACTTTTGTTTTGATTTTATGTGGTTTGGTATGAACAGGAAAGTTTTCTTTTGCCGTTCCATAAAGGGCCAAACCGGACCCAGATCCATCCATCTTTTACCAAGCAGGTGCACAAAGCAGCACCGGCGTAAAGTAGCATGCATCCATGGCCTCTTCATGTCCCAACAACTTCCCCCTCTACCACCACCATCACCAACTCTCAGACCAAGACGCAGAAGCAGCAGCAGAAGAGGACGAGGACAACATGCTCGAGCTCGGTCTCGGGCTTGGCCTGGGCTTGACCCAGTCCCGTACAGAAGACCATATTGGGTCAAGCTCGGCTTCTGCCTCTGCCTCCGCCTCTGCATCTTCTCCTTCACCATCATTTCAGTTAGGGTTAGGGTTAGGGTTTGGGAATGAGGCTGTCAGAAATAGTAGTAATAGTGGTAGTAGCCTAGCTATGCAGCCGGCTTGTAATCATGGTGGATGGTGGAATCAGCCTCATGGTCATGACCATCATCATGATGGGCCATCATTAACGTTGCTAACATCTCCAGCATGGCCATGGCGCCTGGATTCAGACGGATTTCTGCACCCAGAGAACCTGCAGCTGCCTGTTCCCAAGGCCACTCATGATTACCGCCGGAGATCGGAACTGGGGTTGTGGTTTAGCCTCCGTTCTTCTG
This sequence comes from Nelumbo nucifera, assembly GCF_000365185.1. Next base: position 6,158,098 of record NW_010729090.1, read on the forward strand.
TTAACCAGTGAGTGGTTCTTAATTTCTTATCATCTTATCATTGTTTATTAGTTTTTCTCTGAGAAAAAACAAAACAAGATAGACTACTTAGCTTGATCATGGTTCACACTAGCAGGGAAGGAGAAACGCTGCCACAGATTCCAAAGGCGTATATTAGAGTCAAGTAAGTTGTGCGAATTAGAATTTTTATTTGTATAATCATGTCTTTGGGTTTTCTCTTTTCTTCTTCTTAATGATGATATTCAGATAATTGAGCTTAAAGCTATCTATTTTTTATTTTATTTTATTTTTTTACTTTTCCTTTTCTTCTTTTCTGGCTGGAATTAAAGGGACGAGAACGTGACTGTTTTCATGGTGAAGACGTACCTGGTTACAAAGCTTGGTCTTACCAACGAAGCTGAGGTAAGAAACCATACAGAGAGACTGGACGCTTCTTCTTTGCTACATGCATGCTTGATGTGTTTAGATCGTTATTATGTTACGTGGGTTGTTTTTAGTCTTTGTTTAGACTTGTTTACACGTGGAATACATGCAGAGGTGGTAGGGTCCATAAATATGAGATCGTAGCCGTTCATTCTACTGCACTCGATGAACTTATAGGGTAGGACTCTGTATAAACACCCAGAGTTATGAAAGAAGGAAAACGAGATGAAACTTCAATGCTGGGAGCAAAAAACCCAGACCCCATTTGTCTCCACCGTGGTTGGTTGAGATATCGAAGTCTAGTTGTGATAATTACAGAAAAGAAAACACAAACTCAAGCAAAGAAATGTAAAAGAAAGAAAAGAAAGCACAACTAACAACAATGATTTTCCTGCACTTGGACTTACTTGGAGAGATGGGTTTAAGTTTTAAGTATTCGTGTTTGATTTGAAAGCTAGAACTCAGTCTAGCTAGTTGGGTGGGTATGATTATCTGCTTAGGTGTGGTGTTTTGGAATCATCGACTCTAGTTGGGTGTGGTTGGTCAGTGGCTGTGGAACCAATAAGATGAGTTCCTGGAGTGTCACCTTTCATACGTTTGTGATAGTTTCTACTCCAAGAAATGTGGTAGTTGGGTGTTTTTGTGATCACAATCTAACTACAGGAAACCTGAATGACTGTATTCGGGTGAGGAACCCACTTGGGATATATTCAGAAGATTAATGTATACTTCACACCATGAACTCTCTCTCTCTCTCTCTCTCTCTCTCTCTCTCCTATACTGGGGTAGAAGGGTTGCAGAAACTTTTACTGTAATGAATGATTCTGATGAAGAGCTTCATCTAATACCCCATATACCTAGAGCTTCATCTAATACCGCTCAGTCTTTTGCATGAGTTTGGTTCCTCTTGAAGCATCATTTTCTCAAAAAATCCATAAATTTTGAGAACTGGCGTTTTTAATATTTCTTAAGCGTGCGTATCAATTGTATATTTGTATACCAAAGGCAAAGCTATAAGATTCAAACCCTGGTTTGAAGAGTAAAAACATGAGATTTCCACCAGTTAACCACCAAGTTTGTTTTATGAATTTTTGTTCTATTTGGCTTTCCTTATTGATACGTACCGTTAATTGTTACTCAGAAACATTTGATGGATAAAAGGGGTCCGACCAATCTAACCATGGAGAGACCTGGGTTCTACCTATAATTGCAACATTCAATTTATCTGTCTGACTTTTAAAATATTTAGTTTGAGCCTTCTGACTCTTATCTAATCATGTATTCTGGCCATTTAGTTCTCATTGGGACTCCTCAGGTTGGACATACACATTTTTGAATAGTTGGTTAGGTCTAGAATTTAGAAAGAGTATAAAACTCTAGAATTTTTCAAAGTAGCATTGCTACTATATAATATTTAAATTAGGTTCATAGTCTTATACTCTTTCTATTTCTCCATATCTAATTCCATTTTTTTATTAGAATTAGAATGACATAAATTAAGTTGGTATTCCTAGTTGGCTTTCTATTTTTTTAATCTCCATAAATCTGCTGTGTTTAGTCCAAAGTAAGTAGGCTTATGTTTCCAAGTGAGATATTTAATAGTGTTAGAGCATGCTTATTGTTTACTTTTTGTTCACTCTTCCTATTAGATAGTACTCCTTTCCATCCTTGTTCTTGGCATTTTATTTTTTTGTTTTACTTGTTATTCCAATTCTATCCTTTATAATCCTTAATGTTAATAACTACCATTATGATGATAACCTGGTTTCTTTTCAGAAGATTCTGTCTAGTTGCTCATCTCAACAAGTTGTTTCTTTCAACAGACTGCTTAACCAAGTGTTCATCACTTGTCCATATATATAATATTAATAATTTCCATATAATATTCATTGTTTATATAATAACCTGAATAGGGTTTTCTCATGCATGTACATATGTTTCATTTACCCAAGTTGTCAAAATTCTCTGAGTCCCTTAGATTCACCTAGGCGCGGTATGGAATTATTGGCCTCAAGCTGACTATTTTGTTTTATAATAATTTAATTTAGTTTTCTCAAGATGGTACTAGTTGTGAGAACTTTTGAAATGGCATAAATATTTTTTTCACCTAACCAAGGTTCAAAGTATCGATACGTATTGGCCCGTATCAACCAATATGTATTGTGCTGATGGCTTTCCGATACGCCCCTCCAGGGGTTGTATCGGTCAGACACTGGTTCAGAGGGTAGTTGGGACTTAAACCAACCCCTCTGAACCAGTTTAGAAAAATAAATAAATAAAACCTAAAAAAGAGTACCGATACCGGCTGATACGCCCTGAGTATCAGGGAAAATGTGACGCTACTTGGTTATTATCTGAATATTCAGTAACTACTTTTCCACATGATTAAAATTTGTGATCTTAAATGAACCTCAGAAGTATCTATTCTCCCTATTGGCTTTGAAGGGTATAGTTTAGGAATGTGTTTTCATGTTATAGAACTTTTGAATTATGTTACTGGATATATAGAAACCATAAAATAAAAAGATATATATCAAGAGAGTCTTGAAAGAAATTGCTTAGAAACGAGAATTTTCCATGATCTAACTAAACATTTATATAGTATATAAATACAAAAAGAAAATAAATGTAAATAATATGAGTACTACCAACAGTCATTGTGAAGATAACAGGAAGTGGCATGATTAGACTATACAGAAAATGTCAAAACCAAACACTAGGAAGTTCTTTTTGTGACAGTGGAGATCACCCTATGAGTATGTTCATGAATAAAATGCTTGTGTTTGTGCCTTTGGCTTTGGTCCAAACATGTAGCAGAATGCTTTGATCATATTGTAATAATAAAGTTTAAGATGAAGTGGAGCTTGTACAAACCACAGTTTTTAGAATTTTATAAAACCTAAAGAAACTCAGGAGCAATGGTGTTCAAGCATAGATCAGTTCTTAGCTACCGCGTGCTTGATATACTAAGGCTTCATTTGGCATTCCTTATTTGAAAGACTTGTCTCCTTTCTGCAGTTAAAAATTCATTGTTCATTAGGGGTGTTTTAACTGCAAAATGGAGATAAGTCCTTAAAATAAGGAATGCCAAATGCAGCCTAAGTACTGAGCTGCTTATAAATAAATTAATGTCCCATGGTGGCTTTTTCTGTCTTGGAGAGACTTGTCTGATGTAAGTAAGGTCCCCATATTAAAAAAGTAGACAAAAGAAGCTGGAATCAGTGAAAATGCCAGGAGCTGGACATGGAGTTGATTGAAACATCTTATGACTGTTAAGAGGGGTTGATTAGAGGTGATCAAATGAGATGAAAAATAATTGTATTTAAGTTGTAATATACCATGATATGAAAGAAAATGTATAAAGATTAAAATCATTGAAAGCAGGAAAAAAAAAATGAGAGTGGGATTCTCCATTAATTAGGGTCTAATTTTTAACATGAAAACCAATAGGAAAGCTTTGTAACACAATACAATAATAGATTAATTAACTATTCAACCCTTAGCATGTGCATCAAAATGTGTCTGAAGAGAATTTTAGAGATTTTTACAGTGTGTTTGGTTCAAAAGAAAAAGTAGGGAAAGGAAGGGAAAGGCAGGGAAACCTATACAAGGTTTGTAAGGGTTTTTCTATCTATCCCTTTCTTTTCCTGGATTTTCTTTCAAGCCAAACACAGCCTTGATAATGAGTTTTCTCCCATTCTTATTGAAAATAATTTACATACCTTTGCTATATATCGACATTTTTTGTAAAATGGTGCTTGTTGGAAAAAGGTAAACCAAAAAAAAGAAGAAAAAGAGGAAAAATGAACAGTTGCTTTGCAAATGAAGACAAATTGCCAGTGTTCTGGGGACAATTTATTCCTGACATTTTCCTTTCACTGAACGTAAATGTAATGGACTGATGAACAGTTGATACAGAAGAGTAATCATTTTGAGTATGACTTCGCTGTCATAAAACAGAAGACAAAGAAAGAAAAAGGAAGGAAGAAAATAGGGGAAAAAAGTAATTGGACTACTCTGTCGAAAATAAGAATTTTCCCGTTTGGTTTCTAGATGTAGCATATTCGATCATTCTATGATACAGGAAATCTATCGAACAAATAAACTTTACCGAGGAAGAACACGAGGAAAAGGTGAAATTCTGTTAAAGCTGTCTTGCTAATTTCCAGCAAATCTGTCATTTTGTACTTGGGGGAAATTTGTCTTAAATGCATTAGTGACTAAATGTTCTCTCTCTTTTATCTTTTTTTCTTTTTCCTCGTTTTTTTTTTTTTTTTTGTTAAAATCAGAATCTTATGACGGGAAAGTATTCACATAGGTGAAAGAACTTGTATGTTTCTTGCAGTTATCCGGTTTCTTATTCTAACCAAAGAGCAAATAAAATTACTACAAGAAAATCAAAATATTTTGTTTATTCAGATGCTGCATAAGCATTTTCAATAACTCCATTTTGAATAGTTCTTTTTATGAGTTATTCGAGCTCAGTTCATGAATAGATTTGGTCTAAACCTTGATTTGAGTTAAGCTTGAACCCTATATATATTCGTGTTTGCTAATTTAGGTAATTAATATTTTTAAAATTTTATATGTATAATAATGAATATTTTTGTGGATAGTTTTTTTTGTTTAATTTTTTATTTTTATATGAAACTTGGTGCCTTGTCAAGCTCAAACTCAAGTTTACTTTTGTCGAACCTCCTGTTCAATGTCAAACTAAGATTCAAAATATCGATATGCCCGATATGCTGATAGAGGTGTATCAGGCTGTATTCTTAGTTTTTTTTTTTTTTTTTTATACACCCTTTGTAAGGGTGAATTGGGAAGTTCTCGTTATGATACATATTTGCCGATATCAGGCAGTATCAGTAGTTTTTTTAATTTTTTTTTTCAAATTATGTTCAGTGGGGCCGGTTTAAGGCTTTTCCACCCCCTGAACCGGTCAAAACCCCGATAAACCCAAGACAGTTGAACCTTGGGTCAAACTGCCTTTATTTCTTTTGTATTTAATAAGAAAAGAGTATATTGAAAGAAAATATAATTACAATCAACCCTAACTCACGAAAAAAAGAATCGGGCAGCAAGGTCAACACACGCAACAAAAGGAATCAGGCTTTATCCACAAAGAAGCCACAGTCAGCCCACTTCACACAACAACCTCCAAACTCGAAAACAAAAAAGAAAAAAAGAAAAAAAAAAACACAGACCCCCTTTAGTCAAGTGAAGTTGTCTACAACCTATTCAATCGTTGGCCTCATTTTTACTGTCTGACTTGCATTTCATTATAATCTATTGTTAAGACTGTGTCACAAATTCTATATATCTGTTTAATTGTTCTGACATTGCTTTTGCTCCTTGCTTTTGTATAAAATCCACGTATGTAAATCACTGTTTTTTAACTTAACACAATTTCTTCCTCACATTTCTGTATTGTACATACACGCGCCTAAATTGTTTTAATAAAATTTTCAACTAGAATGTGAGTAATTAAATAATGTATATCACTATTTGTTTTGTTTTTATATTTCAAAGCGCTTCCTCCATTGGTCATTCGGTCCTTCTTGTCACCATGTGATCATAAAAAATTTCCTGTGCTACAACCGAGGTTTCTATTTTTTTTTTTCTTAACTCATATTTTATGGGGTTCAAATTAGGCCTAGTTTGGAAGGAATACAATACAAATATGTAGAGTACGCAAAATAATATAAAATATAAGGTTTTTCGTTCTACATATTTGTATTTGTTCTCCTTCCAAACGAGTCTAAATGTCATTCAATGATTTCTGTTTTTGAGAAAAAGAAAGAAATTGAAAGGTGTATCTGTGAGCTGTCGATATGATATTATATACCCGATACAGGGTATCTTATTGAAACTTGGAACCTTAACTGGAATTAGGAGAATCAAATGAGCATGCTTTCCCTAGAAGTTCAATTGATCCTTTTACATGGTGAACATAGGGCTCTGGCCCATTGGGAAATTTACGAACTCCAAGTCTAAACTCAACCCGACTCAAATCGCACTCTTAATTAACCATAAGGCTGTGTTTGGTGGCAGTGCAATTTTATTTTCACTAGTATAAATGCATGGAATCAAGGTTCAAAGTATAGATATAGGGTTGGGCATATCGGCCTGTACGGTTCAGAGGGGTTGGTTTAAGGCCGGTCTACCCCCTGAATCACTTGCCCACCTGAAACATCCCTTGTAGGGGGCTATACATACCATCCTGATATCAATACTTGAACCTTTCATAGGAGTGTAAATGAAGGTAATGCAAATTTTGGTTTAATTTTGTTGTGGTGTTGCATTATTTTGGTGTGAGTCTTGCTTTAATTCATTTGTAGTGCAAAATCAAAGAAAATAAGGTAAATTTTGAAATAAATATAAATTATAATTTGCACGTACTGCCATGGTTTTGCATCAGTGCAAATAAATGCACAGTAAAACCAAACACAGCTTGATGGAAATGTAGAAACAGGAATTTAGTAGGAATTAATCTGCCATAATATGATTTCATGTTGAAAGAATTTATTGTAAATCTATTTAATAGCCAATATTTTCAGTGGACATGCAATTTCATGTTTGTAAGTGGTATTTTGGTAACAGCTGCAGTGGTTGAGTTGAATGACTTGTTGCTTTGTCTCTTGACAAATAAATTGTGAGGATGATTTTGAGCTTCTTAATGCATGACTGGAACTGAAATTGAGTTGATTATTATAACATTTGAATATTTTTATTTTATTAGTTGATTACTCTATCCATCAAAAGACATTATCAAACATTTCCCAATTGTCCTTTCGTTCTACTAAGATCCAAACTGACCTCCCATTAATATTTCATGGAGTATTCTTGTATTAAGCTCTGATACAAATTTCCTCATCAATTGAATTGTTATTTCACCCCTGGTGACAGATAGAGATCTCATGTGCTGGGCTGGATTTGCTGCATTCACAAACGTTGAAGAGCGTTCGAGATATTGTATGGCTCCCTAAATTTTTAGATGAAGTGGCGCCCATGAAAGAAAAATCTCACAACTATTTAATGTGTTTGCACTATAGAAAGTGTTGTTCCCTGGAGTACCAGAAATTAATCAATTCCTTCGGTCAATAGCAAGATGTGTGTATCAGGGAGAGAGAATTGTTGATCAGGGTTGGGTTATTCTTGGTCTGCATGGAAATTTCATTCACTATATATACCTGTTGGTGACTTTGGTGAGACGTGAGGGCGTAAACATACTGTGTAGCTATCAGCAGGTAGCAATGTAGAATTGATGCAATGCAAATTTGTATTTCTACGGTGGGTGGCAATGTCAATTCAACAAGGGGTCTTTTTCCCAAGGGAATGTACCAGCCATAGGATCGGTATCAAAAGCTATCATTATTACCATTTGACCTTTCAGTTGGATGATGTTCTAATAAACATCACATCCCTTAATTAACCTGGGATTAGACCTCTTCGCATCCTTTGAAGTTTGAACCCATGGGTACGCCGGAAGCGTGAACCGGCAAAATAAGAATCGGGCATGTCGACATTCAAATTTTGTTCTAATGTTAACGGGCATTAGTAGTTGGAACCTGGTTCTGGACATGGAAGGTAAAAATATCCTTACGGTTAAACTCACTTCTTTGATTTTATTTTGATCTCCTATTTTCCTCTCCTCCAATCCCCAACTCTGAGAAACATCCCATGGGCCATCTCACTACACACTGAATTTTTACTAGCTTTAGTTTGTGGTGGGTCAGATATTGGTGGTTTCATAGGCTTAGGGGTATTTTTCGGTTGTGGTCCTATATGTTCTGCAATTGTGACTACATCTGGTCGTGGAATCGCTGTTTTATCGGGCTTTACGGCCTTGGATGGAGGATCTGTTGGTAGGTGGGTCAGTCTTGGTTGGCTTCTCAATGTTGTACAAATAAAAAATAGAAGGTAGAATGGAACTTATTGGTGAATGCTTTCCAAACCAAAACTCGACAATGTTGTAAAGCTCCACTTGGTCATTCTCCTTAAAATCGTGTTTGCTCTCCTATGGTGTAGTGTAATAAGGTAAATGCAAATCGGATATTAAGATAAAACAACTCATAGGCTATTAGTGGATGTTCACTTGTTTATTAAACCTCTATGAATCACTTAAATATGGATGACTTATAAAGAAGAAATTGTGTTTTGTTCACTATTTTCTATTACTGGGTAGATCAACACTTTATTTATAGAGAGCTTTCGGTCACCCGAACAGATCGTAGATAGAGTGATGTCTTTATCATAGTGCACCTATTCAAAGAGACACAAAGAGGAAGAGGCACAAAGAAGAAAACGTTTAACAAAGAAAATTCAAATTTAAATGGTCAAATCGGTTACAAACAAAACAGTAAAAGAAAAATGATAGAGTGTGGCGCACACGTGCACCCGCACTTGGCTCGGCACAATGCGCGTGTATGAAAAGCACCCCCAACCCCCCNCCCCCTCACATGCATGTAGTGATAGTAATATACAATGCTTTCCTCCTATTGGTCTCTACCATAGAGGAAGCAAGATTACTAATGTACTCAACTTTATCTCTTTTCCAAACAATGTGGGACAAGAGCTCTTTACCTATATGAAAGAGAGGAGAAGAGAGAAAAAACAAAAACAAAAAATGCAAAGAGAGAGATGAGATTCTTGAAATTTTGTATCTACGTCTAATAATCCCCCACAAGATTCAAAATTACAAGAATGAACAGATAATCTAAGCATCATTGTGAAATAAGTATTCATGGTGATGTCTTTTTGACTTCAATCAACACTTAGGTTTGACAAATTATTTTAAAGTGTACAGGTAGAGTCACACTCCTTCAACCTTTCTTTTGTCATAACTAGCTAATATACTACCCAACTCAACTCACCATTCCTTAGTGATTCTTTTATTTTGGAATATTTCGGCATTATTCCCTCTTTGGAATCATGAGTGTTTTAGAGAGTCAACCCTTAGAGCTATCATAAAAGTGGTCATACTTCACACTCACTTAGGTCAATTATTTAACTACACTGCACACATTGTTCTTAACCGATTAAAAATCTTAGACTTGCTCTTCTCATTCTGTAGTGAGCACTATCTTCGGCATTTATAATGGGGCACAAATTGATAGTGCTTCCCCAACCAATGATTCGTTCTTATCTATTGAACCTAATTCTAGGGATCTCCTTTCACATAGGTTGAGTGTCCATCAACAATGACTTATGTAACAGGCCCCAACCCCATTCCTATTGATGCCTCATAAACCACTTCAGAAGTCTGTGGTTTGGTTAACAAATCATCAGTGTTCTTTTCAAACCTTACAAAATCCAAAGCGATTGTATTTTCATTAAGGTATTATTTTATGAAGTTGTGTTTTAGGTAGAAGTGTCTTCTCTTACCATTATAAGTTTTATTCTTTGTTCTGACTATCGCTGCTTGACTATCACAATGGAGAGATATAGATGAAACTGGTTGTGGCCAAAATGGTATATCTGTCAATAGGTTCCTTAGCCACTCTTCCTTAGACCCTGTCAATTCTAATGCAATGAATTTGGCCTTCATTGTTGAACATGTATTACAGGATTGTTTTACTGATTTCTACGATACTGCTCCACCTCCTAGGGTAAAAACATATCCATTGATAGAAGTACTATCATTTGAACCTGTAATCCAATTTGCATCAGAAAAGTCTTCTAAAATAAAATGAATACTTGAGTAATATAAACCATGGTTTATGGTCCTTTTAAATATTTTAATAATACTAGAGCTTCCTAGTGTTCATATATAGGATTATGAGTATGTTGACATAGTTTTTCTACAGTTATTGCTATATTCGGTCTTGTGCAAATCATTAGGCTTAGTTTGGAAGGAGTACAAATACAAATATGTAGGGTGCAAAACCTTGTATTTTGTATTGTTTTACATGTATTTGTACTATACATATTTGCATTTATACTCTTTCAAATTGAGCCTTAAGTAGGACACAAAACCAATTATATTTGCATACTCCTTTTGTGAAACAGGTTCCCCTACATGTTTTCTTAAGTAAACATTATAGTCAAATGGTGTCTTAATAGGTTTACAATCATAGTGTCCAACCTTTGTAAATAAAATTTCTACATAGTGTGATTGGAAGAAAATGAAATTTTCTTGTTTATAGATTTTAATCCCTAGGATTACATCAGCCTCACCCATGTTTGTGGTGTCAAATTTAGACATTAAGAAATGTTTTGTTATACTCATTTGTTACTAACAGATCATGTCTCTTTTATCATTCATAAACTTGATATAGACGTATCTATCAGAATCATTTTTGTTATACCCATTTGTTACTAACACATTATCAAACTTTTCATAACATTGTTTTGGATCTTGTTTTAAAATATACAAAGACTTGATTAATTTGCACACTTTGTTTTCTTGTCCTGGTACTATGAAACATTTAGGTTATTTAATATAAATTTCTTCTTCTAATTTTCCATTTAAAAAAGCTATTTTTTACATCCATTTGGTGAGCCACAAGTTTGTATTTGGATGCTAAAGCAAACAAGACTCTAATTATAATTAACCTTGCAAACGAGGAATACGTGTCAAAAAAATCTACATATTTTTTTGTCTAAAACCTTCAAGAACTACTCTAGCTTTAAATTTATCTATTGTACCATTTGACTTTAACTTCTTAAATATCCATTTACAATCTAATGCCTTAGTCCAAATGGAAGATCAACTTATTCCAAATTGTGAGTAGTGATCAAAAAGTCTATTTCACTTTTTATGCGTTTTTTTTCCAAAATACTGCATCAAGGGAGGTTATGGCTTCTTAATAGGTTATTAAGCCATTGTCCACAAGAAATGTGAACATTCCATCACCCCTAGTTTGTTTCTTTCCTTTGTTTTTTATTTCTCTTTAAGTCTGATTCTTAGTTACTAGAATCAACATTTTCTTGACTAAGTTAAATACTTTCATCTTTAGCATTTAACTCTTGTTCTTTGTTTCTATTAAAGACATGGGGTGGTTTCTTATTTATTACTTCATTTTTCAATGGGAGTATATTCTCAAAGAATTATACATCTCGGGACTTAATTATTGTATTGTTTTCTACAACATTCTTTATTGTTTTAATTATAAGAAATCTGTAAGATACATCATTTTGTGCATATCCAATAAATATATAATCATAGGTTTTAGGTCCTAGTTTATTTCTTTTAGGTTCAGGTATTCTAACATTTGCTAAACAACCCCAAACTTTTAAATAGTTTAGGTTGGATTTCCTGTTATGCCAAAGTTTAAACGATATTTGTCCTTTCTTCTTAGAATGTATCATATTGTATAGGTGACAAGTTGTTAGGATTGCTTGCCCCACAAGTTCAAAGGTACACTTGAACTAATTAACATAGCCTTCATCATTTCCCTTAATGTTTTGTTAAGTCTTTCTACAATTCCATTAGATTCAGGTTGGTAAGGGGCTATAGTTTAATGTATAATTCCATTTTTTTCAAAGAATTTTCTGATTGTTTCTCCATCATATTCAGTCCCTCTATTAGTTCTAAATCTTCTTATTTTCTTCCCTAGCTAGTTTTCTACTTCAGTTTTATATGTTATAAAAGCTTGTTCAGTTTGATCCTTTGATTTAATAAGAATACTTTTGCATATCTTGAGAAATCATCTATGAAGGTTATATAATACCTTTTTACTCCTCTAGATTCATGAAATTTAAGATCCCTAAATGACTATGTATAAGTTGTAATAATTTAGTTTCTCTTTCTATACATTTATGAGGGTTTTTTGCTTCTACACTTACTTGGCATTTATCACTTGTAAAATCAATAGGGAACATTCAAAAGTCCTAACTTGTATAATCGTTTTAAATAAGGAGAACTACAATATCCTAGTCTAGTATGCTAAATATCAAAAGATTCAACAATATAAGTAGAAGAAGAATCATTTTTATTCATAATAATGTCATAAATATTTAGTACAAATAATCCCCTAGCATTATATCATTTTCCAACAAATACATTGTTTTTAGTTAACATAGCTCTGCTTCAAATGTGAGCTTCAATCCTATTTTGTTAAGGAGTGCACCTGACACCAAATTTCATCTAATATTTGGTACATGAAGCATATCATTAAGCATTAGAATCTTTCCAAAAGCTAATTTTAGGAGCACATTTCCCTTATCGATGACCTTTGAAGTTTGTGAATTTCCAATGAAAACTTACTCTCCTTCAGTTTGAGTTGTGTACTTATAGAAGGAGCCACAATCCCCACATGTGTGCTTAGTAGCACCAGTGTCCACACCCACTCTTTTAGTTTATCAACTAAGTTTTCCTTGGTTACGTGGCTGCAATAACATACTCAATCAAGTTGATTTTTGGTTTTCTAGAGTCTTTGTTCTTTTGGTGATAACAATTTTTCTTGTAGTGCCTGGGTTTGCCACATACATAGCATTTTTCTTTCTTTTGCTATTTTTTGATTTTTTTTATCATGTTTTACATCCAAGCTCTTTTTGAATTTTGTAGTCACTTCCACCACACTAGATTGGTTTTGAAAATCTGAACTTCATCATTCTCTCTATTCTTTTTCTTTTATTTTGATTCAAACCACTATTTGATCCAAAGTATGCCCTTTTTCTTATGCTTCATATTATTTTGAATTTATTCCATGTATGTGGCAATTTCTGTATGAGAGAACCGGCAACAAATGGTAGTACCAAGCCTTCTTTAGCTAGTTCCCCCACAAGTACTTGAAACTCATTTATTTGGGCAAACACGTCCATGTCTTCCTTAATGGTAAAATGTAGGAAATTAGTAATCACATATTTTTTATTTCTAGCATTTTGTAGAGCATATTTGTTCTCCAAAGCATTCTAAATTTCATAGGAAAAATTGTAAGAATAGTAGACATTATATAGTTCATTAGACAAGCAATTCAAGATGTGGTTCTTGTAGAGGTGGTCAATTGTGAGCCAATGTTTTACAACAACAGAACGGTTTGGTTCCTCCATATTCAATAGGCTTAGTTCTATCAAAGTGGAGGCTATCCCTAACTGTTCTAAGGCAAACATAAGGCATTGTCTCCAACGCTTGTAGTTGGTTCTATTGAAAGGTTTAATCTTAAAGAATTGGGAAATGTTGATAGTATCCGGTTTCCCATAAGAGGGGTAGAAGAGATAGGTTGCATAAATATGGTTTTAAGATTGTTGTACAAATAATAAATAGAAGGTAGAATGGAACTTATTGGTAAAATCTTTCCAAACCGAAACACGATAGTATTGTAGAACTATGGAGATGATACTAAGAATTGTAGTGAAAAAGAGGGTTGAATTGTGCCACTTGGTCACTTTCCTTAAAACCGCATTTACCCCCTATGGTGCAGCCAAGTGAATGCAAATCAATTTCCAAGATAAAATAGGCCGCAAGCTACTAGTAAATGTGCACTTGTTTACCAGACTTCCGTGAACCACTCAAAGGTGATGCTCAGATATGGATGATTGACAAAGAAGGGACCTTTCTGCCTATTTTCAGATAGAATGATGATGTGCTTCTCTAGAGTAGTGCACTTTCTCGAAGAGACACAAAGGAAGAGATACGAAGAAGAAAATGTTTAAAAAAGAAAATTAAAATTTAAGGTGTGTGGCGTGCGCATATAATCCTGGCCCGGCCCAACCCATCTCAACGCATGCATATGTGAAAAGCACCCCAAAGCATAGATGCTAACATGACCAACGAAATACTGATACAGGTCAAATTGTAAAAGCTAACATGACCAAGGAATACAAACACGAGTCAAAGCACAAAGGTTTACATGACAAGTAGAATATAGATGGGAGTCAAAGCATAAAGTCTTACATGACCAATGGAATACTGACATGGGTCAAAGCATAAAGGTTGACATGACCAACAGAATACTGACGTGGGTCAAAGTGTAGAGGTTGACATAACCAGTAGAATACAGAAACAGGTCAAAACATAAAGGCTAATAAGACCATTGGAATATAGACGCTAGTCAAAGCATAGAGGCTGACATGATCAATGAAATATTATTATGGTCAAGCATAGAAGCTAACATGATCAATGAAATACCGACATGGGTCAAAGCATAGAAACTGACATGTCCTACGGAAATACAAACATGAGTCAAAGCATAGATGCTAACATGACCAATGGAAAACTGGCACGAACCAAAACATAGATGCTGTCATAACTAGCAGAATATAAACGGGAGTTAAGGCATACAGGCTGAATGACCAATGGGAAATATTAATGTGGGTCAAGGCATAGATGCTAACATGTCCTATAGAAATACAAATGTGGGTCAAAGCATATAGGCTAGTATGACCAATGAAAAAGTAACGCGGGTTAAAGCATAGAGGCTGAAATGACCAGCAGAATATAGATGTGGATTTAGGCATAGAGCTTGGCATGCCTAGATGTCAACATGATTAATAGAATACAGACGTGAGTTAAGGCGTAGGGGCCAACATGACCAATGGAAAACTAGCGTGGGTTAAAGCATAAAGTCTGACGTAACCAATGGAAAACTAACACAGGTCAAAGCATATAGGCTGACATGGCTAACAGAAAATTAACATGAATATCATCAATGATGTTGGGATTCAATTACTTTAATCGAAAATATTTAACCAAGTTAATTGTTTGGGGATCCTTTGAGAACACCAGAATGTGACAAAAACACTCGAAGGGATTTTAAAAAAATGAGACAATGGTTTGAACAAAAAAGTTCAGAAGATCCAAATTATATAATCAATTAAAGGATATGATGCGATGGTAAAGCCACAATATAATTTGAGAATGCACTAGAATGGTCAAAACATCTTCTCAAACTATGATACACAAGGGAGTATTCAATTATTAGACAATGCACAAGAACATGAAATGCAGAAATGGTAACAAGGAAAAGCTTCAAAATTTAAGGGTATAAGAGCTTTCAACTTCAACTCATATGAGAGTAATTATGTTTAAGTGAGACACACCTAGCCTACATTAAATGAAAGCATGTATTCTTTGAAAGTAGGGAGTGGTTAGGCTAGGGAGTGGTCTCCCTGAAGGACAAAGGAGGGCCGGGAGTAGGGACTCGACTCAGAGGTTAGGGTAAGAGGAGTAGAAAGATGGTTGAGGAAGTTTGGTGATGGGGTTGATTGGGGACTGAATGCCTCATTTTCATCATGAGAGGAATCCCTATTTAAAGGGAAGGATCCTGAGATTCTGAAAGGAAGTAGCCAAAAGCATTTATTTTTTTACTAGGAAGGAGAGTATTAGATTCGTTATTGATCATTAAGAAGCATTGCTTAGGTTTCGCCACGTGTTCTTATGAGATCTTTTGAAGGTTAACTTTCATTTCTCCTAAAGATCCCCATAACTCACGTGTATTATTACCTTTTGCTTCTGATTTAACTGACGTGGCATTAGTGATGTCATCGCCTAACGAATGGTGTTTTATTAAGCCTACGTGACTCCTGGTCACGCGTGCAACCAATACTCAGTTCCGATTTTAGTGAACCACGGCTCCATAACGACCCAGGATTTATCACGTGGTCGGATACGTGTCAATCCCTTTGCGGGCTCAACTTGTATTTGCTTTGAGCTTGAGCTGGGAATGGGTTCATTGCAGACCTGCGATGCACCATAGGTTCATCGTAGACTTGCGATGCACCATAGGTGTAGGTAGGGTAAGGCTTGGATGGGGAATGGTCTCTTTGAAAGTTAGAGAAAGGCTAGGAAGTAGGGAGATTGGCTTTCGGGTTAAGGGTGCCAGGAGTAGAAGCCAAAGGGTGTTCAAGTGCTAGATGCTGAATGTTGAATGCCGAATGAATTCCAATACAGAGAGGATATCTATTTATGGGGGAGATCCCAAGATCCTAAAAGGTAGGAGATAAGGTGCTTGTCTCCTATAGGGAAAGGGAATATTGGATTTGCTATCAATCATTAAGTGCACCACAGGGGTTTCGCCACGTGTCTCATGAGGATCTTTCTGAGGATCGGCTTTCCTTGCCCTCAAGATCCCTCATTATTTACGTGTGCTACTACCTCTTGTGTGCTTAATTTAATTGACATGGCATTTAGTGACATCACTGCCTAGTGGGTGATATCTTGTTAACCTTATGTGGTGTCCCACCACATCTTTTGATGGTGTAGGTTCCTCATGGATTTGGGTACGTACGGGCCTCGTCATGGGCTTAGCCCGAGTTTCTTTTGGTTTGGGTCACGAATAGGGTCATAAGCCGTGGGTTCATTGCCCGTTTAACGGGTTGTAAGTTTTATCTCATGTTCGAACAAGTGTAGGGCCCTGTTGCAGGTTTGGCCATGGTTTCCTTTGGTTTGGGCACCGAGTGGGCTCGATGAACCACAGGTTTATTGCGGTTCTGTGATGCGCTTTGTGAGTTCATCGTAGAACTTGTGGTGTGTTACGGGTTCATCACATCAAGAAGGTTGATTGTGGGTTACTCACATGCACCCTTGTGGTGATAAATTTAGTGTTTGATGTTCTCTGAAGGTCTGAGTGAACACTATATACCTATATTAGCCCCCCTGCTTATCGGTAAGTGAGAGCTTATCAATAAGCACATTGTCCTCTCATTTTCGGGTTTTGTAGTGAGTTCGCTTGTGTGCATTGGGTATGGGGATTTTCCTTGTTTTGTAGCTTTGTATAGATCCTGCATGCCTTGTGTTCGCAGTGGTAGTTTCTTACATTCCACAACTTAGCTCCCCTGTCTTTTGGTAATTTGCTTCTTATCAATGGTCAATGCCATTATCTATCTGTGTATTTTAGCCCCCTTGATCGTTGATAGGAAGAAAATTGGCAAGAGACATTGGAAGGAGGAAAAAAGAACTGTTTCTAATCAATTCCCTTTACTAATGGTGGCACTCATGTTCGGTTTGTGAAGTTAAACTTGCTTGGTCATTTGCCGAGTGATGTTTGTTGGAATGTCAAGCCCCCTTGACTATCGTCAACGAGAAAGGGACTGTGGGATGGTTCTGTTTGTGTGACGGTGCGTAGACCATTCGATCGATGAAGGGGTTTTTGAACTACTAACGTGTTATGTTAACGATGGGGTTGGGATGGCCATTGGGTGATGCCCACGTGGCGGGCATGATTAGTGATCTCTTCGTTAGTTAAGCGGTAATTAATGTGGCCTGACTGCTCATATGGCATTGTTTCATTACCTGGTATTTAAAATGACGGTAGCACACGTGGCACCAGGTTTGAATGAATGCGTCGTCTTATCCTGCCTTTTAAAGGGTGTTTATGTAAATTACCTGGGTTACTTTTCCGCTAAGCATCATTTCGGGGAACCGCATTGGCTCTCCTTTTTCCTCTTGCTATTGTCTTCGTAGAGTTCCTTGTGCCCTAGGTTGTTCCACAAAACACTTTTCAGTTTTCTTTCCTTGTCTCTTGTTTCTTTGTTCTTCATCTGTTTCTTGCCCCTCATGGGTCATGGCTACTTGTTAGGGAAAATTAGATTGTCCTTTTGTTGACTTCGTTAGGGAAGTCGATACTGCTGAGTTGTTAGCGGAGAAAGAGGCGGCCCTAGCGGTCGATGATGGGAGGGGTTTCTAGCCTCCCATGCCGATGTCCAGGGGTAAGGGTGGCTCTTTTGATATTGTCATCGGCACAGAACTAACATGTCTCTGTGACCGTTCCGAAGTGTCCAATAATTATCATTAATTATTATTAAAAATTAATCATTATAATAATTTTTAATATTGTTTCTTTATTAAATTACACAAACAAACAAAAATTCTCATATGTAGAATTAAAATGGATATTTGACAATTTTTAGAATTCTGAAATCAGAGTTTAAAGTTCAAAAGAAAAAATAATTCACCAATACCAACATACCTCTTAATGTAATCATTACACTTTCAGAGATTAGACAAGCAAACAAACATGCCCTAGTCTAACCAGGTTATGAGGCCATCTCCACCACCATCCACAACTCAAGTGAGTCATTTGCATTGTTTTGGGTTTGTTGCCTGACTAGACTTTTCTTGTGAGGACCAAATCCGAATTAGATGTGAAGCTGGATAGTATTCGGCCAGTGAGTCATTTGAATGGGTCATTAGTTCATTTCATCAGGACCTTGTTTTTATCGAAGGGGATACCTTGAAGCTTTGCGAGGGCATTTTGATCAGCTTTAGTTGGGTCCCTTAGAAGGCAAATGTGGTACTTCATAACTAGTCTAAACTGGTTTTTCTGTGGTGTTTTGGTTGGAGGATTCCTTTCCTTTTTGGTTTTCTTCAATAGTTGCTAGGTCTGTTTATCCAGTAGTGGTAGTTTATTTTTTTATTCTTCTTCTCTACTGTTGTTCCGTTGCTGTTGGTGTCTTGCTGGTCGTTCTTAGCTTTTGTTTGGATCGATGGTTGTTGCCTCCGTTTGGAAGGAGTACGAATATAAATTTGTAGCAACCCGATCCAACCCAAGGCCCAACCCGAGTATGTTAGGGTTTAGCTCGGGATTCTAGGGCTGGGCCTGAGCTGCCAACTTCGGATTTGACCTCCTGGGCTAATGACCCTATTCTTATGGTTGGGCCTGGGTTGAGCCTAAGCCCGATCCAATCCGCCCGAGTTGCATCCTACTAATCGCATCATATGACGGGTGGTTGTGTGAACGTTAAGGCTTCGATGAGACCGTGAGAGCGACGAGCAGCAGATTGTTCTTAACAAGCTCCAACTCCCTCGAAATCACCAAGAAATAGCCATGGAAAACGAGTCTTCGCTGAAGAAACCAGAGGGAGATAGAGAGAATTTTGAGTTTGGTTTTGCATGGCATGTTCTTCCATTCCATATCTGGGAAACTATTCTATTATTTCTTCCGATTTCAAACTTGCTGAGGATGAAATCCGTTTGCAAAGCATGGAGATCCTTAATCGAATCCCAACCCTTTATTGCAGCTTACCGACTGGTGAGTCACAACGATCTCTACTTCGTTCTTTTTGCTGATTTCGTCAATCGAAACGTAGCTGCTGCTTATAACCCAACAGAAGACAAATGGGTTTTGATTTCTCTGTCGCATATATCATCTTCTTGTCCCAGCACTTGCTGTAAGCTCCGCCGAGCCCTCATCTCTGATGGAAGCCTCGTTGTAGCGGAAGACCGAAAGGGTTCAATTGTTGTATCAAATATTTTCACCAGAGCTTACCGGGTTTTGCCCCCGATGTTGCCTTCAATTTGGCCTTATGCTTTGGCAGTGATTGAAGGGAATTCGTCCTATCAGGTTGTTTCCGTTAGTACAGCGGATAGAGTGTTTTCGCAGGTTTACGATTCAAGAACTGAGCGTTGGGAGGAGAAGGGTGAGTTTGATGGGAGGTTTGCCATGTTGGGTAATGCTGCTTATTTGGATGGGTTCTTGTTTTGCTTGACTCATTCCCCTGATAAGCTTTTAGCCTTTGAGTTGGAGAGAGGTAGGTGGAATCTTGTTGATGTGGTGATGCCTCCACTGGTCTGTTCTTATATCTTTGTGCATCAAGGGGCGTTGACCTTGGTTGGGGGTGTTGAGGAGCTTGGAGTCCTAAAGAAGATAGGGTTTTGGGAGTTGGACAGATTGGCAAAGCAATGGCATCCTATTTGTTTCATGCCAGATCATTTATTCTATAAGTTTGGTAATGGTAATCTTAACCATTTTACCACCGTGGATCGATGCGGCAAGATTTGCTTTTGTAGGAGCATGTCGTCTCTTGTTCTCATGTATGATTTGTCAGAGAATAGATGGTGGTGGCTTCCTCCTTGTCCACTAGGGAGTTGCTTGAAGCATGAATGGTTTGGCCAGGCACTTGAACCTCGCATTAATGTGCTTGTGTGATGTAATAATCTGAATTGGTCACCTTTGCATTACTAGCCGCCACTGGATAATTGTGCTCAGGATATACATTTAGTCGTAGGCAGATCATGATTGTTTCCTGAAAAGGTATTTTCTGTTCCATGTGAAAATGATCCATTTATCAACCAATTCGAAGTTTATTTGTATAGGTTTGTTTTTCACAGTTGTAAAATAAAAAAAAATTGTTCAGAATTGTACTTATAAGTTATAAAGACTGATCAGAGTATTGCATACATTGATACTACCAAGCTTCTGTTTAATCTTCTTTGTACTTCAGTGTCTTAATATATTCAATTTTTTTGTTATTAATTCCTTTTTTAGTTTCTATTTCATTTGCTTTCATCAATTTGGAACCCATTATATAGTTTATATCTCCCACAACCCCACATCTATGTGCTCAATTTTATTCATTTGGGACTTTTGTTCAGTTTTCTTGTCTGTCATTCCTATCATCAAATTTGGTGTATTGATTATTAACAAAATGAATAGTTGTTCTTTTTGCTATGTTATAAATGGGGTTCGTACTCACACAAGCAAAGAAGCATGTAAGTATAATAATGTTCCCACTTCCCATACATATCATGCACACATATGTATATATCCAACACCGATCCTTGCTATCATCTGTCTTGGGAGAAGTGGAATGGGTACAGAAATATTTGCCTTTTTTATTTTTCTTTTTTGTTTTTGGCACAAAGTGGCCATTTCGGACTTGAATCCACATTCTTATGCATGTTAGCTTGAGGCTTTACCATTGCACTAAGCAATGACCCTAATTTGGATATAGGACCATTTTTTATCTTTAGGTCCGAGGATTGTTTTTTGGTTAACTATAGAAAGCCACCAGATTGAAGAATAGTATGAACTATGAAATTGGAAACATGGTTTGTAATTTTGATATTGTAGAGTTGGAGAAATTTCGGAGATATTTCACTAATTTTGCTATGATATTTGGAAAATCTAAAATATCAGTAAAGTTTTCTAAAAACATAGAATTAGTTAATAAACCCTCAAGAGATCATTAGAATGAATACGATTGAACATTTAAGGCTCAAAAAAAATAGCAAAGAACTATATAAATTATATAGGAAAAATTAAGAGACTGTAATATGTATATTCCTTGTTTTCTCCCTTTTGGTCTTTAGCCATCTTTTCTTCTTTATATATGTCATTTATTTGCCATTTTATCTTTTGCCTCTATTGTTGCTATATGTTTTGATTAGACTGATAATACTTTTTTGTAGTTATATGCATTTATATTTTTCTTTTGAATTATAGTGACTTAGGGGGTGTTCTGTATTGTGGATGAGAAATTGGTCGGTGTGGGCTGGTCCACACCACACCTTGTGGCAATGACCAATCCACACCACACCACTGTCCACAGTATTTCTGAGCTGTTAACAGAAACTGTCCACACCCACAGGGGTGTTCTGTAAGTGTTGTGTGGACCAGTCCACACCCCACCTATTGATTCTATACATCTCACATACAGTTTGTGAGATAACACAGTTGATCATGAATGAAGATGAAACCATAATTTAAGCCAATAATTTGAAATAATAATGGATAAAATAAAACACCAATACATAATTACCAATAAATATAAAATAACTATATTTGCCATTTATGTCAATTATTAGAAGTTAAAATGTATATAATATGAATTTAATAGTAATAAACCAATTTCATGAGCAAAAAAATGGTGATAAAAATAATTAAAAATGGTTCAATGTTTAGAAAAATCATTATAATATTATCTTCAGCAGTAAACAATTTAAAAATAAATGAAAATCTGTTAAAAGATTAACAAAATGAGGGTGGTTGGGCTAGTGTAACACAAGTGCACTACGCCAAATCCTTCTCACAAACTGTCCATGCCATGGTGTGGAGCATCCACGATAAAATACTGTTGCTGATAAATTGAGGTGTGGCCTGTCCTTGTCCACACTATTTTGTGGACAGTGATGGTCCACACAAAACTGAACACCCCATTCTATCGTGGATGGGACCAAAACGGTCACATCCACGATATATTCATAGTACCGAGTACCCCCTTAATAAGTGAATCATATCAAAGTAGTAAGCCAATTATCTAATCACCAATTCCCTATTGGTTCCTTTAGGAAAATATTTTTTATGAGTTTTTAGGAAAATATTTAAAAAAATTATTATGGTTTTAATGAAATATTGAAAATTTTTAATAATATTCTAAAATTTTAATTTTAAATATATAGTCTATCAACGAAATCTGAAATATCACTGACGTGTCGGAAAAATAGTCTCCTAGAAGATTTTGTATTGCCACCTAGCAAATGGAGATATTTCAGGGATATATTGCTAAATATCATCAATATTGTGAGCCACGTTTGGCAATAAAATTGTAGATATGTGGAATAAAGGTATTATTTTCTGCTAGTGGCCTAGTGGGCACGATTACCACTTCGAGCCAAGCTCAAAATTCCTTTTAAACATGAAGTTAAATCTTAGTTTTTATTTGTGCAAAAGATTATTTGGCTGATCTATTAGAATCATATGCATTTTCTATGAGTTTGAATTTTTCTTCAATTTACTCTATCATGTAGTTTACAGGACAACTTCACAACATATTATTTTCTCTACTAACCTTAGTTTCTTAGTTTTGTTTAATAGTTGAGAGCAAGACAATATTTAAAAGGGTGTACCTATGCTTCTTTTGTTATTTCATAAAATATCATTCTATACTTATGCATATTTCAACAGTGCTTTCACCATGTCTATGAATTTTACATTATTTCCATTCGACATTTTCAACATGTTTCTTATATTCTGATGACCAATATTTCAACTGACACCAACATTTTAAACCTTTCTAGACATATTGTTTGCTTGCTGAATCAAGCTGAATCAGGTGCAAAATGACAATAAAATGACCCCCAAAACTGTAATTGCACATTTTCCAGATAAGCCTCAAATTCAACTTGTTTTTTTTTTTGATAAGTAGCCTCAGATTCAACCTTCTATAAGTCCTTTTTTTGCATGGGACATTCCTGTGTTAGTTAAAAAACATTGGTTGTAGAAATTGGTTACAAATTGTGCTTCTTAAGTCTTAAGAGCAGAGTGTAACTGGAAGTCCTTTTCCTAAACAAAAAGGGAAGTGCTCTCTTGTAGCCTTCTGTTGAGTGGTGAAGCTAGTTATTAGATAAAAAGATGGTTACCTTTCCAACAGTTGTGCCACTTCTATAATATGAAGGTCAGCTTCCTTTTTTGTTCAATGCAGGACATTTTTAGTGCCTGCAGAGCATATCCTCACTTTCCCTAAATAATATAACCCCCATGAAGTAATACTGCATAAAACAAGATAGAGATGGCACCATAGGTTTCAGAAAGCTTCATTATTGAAGTAATTTAGAGTGTCTCATCTTCTTTTGCTGAAGTGAGACAAATTTAAAATTTACTACTAGATATTTCAGATTTTATTTTGAAGGGATTAACCCTGGCCCTGCCAATTCCTATTGTCTTCTGTAGAGAACACTGATGTGGGCCCCACAGCAGTGGTCCCCACTGTGTTCGTAGGACAGCATGTGTAGTTATTTGTTTCAGTTATAGTAGTGTTAGTTTGGGTCAGTTTGTTAATTCAGTTATTATTTATTTCAGTTTTATTTACTTTATTTATCATGTAAAGTACTAAGGGCAGATCTGTCATTTCCATTATGTATTGAACATAACCTAT
>NW_010729090.1:6187625-6200107 GCF_000365185.1 Nelumbo nucifera
GAGTGTAGAGAACACTGATGTGGGCCCCACAGCAGTGGTCCCCACTGTGTTCGTAGGACAGCATGTGTAGTTATTTGTTTTAGTTATAGTAGTGTCAGTTTGTTAATTCAGTTATTATTTATTTCAGTTTTATTTACTTTATTTATCATGTAAAGTACTAAGGGCAGATCTGTCCTTTCCATTATGTATTGAATATAACCTATAAATAATAAGAGAGTGGCAGCGGCAGATCAGTTAGAATCTGTCCCTCCTTTCAACCTCTTGTGTTCTGCTGTTTCTCTTCTTCTATTCTTTCTCCTTTCTCTCACTTTTCTTCTGTTTTGTAAACCTAAAACCTATTAGGATTCAAGACTGATTACAGTCTTGATCTTCTACTTCTTCAATAACCTTGTTGCCTGAAAGTGAGACTGTGAGAGTGATGGTGTTGGACCTCCTCAGTGGAGCTGCTTAGATGATGACTGGTTGGTCTCTGAATTTAGGAGAATGATTTCAGACCTATACAATTCTTTGGTTAGTAAGATTGACTGGATTTTCCTTAAACTTGTAGAAGTTGTATTGACTGAATACTACGACCATCAAAAATTAAATGGTCATGGAACATTGAGCTATTTATGGCTTTTGCATAGAAGTTGAGGCTTGTGTTAACCTCCAAGTTCACTTTGATGTTAGGCTTATCCCAGTAATGGTTGTTTGACGATTCCTTGAAGTCACAGTTTTTTACCTTTTGAACTTCTCCAATCCATCCTTTTGAAGCTAATATGTCATTTGCTCAAATGACGTTCAGTTTGGTTTAATGTCCCAATAAAGAATGGTCCCATCACATGTTTGGCTTTCGTGTGATTATACACATAAACAGACATGATCCTTGTAGCAGGTGAATAGGAACTCATTTGAGAACTTAGGTAAAAATTGATGATCTTAATCTTCCAAAGAGACTACAGAAAACAGAAATCAAATGCTGTAAATGACTGAGAAGAACCTAAATCTCTATCCTAAAGGTGTCAATTGCATTGTAAAAATGAATGCCCAATATGGTGTATATTCTTCAAATTGGGTACCCGACTTGCACCCCTATTCATAAGAAGTTCATGGCTGAAGAGGAGATTCTAAATGAGGGGAATTTTGAGGACGTTGAGAGGAAGGGGAGGGGTAATGAAGGGAAAAAGTGAAGGGCTCTGAAACAGACATTGCGGAAAAACCAGAAGTGACAGATGTTAAGGAGGGAACTGAAACTAGTAAGGGTTGTCAGGGGGAACTGGAGACAGAGGATGGAAAGGGTGTTGGAGAGGAGGGGCGGTGAAGGAAGGATGATTTTTGAGAACTCTTGTTGAAATTTTTGTACAAGAAAAAAGGAATTACAGAACTAAGGCATTGAAAGGCAATGAGGTAGTTGAGGCTAATTCTGAGGATGAGGAAGAAAATGATTCAAGTGAGGATGATATTATTCTTGATGGAACTCATGAAATTGAAAAAAACAATTGGTTTGGAGACAGTGGTGAACAAAGATGTGGAGGTAAGTAAGATTTGGGGCTTATATTTTGCTGTGGGGGAGGAAGGAATTTGCAAGGAAAGCTTTTAAGGAGTTGGAAGAAAAGTCTTGTAAACCTTAGAAGAAGGGGGATAATGACAATTTGGTTCCTATGGCAGAAGATCTAATGTTATGAATGAAAATGAGCAAGATAGGTTGAGATCTTCTAGAGCTACAGGGGATAGCTTCAAAGAGGGTGTTAATATGGCAGCAGAGCAGCACTTTGAAAAGAATGTGACCTTGAAGTCATAGAAAGAATCAATCTGATTCGCAAGAATCCTCAAGTTTTCGAGAAGCTTCCTAATGCAGTTAGGCATTTCAGGAGCAAGAAAGACCATATAACCAACTGTTCAGGTGTTGACAGATCGAAGGGGGTTTATTTTTTTTATTTTTGGAGTGGGGAGGGGGGCGCATTAAGAAGGTGAAGAAAATAAAACAGCAAATAAGAGAAGCAACGAATATCCTGTTTATATTGATGGATAAAATGAAGTAATCAGGCAGAACAATTGTACAGGGTTAAGTTGATGTTCACATATTGGTGGGTCTTTTCAAGAGTGGGAAGGTTTTGATTTGTTTGTTTAAGGGTTAGGCTGTTGTCTGGTGGATGGTTTGGTTGTTTGGTTTGGGTGTGTTCCTATTTTCTGCCAGGGTTGGAAAAGGTTGTAATCTAAGGCTAAGGGGCGAGTTTGATCTTTCTTTGGGTGGGTGATTTCTTATCACCATTCTTGTACTTTTCCTCTTCATAATAATTTTTTATTATGAAGAGGATGGGATGTGATAGTAGATGGGCAAGAAGTGTATGGAGAGAGAGGGAGATTATGGAGGGATAGTGACATTGTGGAAAGAAGATGTGTTGGAAGGGATTGAGGAATTAATAGACAATTATTCATTCTCTCTGAAATTTAGGCAGGTGGATGATAGATTTGAATGGGTGCTAACAAATGTATATGGCCCCAATGATTACAAGGAGAGAAAGAAAATGTGGGAAGAATTGGGAGAGATCAGGGGTTTGTGGGAAGGACCATGGTGTGTGGGAGGGGATTTTAATGCAATCAGGTTCTCAAAAGAAACCAACAACCCTAGGCTATGAGGAAACTTAACCAATTTGTGGATGCTCCTCATGCACAATCATTTTTCTTGGTCCAATCTCTAATCAAATCCAATATGCTCTAAGTTGGACATGTTTCTCCTTTCAACTGATTGGGAAGAACATTGGGGGACTATAACTTCTAAGACACCCCCTAGACTCACCTCAGATTATTGTCCCATAATGATATGTAAGGAAAGTTTAAGGAGTGATGAGCCTGCTCCCTTTAGATTTAAGAACATGTGGTTGCTCCATTTGGGCTTTACCAAGAAGATCAAAGAATGGTGAGAGCAATGTAACCCCTCAATGGATTGGGAAGGAATGTAACCCCCCGATGGCTTTACAAGATCAAAGAATGGTGAGAGCAATGTAACCCCTCAGTGGATTGGGAAGGAATGAAATTTCATAAAAACTCCAATATTTGAAACTTAGAATTAAAGAGTGGAATCTATTGGAGTTTGGCAGATTAGAAAGAAAACAAAATCTGATTGAGAATATTGAGGAGTTGGATTTGAAGGAAGAGAGGGGTTCTTTTGGAGAAGGGAACAAGGAGCAAAGATGGAGTTTGAGGAAACAATTGGAGGATCACTTGCATAAGGAGAAAATTAGTTGGAAACAAAAATGTCATTGTTAATGGTTAAAGGAGGGGGATGGTAATATACTAGATTCTTCCATACTGTGGCAAATGGTAAAAGAAGAAAAATTTTTATATCCAGATAGCAGGGGCCTTTGTAGACTACATCAAATCTATATTTAGAAGGCCATTAAATGAGAGGGTGTCTTTAGAGGGATTGGAGTGGCCAAATTTGGGGTTAGAATATAGGGAGTGGCTAAAAGGAAGTTTGAACCTTGATGAAATAAAGGAGGTAAGGTTTTCAATGGATAAAACAAAGTCTCTAGGTCTAGATGGGTTCACAATGGCATTCTATTAGGATTATTGGGAAATCTTAGAAAAGGATCTAGTGTTAGTGTGATAAAAAGGGAGTAACACAGGTCTGAATTCTACATTTATTGCTTTGGTCCTAAAGAAGAGAGATGCCATACAACAAAAAAACCTTTAACCCAATCAACTTGGTCAGTAGTTTGTATAAAATAATTGCAGAAGTGTTGTCAGTCTGGATTAAGCAAATTCTTCCTTGCACCTAACCAAGGAGCCTTTGTGAAGGGAAGACAGATTTCTAATTGAATCTTAACTGCGAATGAGAGTGTATAGAATTTCAAGAAGACTAAAAAGAAGGGAGTGGTGTGCAAACTGGATTTAGAAAAGGCTTATGACTTGGTTGATTGGTCCTTGTTGCAAGTAATGGTTAACATTGGTTTTAGGGACAGATGGTTTAAATGGGTGTGGGAATGTTTGAGTAGCTGTCATTACTTAGTGCTAGTAAATGGGATAGTGGTGGATTTTTTCCTAGCATTGAGAGAGACCCATTTCCCCCCCTTTTTGTTTACCTTGATTGCAAATGTTTTAGGGAGATTGATCCCATAATTGTCAAGGTGTTGCCTAAGTGACTAGGTGCCTTGCCTAAATGCCTTGACTTTTAGCAAATAGGCGCCCTTCTAGGTGACTAGGCACCTACTTAGGCGACTAAGTGCCCGCCTAGGCGACAAAAATGAAAAGGTGGACGCCTTTTATAATATCATTTATATTGGTGTGTGTTATTAATGTACGAGTTAAAAGATTTTATTATATGCTATATATCAATTATACCGTATTTTAATATTTTATTATTGAAATTTAAAAGATCAAAGGGTTTTGAGGAGAGAAAAAGAAAGAAAGAAATAAAAAAAAAGAAAGAGGAAAGAGGAAAGAAAGAATAGAATTATAAAGAGTTTTTTTTTTCCTTCTATTCTCTCTCTCTAATTAAATAAAACAGAAACTCCATCCTTGTTTTTCTATTTTACTTTCTATCTTGAATATTTATTGTTTTTTTTTTTTGAAAAAAGGTAAGGTAAATTTATTAACTAAAACAGAATCATACAAGTAAACCCCAAAAGAGGAGCAAACACTGAGAACAAACTCCCAGTTTACATTACAACTCAAAAATACTTCTGGACCTCAACTGAGCTCCAAAAATCCTAGGCTGGAAGCCTTTTACACCTGTAGTCCAAGACACTAATTTTCCCACAGCGTAGGAGATAAGACGGTCTACATTCTTAGCTTTATTTTGGAATATTCTTCTGTTTCTCTCCAATCAAATGGAACTGATCACAGCTGCAGGGATGGCCCACTAGACATTTCTAGCCTGCTTAGAGAGGCCTTGCAGGTCCCAGCTCCATAGCAGATCCGAAATTTGCTTTGGCGTGAGGAAAGACCTTCAGAAAGGAAGTGATCCCAAAATGCCTGCTGAAACAGGACAATGGATGAAAAGGTGATTATTATCCTCTTCTGCTTGACCACACAGCTCACACATCATGTTCTGAATCAGGATTCCTCTTCTAGCCAGATTTTATTTAGATATATTTCTATCCAAAACTACAGTCCAAAGCAGAGCACTCACTTTGAAGGGGGGAATCTGGTTCCAAATTTTAATAGCAGGAAAATTTTCAATTCCTCCACCTGCTAACCTTCTGGCAAAGGAATTCACAGTGAAGCTTCCATCTGCATTCCACTTCCAGATCCAAGAGTCTTCTTCCAAGGGGTTCAACATCTGGTTGGAGAGCAAGCCCATCAGCTCCACTACTTGATCCACTTCCAGTCTTGAAAAGGTCTTTTAAAAGCAGGAATCCAGGCAAATCTATTTCCAATCACTTACACAACAACCTGCCACCCTTACCTCTTTGTTTTCTGCAAGTTGAAAAAGCTGGGGGAACAGCTCTTAAAGGGACCTGCAGAAATTCAAGCTCTTCTAGATGGAAGCAACTTAGAGCGAAGGAATTCAAGGGTTAATAATAAGAAAATAATAAAATAACAAAATATTAATAAATTAATAATAACAAACAATGATATTAATTATTAAGTATAATATCAAAAAGTATAAATAAAATATTAACACAATATAATAATAATAATAATAATAATAATAATAATAATAATAATAATAATAATAATAATAATAATAATAATAATAATAATAATAATAATAATAANTAATAATAATAATAATAATAATAATAATAATAATAATAATAATAATAATAATAATAATAATAATAATAATAATAATAATAATAATAATAGTAAAATATTCATAAAATAATAATAATAAGCAATGATATTATTTATTAAATAATAATCATAATAATAATTAAGTACAAGTAATATATCAATATGATATAATTAAAGTAATAATAAAATAACAATATCTTTGCTTTTTATTAAATAATAAAAGGAATATTAATAAACAAAAATAAAAGAATATTAATAAACTAATACGAAAATAATAATTAAAATATAATAATATAATGATATGTTAATAAAATATTTATAAATTAATGATAAATACTAAGATATTAATTATTAAATAGTAATAAAATAATAATAACAAAGTGATAATAAAAAGAAAAACTTTTATTTAATAATGAAAATATTAATAATTATAATAATCATTAAGTACAAATAAAAATATTAATTATTCAATAATAAATTAATGATAATTGATAAATGATAATAAACCAATAGGAAATAATAATAAAATATAGTAAAAAAATATTATTAATGTAATTATATATTAATAAAATATTCATAAATTAATGATGAATACTAATATATTAATTTTTAAACACATAAAATAATAATTATATATTCATAAAATATTAATAAAGTAATAATAAAATAATAAATAGAATGATACAAAATTAAAAATTTTCAATTGATTCCAATTCTAACTTTCAATGAACCAAATAGCAATAATCGGAATTAATTTTTAAATAAAAATAAAATAATAATTATATATTCATAAAATATTAATAAACTAAGAATAAAATAATAAATAGACTAATACAGAATTGAAAATTTTTTATTTGATTCCAATTCTAACTTTCAATGAACCAAATAGCAACAATCGGAATCCGATTTTGATTATTGATTAAACCAAATAGGCGTCAGGAATAGGTGATTCCAATTCTAATTCCGAGGGATTTCAATTCTGATTCCAATTCTGGTTTGTCTGCAAACCAAATGGACCTTAAGTTATTTTGTTCCCCATTAGTTTGTTCCTTTTTTTTGTTAATAAGTGCCATATAAATTTGAAAAATGATTTTATCCTCTTTTCTATTTAAAAGTAGTTTTATGGTAATGAATTCATTGTTTTTTCTATATGAAAAATTATCCATGTAATAATTTTATTTGGATAAATTTGTCTTTTGGGTAAGCTTTTTATATAAAAAGATAATGTTTAGTGTGTGTGTGTATGTGTGTGTGAGGGAGAGAGAGAGAGGTTTCAGCTTGTTAATTGCAGCAAAGCATATAGATCTAAAAAGTTGGAAAGCCTAAGGGTAAGGAAATTGGAGGAGGGTAATACAAGCTAAGTATGGGACAAGAAATAGAGGTTGGGATCTCGATGAAGTAAATCAGCCAGCAAGTTATTCTGTTTGAAAATGTGTTGAACAGATTCACCAACAATTTATAAAAGGTACAAGGTTTGAGATTGGAGATGGTCAAGGAGTAAAGAAAGATTTGGACATGGGAACAAAAACATCCCACTTGGGCTTTCTTTGTGTCGAGTGCAAATCTGAACAAGATTCTCACAAGAGACATCTTAATGAAGAGAGGTGTAAATGTTCCAAATGATGGTTGTGTGTTGTGCGTTGTGTGCATCTTTCTCCGATATGGCTGATCACGTGTTATTACATTGTAGCTTTTCATATTCATTAGATTGAAATCCTTGGCCTTTTTCCTATTAAATGATACTACCCAAATTCAATCATGAATTTCTAGAGAAGTTGGAGATTGGAGGGCCTAAGCAAGAGTGAAAAATTTGTATGGGAGATTGTTGTAAAAATAGCAATGAGAAGGGAGAATGGAGCTTATCATTCCATGTTTTTTAAACATGGAGTGTAATAGTGTTTCAAAACTAGTACCAAAAGCTTGACAATAAACTGAGAAATTGCAAACTTAAATAGGCTGAGTCGTGCTACTTAATCACTCTTCTTAAAACTACATTTTCCCCTTATGGTGCAACTGAGTAATTGCAAATTGGTCTCCAAAATGAAATAGCCTAGAGGCTTTTAGTAGACATGTTCACTTACCAATCCTCCATGAATCACTAATAAAAGATGCTCAAATATTTGATAGACAATGGACGGAGAAGAAAGTGGTGTGTGTTGTGTTTTGTACCACTGGATTGATCAACACCCTATTTATAGAGTGCTTTTAGTCACCCGAATAGACACAGAGGAGTCCTTATAGAAAGATGTCTCTCTAGAATGGTGTTGCAGGCCACCCATTCGAAAAGACACAAATAGGAAGAGAGACAAGGACATGAAGAGACACCAAAATGTAATCATTCAAAATTAAAGGGTAAACGATCAAAACTATTAAGTTAAATAAGTTCGAAACAAATGGTCAAGACCAAAAGAAGATATAGTGTAGTGTGCGTATACACCCATGCCCACGCCTTGACCCGACCCAGCCTAGTCTGGCTCGACGTGTGCAAGTGAAAAGCACCCCCTAAGCATGTGAATAGTGTATAGTGTATCTTCCTCCTATGGATCCCTACCCATAGGGATAGTAAGTTCAGAAACATAACTTAAGTCCACATCTTTTCCCAAACAATGTGGGACAAGATGTATTCACATGTTTAAGAGGCTACAAGAGTGCAATATCAAATAAAGACAAAAGACAATAAATGGAGGAAATAAAAAATTCTTGTCTTATGAATCTTCCATCCAAAAAACAAGAATCCAACAATCCCCCACAAGATTCAAAATACTAGAATAAAATTTGAGCATTGAGGTAAGAGAAGTATTCATGTAGATGCCTTTTGGACTTCAATTAACATTTAATTATGACAAATTATGCAAAGTATGTGTAGAGTCAGGCTCCTTTAACCTTTCACCTTTAACATAACTAACTAATCTGCCAACCAACCTACATCACTAGTTTTTTAGTGATTCTTTTATTTTGGAGCATTGTCTTGTTCCCCTCTTGGAACCATGATTGTTTTAAAGAGTTAGCCGTTATATCTCTCATGGAAGTGGCCACACTTTATACTCACTTCGGTCGGTTAGTCAATGTGCTCTGCAACACACTTTATGTATGAATCAATTAAGAGTCTTACACTCAACCTCCACATTTTGCAGTTAACACTATCTTACTTCAACATCTGTAATGGGGCACAAAATGATAGTGTTTTTCTAAGTCATCCATTGACTCGTTTTTCCCATTAAACCTAATTCCAAGGATCTTTCACATAGGTTGGGTGTCCATCACTAATGACTTGTATAACGAGATTCAACCATATTTTGCCGATGCCTCATAAACCACTTTAGAAGTCTATGGTTTAGTTAATGAATCTGCAAGGTTCTGTTTAGATCTTATAGAGTCCACAACAATTGTTCCTTCACTAAGGTATTATCTTACCAAATTGTGTCTTAGGTGTATGTGCCTTTTTTTACCATTATAGGTTTTTTTTCTTAGCTTTGGTTATGGCATATTGGTTGTCAAAATGGAGAAACAAATGGAATGGTTGTGGCCATAATGGTATATCTGTCAGTAAGTTCCTTAGCCACTTTGCCTCAACCCCTATCAATTCCAATTAGAGGTGTAAAATGGGTCGTGTCGTGTTGACCCATGGGTCGTCATGGGCTGTGCCACCCTGGTGGAAATTTTGGGGGTCGGTCCAACACGACCCACGGCCCATGCACGTGCCATGCCGTGCCGTGCTGCGGGCCTAGGCCAGGCCAAGCTGCAGGCCATGCCATGGGCTTGGGTCGTGCCGGACTGGGCCACAGGGCGGGCCTTGGGCCTTGGCCGAACCGGGCTACATTGTTTTTTTTTTTTTATTTTGGGAATTGGGAACTATTTAAAAAATTAAGAAATGAGAAATCTAAGTTATCTAACACACAAATGAAAAAAAATACTTGATCAAATTGAAATAAGAATGATGGAATAACAAATTGGAATAAAAATAAGAATTTTATTTCATTTAAATTTGAATGGTACAAATTACAAATAAATGATTGGATCATTGGATACTTGGATGAATGAAATATGAAAATGGAATAAATTAATAAAATATAAAAAATACAATATAGTTACAAATTGAAAATACAAACTTATATTGTTAAAAAATAAAAAAAATTAAATAAGATTAAAAAATATACAATAATTTGAAAAAATAAAAAATTCTATACAAGTAGTAAACTTCATGAATCATGACTTTCATCATCTGCTTCAGGTGAAATATCTGATGCAGTATCATGCCCTCTTTTGTCTTGTAGTCTATCTTCTGCATCTAGCCAATCCTTGAAGCAGATGCATATCTCTATGCTTTCATCATTCATGCAGCTTTTCTTGTCATCTAGTACCCTGATACTTGCACTAAAACAAGACTTCGATGGAACTGTAGACACCGGAGGGGTTAGTAGATCACATGTCATGGCAGCGAGAACTGAATAATGTTTCGAATGTTCACTTCACCAGGTTAAAATATCAAAATTATTTGATCCTTCACTTAAATTAGAAAAATTTGCTTGTAAATAAAAATTAAGTTCAATAAATGAACTTATTGTAGAAATGGCAGATTTTTGCCTTTTACTTATTAAATAAAAAAGTTTTTCTCTTCTACTATTGGGCTCAAGGTCAGAAGTAGAAGATGCTGTACAAGTTGTAGGAATATAAACTGTACATTTCAAATAACAAATTATTAATTTATTCTTCTTTTATTTCCTATATGAATATTCATATTTTCACAATATGATTCAAGTAAAATATCTAAACCATCTTTCCTAATCCTAGGGTCTAATATTGTAGCTAAACAATAAAGGGGAGAAATGTTCTCCCAATATTTTTTTAAATTTATTTTCCATTATTTCAACAATACATTGAAATTGTGGATTATTTCTATTTTTTGCAAAACAA
The DNA here is from genome assembly GCF_000365185.1 of Nelumbo nucifera. The sequence goes on from NW_010729090.1 coordinate 6,198,261, forward strand.
TCATTAATTACCATTAATTGGTAAGGTAAATTACAACTAGTTGGATAATAAATTCCTAATAATTCATTCATTGCATCATAAAAATGTTTTAAAAAATCCTTTATACAGACTGCCATTTCCCACTCTTCCTCAAATATCATATCATTAGGCATTTTTGAATTATAAAAATCAGTAAGAATTTGTTTATGAGAAATACAACTTTCTAACATAGCATAGGTAGATTTCACCTATGTTTTACATCTAATATAAAATGTTTATATTTTAAACCATAATTTTGACATAAATATTTAAATTCTTGTTTTCTTGCCCCTAAACTTTTAATATATATAATACAATTTCTAATTTAGAAATATGAGTAGAAATAATATTCAAGGCATCTTGAATACATAAATTTAAGATGTGACATGCACATCTAAAATGAAATAATTTACTATTTAAGCATGGTCTTAATTGAGATTTTAAAATATTTATTGTAGATTCATTATTGCTGGCATTATCAAAACTAATAGAAAATAATCTATTCCATAAACATGCAAAGTATTTAAAATACTTGCAACAATAGCTGGGCCAGTATGTGGCCATTCAAGCCTAATAAAACTTAAAATTCTTTTATTCAAAAGCCAATTTTCATCAATGAAATGGCTGGTAACATAAATATAACTTATATTAAATTTGGATGTCTAAATATCTGAAGTAATTGCAACTTTAGAATTAAGATATGATAACAAAGAAATTAAATTTTGTTGATATGAATAAAAAATTTTTAAAGCATCCGACCTAATAGTATTCCTAGAAACTTTTTTATATTGTGGGTTTATAGAATTACGCAACCATTTTTCAAGCTTTGGATCTTTAGCTAATATAAATGGTTGTTCTGCATGTACAAAATACTTAGATAATTCTTGTCTCATTTTTTCTTTTGAATATTTAAAAGTACCAGAAGTACTCCCCCTCCCAATTTGTGTTTGAGTTATTTCTCTCCCTTCTCATGTGTGAGAAGATGTTTGGTCAAATGACCCGTACCACCCTTGATATAATAACTAAAGTCCTTCCTACATTTTTGACAAACTGCCCTTTTCCCCTTCCCCTCAATATCCTCTACTTTGAAAATTTTCCAAACCAGGCTACTCAACTTAGAGGCCCTCCTTTTTCCCCTAGTATCAGTACCGAGGGTGAGTTCCACTTCCATTGATATCAATCGCATCAGTGCTAACACTATCATGATGTGATTGAATATCGTCAATGGTGAATATGTTGGGGAATCGGTTTTCGGAAGAGCAACCATTTTTTTTAATTCTAAAATGATAAAAATTAATTTACCCGGATTGTCGGTTCAAAATCCCAACTTGATTACAACGGTTAAAGCCTTTCAACGTCCAAGCTTCCCAAATTGAGATACTTGAGTCGGTTGAGCAAGCCTTCTTGTTGAAAGTTGAAACTTCAGTAAAGTTGAGACTTGAGAATTGGAGAATGCAAAATCAGACAATCAGCTAATCAAAACTACTCAGATTGTAGAGAATTGAGAATGTATGAGTATGAGAGAGGTATAGAAGAGATTAAGACAATTGTTGAATTGGTGTGAAGATATTGGTGGAGGATAAGGCTATTTATAGGAATTGAACATAATTCAATTGCCCAAAATACCTAAAAAACTAGCTGGTATTTAATTGTTGGGAAGGGTATTTTGGTCATTGTAAAGTTATTTATTACTTTACCCAAAAAGCCCCCTTAAACTAGTTGTTTATAGCTGTTGGGGGGGCATTTGTGTCATTTTTTCAATCCCTCATAAGCAAAATACACAAATACCCCCCCAATATGGCTGTTTATAGTTGTAAACTAGCCGTTGG
>NW_010729090.1:6200112-6218494 GCF_000365185.1 Nelumbo nucifera
GGGGCAATGTCTATATTCTGGACGGGATGCTTTCGACTCGCTATGGGCCTTGCGGGCCGTGTCATGTCTGCCCATGACGGGTTGTGCTATGGGACATGAACAGTCATGTCATGCCAGCCCGTGGACCTCGAACCCTTGGCCTAGCATTGCACGGACCTTCGTGTCGGACTTGACATGGCCCGTGGGCCATCGTGCTGTGCCAGGCCGGGTCGGACCACGGCCTGATTTATACCTCTAATTCCAACGTAATAAACTCAACCTCCATTGTTGAATTTGTATTACAAGATTGTTTTATTGATTTCCAAGAGATTGCTACCCTCCTAGGGTAAGGACATATCCACTAGTAGACGTACTATCCTTTGAATTTGAAATCAATTTGCATTAGTAAAGCTTTCTAAGATAGGAAAAAAACTTGAATAGAGCAAGTCATAGTTCATGATGCCCTTTAAATATTTTAGTAGTCTTATCAAAGCTTTTAGTGTTCATATCTGTGGTTATGAGTATCTTGACTTGATTTTCTAACAACTATTGCTATATTAGGTCTTGTACAATTCATTAAATAAGAAACAAATCCAATTATACTTGCATACTCCTTTTGCGAAACAGGTTCTCCTACATTCTTTTTAAAATAGATACTACAATCAAGTGTTGTCTTGACTGGTTTACAATCATAATGTCCACTTTTTAAGTATGTTTTTTACATAATGAGATTGTGAAAGGATGATGTTTGTTTGTAGATTTTAATTCCTAAAATTACATTAGCTTCACCCATGTCTTTAGTGTCGAATTTGGACATTAAAAATTGTTTTATTTCTTATCCTATATCAAGACTTGTTCTCATTTTTAACATATCATCAACATACAAGCAAAAAATGACTCTTTTTATCATCTACATGTTGTAGACACATTTATTGGAATCATTTCTAGCATACCCATTTTTCACTAATACATTATCAAAATTTTCATGCCATTGTTTAGGAACTTGTTTTAAGCCATATAAAGACTTAATTAGTTTACACACTCTGTTTTCCTGTCTTTGTACTATAAAGCCTTCAAGTTTTTTAATGTAAATTTCTTCATCCAATTCCCCATTTAATAAAGCTATTTTTACATCCATTTGGTGAATTACAAGTTTGTATATGCATGCTATAGCAAACAATACTCTAATTGTAGTTAATTTTACTACTAGGGAATATGTGTCAAAGAAGTCTATATCTTTCTTTTGTATGTATTCTTTAGCAACTAATCTAGTCTTTAATTTATTTATTGTACCATTTGGGTTTAACTTCTTCTTAAATATCCATTTACAAACTAGTGCCTTAATTCTAGGTGGAAGTTCCACAAGTTCCCAAGTATAATTAGTGATCAAGGAATCTATTTCACTCTTCTTTCCAAAATACTGCATCAAGGAAAATTACTACTTCTTGATATGTTACTAGATCTTTGTGCACTAAAAATGTGAGCATTCCGTCACCCAAAGTATAAATAGAATTTGTCCATTCTTTTTGGGAGGTATTTTATTGTATATATAACAAGTTAGGATTGCTTCCCCTCTCAAATTCAAAGGTACACTTAAACTAATTAGCATATCATTCATCATTTCTTTTAAAGTTCTATTAAGTCTTCCTACAATTCCATTTGATTCATATTGGTAAGGGTTGTAGTTTCATGTATAATTCCATTTTCTTCAAAGAATTTTCTAATTGTTTCTTCATCATATTCAATCCATTTATCAGTTATAAGTCTTTTTATTTTTTTTTTCCTGACTAATTTTCTATTTCAATTTTATATGCTATAAAAGCTTGTTCAGCCTCATCCTTTGATATAAGTAAACAACTTTTCCATATCTAGAATAGTCATCTATGAATGTCATATAATATATTTCTCTTATAGCTTTATAAAATTTAAGATCACCTAAATCACTATGTATAAGTTGTAATAACTCCAATTAAATTTCTATACTTTTATATGATTTTTTAGTGAACTTTGCTTTTACACATACTTGGCATTTTTCACTTGTACCTTTTATAGGAACATTCAGAACTCATAATTTACATAACCTTTTTATATAAGAAGCACTACAATGTCCTAATCTAACAAATATCAAATGATTCAACTATATAAGCAAAAGAGGAAGCATTGTTATTGATAATAGTAACAAAAATGTTTAGTACAAACATACCACTAGCATTATATAATTTTCTAATGAATACATATTTTTAGTCAACACAATCTTATTTGCTTCAAATGTAAGTTCCAGTCCTACTTTGTTAAGATCATTTATCATTACATCATTACATCATTATTTTTGGCACATGTATTACATCATTTAGCATTAAGATCTTCCTTGAAGTTAATTTCAGAAGTATATTTTTTTATCGATGGCCTTCGAAATTTATGAATTTCTTATAAAGACTTATTCTCCTTCTATCAAAATTGTGTACTCATAAAAGGAGTTGTGGTCCCTACATATGTGCTTAGTAGCACCAATGTCCAACACCCATTCCTTCAGTTTTTCAACCAAGTTTGCCTCAATTGCCAAGGCTACAATAACATTTGCCTTAGTTGACTTTTGGTTTCCTAAAGTCATTTTGGTAACGACATTCATTCTTGTTATACTCGGGTTTATCACATGCATAATATTGTCCTTTCTTTTGTTGCTTCTTAAACTTCTTGTCATTTTTCACATTCACATTCAAATTCTTTTTGAATATTGCAGTTATTTCCTCCACCAATTGGTTTTGGAAATCTATTTTTTTCTACATGATCCTTCTTTCTATTCTTTTCTTCTATTATGATCCGAACCACCACTTGATCCAAAGTAGTGACTTTTCTTTTATGCTTTATACTTATTTTGAAATCATTCAATGTATGTGGCAACTACTCTATGAGAGAGCTGACAATAAATTCATTGGGTAGTATCATTCCTTCCTTTGCTAGTTCCACCACAAGCACTTGAAACTCATCTATTTGAGCAGACACGTCAATGTCTTCTTTCATGGTAAAATGCAAGAAATTGATAATAACATATTTCTTATTTTCAGCATCTTCTAGAGCATATTTTTCTAAGGCATCCCAAATTTCATAGTTAAATTTGTATAAAAAATAGACATTGTAAAGTTCATTGGATAGGCAATTCAGGATATGGTTGTTGCATAGGTGATCAGCCGTGAACCAGTTCTACAACAGAATAGGCTAGTTCCTCCATGTTTATTAGGTTTGGTTCAACCAAAGCAAAAGCTACCCCAACTATTCTAAGGCAAAAAGAAGGCATTGTCTTAATGCTTGTAGTTGGTTTTATTAATTGGTTCAGTCTTAGAAAAATCAAGAACTATTAATAGCCTCAGATTTCCCATGATAAGGGAAGAGGAAATAAGTTCCACAAATGCAGTTTTAAGATTGTTATAAAAATAATAATGAGAAGGGAGAATGGAACTTATTGTTCTGTGTTTTCCAAACCCGAAGTGCAGTAGTGTTGCATAACTAGTACTGGAAAATTGACAACAAAATGAGAAATTGTAGACTTAAATAGGCTGAGTTGTGCCATTTTGGTCATTCTCCTTAAAACCACAATTGCGCCTTACAGTGCAGCCAAGTAATTGCAAATCAGATTCCAAAATGAAACAATCCATGGGCTTTGGTGGCTGTACCAGTCCTCTACAAATCATCAATGGAAGATGCTTAGATATTTGATAGATTGTGGACAAAGAAGAAAGTGGTGTGTGTTGTGTCCTTACAGAGAGATATGTCTCTCCAGAACGGTGTTGTAGGCCACTTGCTCGAAGAGACACAGATAGGAAGACAAAAGGGTAAACAGTCAAAACGCTTAAGTCAAACAAGTTTGAAATAAATGATCAAGACCAAAATAGACATGGTGTGGTGCACATACACACCCACACCCTACCTTAATCCAGCCCATTGTGCACGTGGGTGAAAAGCACCCCAACCCCAATCCCCCACAAGCATGTGAATAGTGTATAATGTATCTTCCTCCCAGGATAGCAAATTTAGAAATATACTCAAGTCCACATATTTTACTAAGCAATGTGGGACAAGAGGTATTCACATGTTTAAGAGGCTACAAGAGTGCAAAAGACAATATCAAATAAAGACAAAAAACAACAAAGTGAGGGAACAAAATATTCTTGTCCTTTGATTCTTCCCCCTAAAAAATAAGAATCCAACAGCTGTGTTTTGGGTATTATGACAAGAGAGTAATGGCAGGATCTTCCAAAAGCTTAGTAGACTCAATGGTACAAAAGATAGTGAGAAATCTACATTCATGGTTGGCGGTTCATAAACTATTAAGGCTGCAAGCTGGGTCGAGTTAGGTCAGGTTGAGGCCAACCTTAGCCCAATCCTAAGTTCTAAACCCCTAACCCTACCTGACATTCAACCCAATCTATCCAACCCTAACTAAATTCCTTCAACTTTAACCCAACCCAACCCAAAGTCTTTGGATTGGGTTGAGTTCATGTTGGGCCCAACCTAACCTTCTTCCCATCCCTTAAAATCTCGTAGAACTTCTCAATCTAATATCTTAACTCAACTTTCGCTACATATATTAGTCCTATGTTCTATTAGTATTTGTTTGTTGATGTTTTTATTGGTTCTTTTAGTTCAATATTCAGAAAAATAAGTGTTTGAAATGACTATAGTTTATTATGAGTTATGACTTATGATAGATATTTTATAAGCATCAAGCTATGGGTGGCAAACAACAAAGAGAAGATGAAGAATAAAATATTCAAAAAAACATAAAATATGTTATTAGGGTTTTAAAATTTCCTAGGATTAAGTGAAGTAATTATCTTAAAGAAAGACATGATAGTATGTGGTGGAGCTTTACAGCTAGCTGTCATGCATATAAACAAATCAATATATATATATATATATATATGATATGTACTATAGAGTCGAGTTGAAGTTGGGTCGGGCTGCCCGATGGGTCAACCCTAACCTAACCCAAAATAAAGTTGGGTACGTTCATGAATTTCAACCCTAAATCTATCCTGAGCACCAACCTGGCCCAACCCAACTTTGGGTCAATTAACCTCGCCCAAGTTGCAGCCTTAAGACTATATATAGGAAGAAACTACAGCTTCTTTTTTGATTTTTTTGATAAGTCATCTCTTTATTCGACCTGAAAACATCGAATAATAATTATGCAGAAAACCAATCACGCTTCCTTACAATAATTATATGTAGTTTATTCTAGCTTTCTGATAAGCTCGTGCACAAGTAATATCATTCTAGCTTTATCCCCTGAAAATGTCTTACGAATGACAGTTAAATGTTTCTTCCCTAGAGGGTATAGAGGGGATGGGAGTCGATATTTATCAATGTTGAAGTTGGTAGGGCTTCTTAACATATATATACACTCTCTCATCAATATATACTTTATATTTATCTAAAGGGAAAAGATAGTTCAGTAAGGAAAAGCTAATTATAACATCCTCCTACCTGTTTTTAATCTGGATGCACTTGAATCAGGTCAGTCTCAACCTTTTGCTGTCACAGTTAGATCTAGCATCGTAGTCATTATGTCTCTTTTTCCAGGTGTACTGCACCATTCTTTGGTCTTTTAACTGGGAATCCTCTTCATGATCTGTGTTATACACTAGATGAACTCCACACTTCTTCACCCAAAGTGGAATCCCTATTTTTACTTTGACAATCAACCGATCACCAACTTCAAACACATTCTCAAACACAGTTCTTGGAATCCTACACATCCACACTTGATCTTGGGAGGTAGTTGAAACGAAATAAATTGTTGACTCATAACTCCATTTAAGACCACTGGTTTCATTAATGATTTTAATGCGAGGACCAAAAACATTCTCATTGGTAGCTCTGTCACCTGTATAAACAGCCAATACAAGAAACTCTTGAAGCCTACAATCCGAAAGTGCAGGCACCTCAAGATAAATTGAAGACCCGATATTTTGATTGCTGAACCACTCAGGAACATCACTTCCAGGGAGAAAGATATCGAATATACCACTGTGTGAAGACAGCCACTGCGTTCATGGAAATTATAAATGGTTAGCAATAAGAGAGAGAGAGAGAGAGAGAGAGAGAGAGAGAGACCTGGATCTCAACTAGCTTGTTGCAATTAGCAAGAGTCAAGACGGAGATGTTCTGCAAATGTGATAGATTTGACAATGTCTCCAAAGATGTGCAACCATCCACATACAAGCTCTTCAAAGCTGATGGAAGGAATAGTAGAGATTGAATCCTTGTGCAATTTCTTAACCAAAGCTCCTGAAGTTGAGAAAGGTGACTGATGTCAACTGGTAGGGTGTGGATATTAGTTCTACTTAGACTTAACCCTTCCAGTGAGGATAGGTTCCCCATATTCGACAATCTTTCCAATGATGTGCAATCATCAGCATTGAAGACCCTTAAACTTGATGGCAGCTCAGGTAATGATTGAAGCCTCTTGCAATTTTGTAAGAAAAGGACCTTGAGTTTAAAAAGGCAATTGATGCTGGCTGGTAGGCTAGAAAAGTTATTTTTGCTCAGATCCAACAATAGCAGTGAGGATAAGTTCCCAATGTCATTTGGAATTGATCCTTCTGATAGATTGCAGTTACGGAGATTCAGTGTTTTTAAGGAGCACAAACCAGATAAAGAAGCTGGTAGTAGTTTGGTGGAATTAGAATGTTTACTAAGTGAACCCCAAGGCCAGAAGAAGAATGAATGCCATGATTTTGGTGGTGACTGTACAGATCTTGAGCAGCCTGACAGAATAAGGTTCTCAAGAGATCTCAACTTACAAATGCTACTTGGAAGACTTCTAAGTTTACTGCAGTCTTTCAGATTCAAGTAAATCAATCTGTCAAGAGCTCCAATGGAATCATGGACCTCAACTAAATTTAAACAATCTTCAAGAATCAATCTCTCAAGGTTGGGAATTCCTGAGAAGTTAGGAGTTCTGATCAAGTCATGTGAATGACTGAGGTTAAGAACTTTCAACTTTTCAAGCAACTGTCAAAAAGAAAAAGGAGAAAGAGGATATCATTTCTTCTGAAATATACAACCCACTGAAAAATAAACATAAAATTTATGCCATACCTTGGTTTCTGTCCAAACTTTTTTTATTCTGCTATATTGCATGTCAAGGACAACAAGGTTTTGTAGATTGAACTCCATTGGTATAGATCTCAAAGGGAATCCAAACCAGTATAGCCATCTCAACTCCTTGGGAAGATATTCAAATCCTCCTTCAATGTTTACATAATTGACCTTCAACAGCCTTAGGTTGTGCATCTTTGCAAATGCTTTAGCACCTACATGTGTCTCTTCCCATTTTGGGAAGTTCAAGGCAAGACCTTCAACTTTTCTTGTTCCCTGATAGAACAAGGACGTTAAATAGGTTATAAGCATATACATGTATTTCACAGTAATTTGCCACATGTCAAATTAGATGATCAGGATACACCATTGAATAAGCTCCATGTATAACAACAGAAAGGATCATCTTAAACGGGTGAATATTTTTTCATATTCAATTCAAACGTTCTAGCCAATTAGTATAAACAGGGACTTTTTTTGGTAAAAGTATAAACAGGGGCTTAGGCTCATGACTCTTTTGCAAGTTTAGACTATGAAAATAATCCAATCCTAGTTGTATCCTAACATCGTTGCAAGGGCAGATTGAAACATCTATTAGTTTATTAGCATCTATCAACATCTCTTGCAGGTCAAGACATCCTGGATTAACATTGTTGTTATCTGTTGCGAGTGTGAAGAATAAGCTTATTTGAATCAGGGGTATTTTTGTCTCTTTATGTGAGTTTCTAATTTCTCCACTAATTAAAGGTACTTTTGTAATTTTATCTATTATTATATAAGCTAATTCATGGGGTGTTCGTCACTTTTTCTGCCCTTAACACTCATTTCTTCTCTTTTTTTTCCCTACTTCTCACTTCCTCTTTTCTTCCTTTCGTCTCTTCATTTTATTCATTTTTAGTTAAATCCTTTTTCACTACTTGATATTAGAGTAGGGGGAGCACATTTTTCTGACCTTTTGGAGGATCTTGACTAGGGATGATGTCATCATGTCCATGCAATGACTTCAGCAAACTCTATGGAGGCCTTAGATGTGAATTTAGGGTTTTGAATAATCTAGATTTTATAAATGTTTTAGTGGTGGTCTCACTTCAATCCGAGTTCATTTGATATTTTTTATTGATTCTATTCAAAGAAAATCGTGGAAAATGCAGATATGATATTCTAATTCGTTGAGGCTGATGTGGAAACATTCTAGTTGCGCTGACTGGAATCATTAAATTGGTATCACTTTTCAAAATCATTACAAATTGTTACAGTCCTAAATGGTTAAAGTGTTTAGCTGCGCACAGTTCTATCAGTCTTAAGGCTTTAGGCATATTGGTCAAGCACACAACATTTAGTATTAGAACCTATGACAATGTCTTAATTTCGAATCACAGAAAGGGCTATTTAAAGTAGAGTGAAAGCAATCATGAAAAGGGCTATCCAGAATAGAGTGAAAGCTGTCATGGAAAGGACTACTTGGAACAGAGTGAAAGTCGTTTGCTATCAATGGCTCATAACATTCCCTTCCCATTAGCTGCAGCTTTGTTCTCAAGGTTGACGTTATGAATCTTACGGTATTTGGCTTCCCACCTCTCCCAAGCACATTTGCTGTTGGGACATGCAATCATAATATTTAGAGAGACGTGTGCAACGATGATAGATCAAACTCCATTCTGGTTTTTGTTAACCCTTTCCCCTGTAAATATCTGGAAGAGACGTGTCCCTGAATTCTACAAACAGCTGCATCTCCACCCTTACCATAAGTTCAATTATCACCAACCTTGGTCCATAGTAATGTCCATATACACATTGCTCAGTGAAAGCCATGGCATGATATACCCCCACAGTTAAAATCTCTCCAGAGCCCTTTCGGATTGTTGGAATAAGGTATGGTGGTATTGCTTGGCCAATAATTATATTCAGGAAATTCAGCCATCTTGCAAGACTCATGATCCTACCCACAAAGTTGTTGTACAACCCTTTTAGTTCGACATAGAGTCCAATTGCAGCAGCATAGAAAGAAACCTCGTGGTAGTAATTAATACCAATTCCAAGAAATAAATCTTTTTGGCTATCTCTACATATAATAGGCTCAGTTTGGAAAGAGTATAAATACAAATATGTAGAGTGCAAAACCTTATATTTTATATTAATTTGCATGTATTTTTACTATACATATTTGTATTTGTACTCTTTCCAAAATTGAGTCATAGTACCAAATCCTGTTTATCTCAAAAGGGTCTTTTCTCTGACTTTGATTGCCACCAATTTGGGATCATTTGGATCAAGGTGAACATATTCTTCCCATGGAACCTCCACCTGTTTGGACTCACAACTAGGGTTGTAATCGGATTGAATTTGGATTGGATGCAGCAAAATCTACATTTGATCTGATTACTAAGAGCCTACATCTAAATTTGATCCAAAATCCGATTGGGTTTAAAGACTTGGATTCAAATTCGAATCCTAACAGACTCGGATCGGATTCAGATTTAATCCAACTCCACTTTAAATTCTCTAAAATATCAGAAAAATAAAAAAAATTATTTATTTATTTAACTTTTATATATAATAAATTAATATAAATATAACATACTAAAATTGTATATATAAGTTCATATATAATATAATATATAAAACATGTTTTTATAATTGTAAATATATTTATATAAAACTTATATATTAAAACTAATAAATATTATAATATAATCAGATCAGATGTCGGATCGGGCCTCAGATTTTCAGGGATCATTGATAATCCTACTTACAACGGGATGTAAGTCATCAAAGTGAAGGATACTTGACAATTCAACAACCAACCACTTCGACCTTAAAAGCTTATAACCTTTCTTCTCTAGCCGATCTAGATTACAAAATTGATGAAAAACCCAATTCCATGTTACTAAACCTCTAGTAAGCAATTCATCAAACAACCATAGAATCACCGGTGCAGGCCCGACAAATAGGTTTGAGTTGCACTCAAGTAAAATCACTTCATAGTGAAGGCCTACCCTGCTGAATTTGAGTTGCACTCAAGTAAAATCACTTCGTAGTGAAGTCCACTATATAAGAACATGTGGACTGGTTTTCTCTAGGGCTTCGAGAAACCACTTCTTGAAAGGGATCAAGGGTTTTGCTTTCTTTTGCTGGAGAAAATAAGTAACAACTGAAGTACCATGGCGAGTGATGGCTTCAACCTTGTAGTTCATCAAACAAATAGTAGATCTATCTCTAAACTTAAACATGTGATCCCACATGATGTAATTCAAACCCATACAACCATCAAACTTATGTCTAGTGTCACAGATGGGAAGAGGGCTCTTCTGCATTTGGTATCAGTGGTATGATGACCCCTTGATGTCATAGAGGGAAGTGGGTTATGGTTGTTGTTTTGTCACCACCAGCTGTCCTTTTGTCACATTGTTGGTAGTTGTTTAAGGTGAAGCCTAAAAACAAAGGAAGAAGAAGAGAAAGGAGGAGAAGAAGGGAAAAGATGAGAAAAAGAAATGTTAGGAATGTGTGTCTCGAGTTACTGTTCACACTAGAGACCAAAAATTTATAATGTTGCTGAAAGTACAAGTTTGTCCTTATTTAGGCGCCCAAAACAAAGAGGAAATAAAAAACCCAAAAAACCCTTTCATCATATTACATATTCTCAACACTCCCCCTTAAGCCGAGCTTAGATATCTATCTTGCCCAACTTGCCTAGGTTACTATTGAACTTTGGCTTGTGAACTCCTTTACTAAAGCAGTCAACAAGTTGATCATCGAATCTTACAAAGGGCAAATAAATTTCTCCACTATCAATTTTCTCTCGGATGAAATGCTATCCACTTTAATATGTTTTTGTACGATCATACCGAATAGGATTATGAGCAATGTTTATATATATATATATATATATATATATATATATATATATATATATATATATATATATTTATCAATAACACTTTCATTACTTCATCAGTAGAAAATTTACAAGTGGAAGACAAACACACTCATYTTCCAAGAATCACAAAGAAYTTCAAAAAGGAAAAAAGGAAAAGACAAAGACACTAAAGTTACAGCTTAGCCCAAAACAATGAATCCCTTTCTGCCCCTTGGTTAGCTAAACCGTCAGCTAGGGAATTAGCCAATCTTTTAATCCAACATGTCTTAACTTCCATCTCCCGCACCAGCCACTTGAATTACCTCTTCTCATTATTGTACTTCCATAAATCATTTTGATCTTTACTCACCACCCTATCACCACCTCTGAATCCCCTTCAATTATGAGTTTCTTGATGTTCAATTCCTTAGCTTTCCGGACTCCTTCCATAATTGCAAAGATCGCAGCTCTAAGGGAACCACCCACTCCAATTGGGCCTGAGAACATAATAGAGATGACCCCATTTTCATCCCTAAAAACACCCCCGATCCCCGATTGTCCCGGGTTTCCCCTACTACACCCATCAAAGTTTAATTTTAAGAATCCACTAGGTGGGGGGTTCCAAGCCACTCTCATTACTGACTTGGTCTGCATGCAATTTGCAATTTCACCCCACTTCCTCAACATGTCATCCACAGTGTAATCTGTGAATAATTCCAAAGATTTCAGCCACTGTACCGCCCTAATATGTATGATAGCCCTCAGATATGCTGCTCCTCTCTGAGTTTCTAAGAATATCCTAGAGTTTCTTTCTTCCCACAGTGTCCAACATACTGCTGCCCTTATTCCTCTCCACATTGTCCTTCCCCTTTTTAATCGTCACCTGAAAAAGGAAGGGGAGAAAAGGCCCTGCATGTCTGATGGGGGATTCCAACTGCATCCAAATAAGGAGAATGCCCAATCCCAAATTGACCTTGCAAAGTGGCAAGACACCAGTAGGTGAAAACTAGTCTCCCCATCTGTTTTACACAGAACACACCACTGAGGTGACAAGAAAGTATTGGGTCTCTTCTTTAGGAGTAGATCACTAGTGTTGATTCTTTCCAGATAGGCTTCCCAACAAAAACTACTAACCCTACGGGGTATAGCTCTGCACCAAACCTCACCAACAGGGAAGGGGGAAAGGGTAGGACTGGTGGAATGACTTAAGACTTTGAAGAACGAAGCACAAGAGAAAATAACATTGGGGGTAGGTGTCAAAATTCTAGAATCCGCCCTAGTGGGGTCTAAGACAACGTTATCAAGAATTGCAATAAGGCTCAAAATACTGTTGAAGTCTGAGTCTCTCAAATCCCTTCTTAGACCCAAAATCCACCCAATCCTAGAAGTGGAAGAGGACTGGGTGGTGAAAGACGAGATCAACTCATTTTTCAAAACAGAAAGAGCATACAAAGACGGAAACCGATCCTTTAGAGGGGCGTTCCCCACCCAGGTTTGTTCCCAAAATTTTATAGAGTTTCTGGAATTCAGGTCATACCTGATATTAGGGAAGAAAACTGGTAGCATTTCCTAAATGGCTTTCCAAGGAGAATTGCTTGTGGTCCTAACTCTGATTCCAGCGTCCCATCCATTGTGCTCCAACCCAAGTATCCTTGCCACTATTCTATCCCATAGCTTCTCCTTCTCCAAAGGAAACCTCCACAACCACTTCCCCAACAGAGTCATATTCCTTCTCCTAATACTCCCAAGCCCCAAACCACCACACGACTTACTCCTACATACTATTTCCTAGCTAACTCTACGGTCCCTATTCTCCTCTCCCGGCTCCCACAGGAAATCTCTCATTATCTTCTTTAATCTGTTAGCAATCTTCACTGGGATTTTAAACACCGACATGAAAAAGATGGGTAAGTTAGAAAGTGTGGCCTTAATTAGTATAATTCTCCCACCAAGATAGAGGTAGTTCTTTTTCCAGGATATCAGTCTCTTTTCAAACATTTCCATCACTGGGTTCCAAAAACTCTCTCTCTTGGGATAATCACCTAATGGTAACCCTAAGTAGTTCAAAGGCCACCCCGAAATTTCACACCCCAGCACTTCAGCAATCTCCATAATCTCTCCCTCCTCCAAATTCACCCCCACTACACAACTTTTTCCAAGGTTAACCTTCAAATTGGACATTTGCTTAAACAGTTGTATCACCGATTTTAAGTTCCTGATAAGCCTCACATTACCTCATTCACAAAACAGAATCGTGTCATCAGTAAACTGTAAGTGAGTGAGGGGGGTTTCCACCCTCCCAACTCTCTAGCCTCTAATGAGCCCCCTAGAATCTGCTCTGTGAATCAGTTTCCCCAAAACCTCCGCAATTAGAATGAACAAGAAAGGAGAAAGGGGGTCACCTTGTCTTATACCCCTATTGGCAAGAAAGAAATCTACCACTGTCCCATTCACTAGCACGGAATAATAACAACTCTGGACACAGCCCATGGTCCAGTTACACCATCTAGCCCCAAACCCGAATTTAGTTAAAACTTTCCACAAGAAATCCCAGTCCACCAAATCATAAGCCTTTTCCAAGTCCAGCTTACAGACCACTCCCTTCTTCTTATCCTTCAAAAAGTTCTCTAATATCAATTTTCTCTCGAATGAAATGCTATCCACTTTAATATTTTTTTGTATGATCATATTGAATAGGATTATGAGCAATGTTTATAGTTTTTTTTTTTTTTTTTTTTTTTTTTTTTTTTTTTTTATCAATAACACTTTCATTACTTCATCAGTAGAAAATTTACAAGTGGAAGACTAACACACTTATCTTCCAAGAATCACAAAGAGCTTCAAAAAGGAAAAATGGAAAAGGCAAAGACACTAAAGTTACAGCTTAGCCCAAAACAATGAATCCCCTTCTGCCCCTTGTTTAGCTAAATTGCCAGTTAAGCAATTAGCTGATCTTTTAATCCAACATGTCTTAACTTCCATCTCCCGCACCAGCCACTTGAATTTCCTCTTCTCAATATTGTACTTCCATAAATCATTTTGATCTTTAGTCAGTCATCCTATCACCACCTCTGAATCCCCTTCAATTATGAGTTTCTTGATGTTCAATTCCTTAGTTTTCCGGACTCCTACCATAACTGCAAAGATCTCAACTCTAGGGAGTCACCCACTCCAATTGGGCTTGAGAACATAGCAGAGATGACCCATTTTCATCCCTAAAAACACCCCCGATCCCCGATTGTCCCGGGTTTCCCGTACTACACCCATCAATGTTTAATTTTAAGAATCACTATGTGGGGGGGTCCAAGCCACTCTCATTACTGACATGGTCTGTGTGCAATTTGCAATTTCACCCCACTTCCTCAACATGTCATCCACAGTGTAATCTATGAATAATTCCAATGATTTTAGCCATTGTACCGCCCTAATTTGTATGATAGCCCTCAGATCTGCTGCTCCTCTCTGAGTTTCTAAGAATATCCTGGAGTTTCTTTCTTCCCACAGTGTCCAACATACTGTTGCCCTTAGTCCTCTCCACATTGTCCTTCCCCTTTTTAACCACCACCTGAAAAAAGAAGGGGAGAAAAGGCCATGCATGTCAGATGGGAGATTCCAACTGCATCCCAATAAAGATAAGGCCCAATCCCAAATTGACCTTGCGAAATGGCAAGACACCAGTAGGTGAAAACTAGTCTCCCCATTTGCTTTACAGAGAACACACCACTGAGGTGACAAGCAAGTATTGGGTCTCTTCTTTTGGGGTAGATCACTAGTGTTGATTCTTTCCAGATAGGCTTCCCAACAAAAACAATTAACCCTAAGGGGTATAGCTCTGCACCAAACCTCACCAACAGGGAAAGGGGAAAGGGTAGGACAAGTGGACTGACTTAAGACTTTGAAGAACGAAGCACAAGAGAAAATGCCATTGGGGGTAGGTGTCCAAATTCTAGAATCCGCCCTAGTGGAGTCTAAGACAACATTATCAAAAATTGCAATAAGGCTCGAAATACTGTTGAAGTCYGAGTCCCTCAAATCCCTTCTTAGACCCAAGTTCCACCCAATCCCAAAAGTGGAAGAGGACTGGGTGGTGAAAGACGAGATCGACTCATTTTTCAAAACAGAAAGAGCATACAAAGATAGAATCTGATCCTTTAGAGGGGCGTTCCCCACCCAGGTTTGTTCCCAAATTCTATGGAGTTACCGGAATTCAAGTCATACCTGATATTAGGGAAGAAAACTGGTAGCATGTCATGAATGGTTTCCAAGGAGAATTGCTTGTGATCCCAGCTCTAGTTCCAGCGTCCCATCCATTGTGCTCAAGCCCATGTATGCTTGCCACTATTCTATCCCATAGCTTCTCCTTCTCTAAAGGAAACCTCCACAACCACTTCCCCAATAGAGTCATATTCCTTCTCCTAATACTCCCAAGCCTCAAACCACCACACGACTTACTCCTACACACTATTTCCCAGCTAACTCTATGGTCCCTCTTCTCCTCTCCCGGCTCCCGCAAGAAATCTCTCATTATCTTTTCTAATCTGTTAGCAATCTTCACTGGGATTTTAAACAACGACATGAAAAAGATGGGTAAGTTAGCAAGCGTGGCCTTAATTGGTGTAATTCTCCCACCAAGAGAGGGGTAGTTCTTTTTCCAGGATATCAGTCTTTTTTCAAACATTTCCATCTTTGGATTCCAAAAACTCTCTCTCTTGGGATTATCACCTAATGGTAACCCTAAGAAGTTCAAAGGCCACCCGAAATTTCACACCTCAGCACTTCAGCACTCTCCCTAATCTCTCCCTCCTCCAAATTCACCCCCACCACATAGCTTTTCCCAAGGTTAACCTTCAAATTGGACATTTGCTCAAACAATTGTATCACCGACTTTAAGTTCCTAATAAGCCTCACATTACCTCCTCCACAAAACACAATCGTGTCTTCAACAAACTGTAAGTGAGTGAGGGGGTTTCCACCCTTCCAACTCTCTAGCCTCTAATGAGCCCCTTAGAATATGCTCTGTGAATCAGTTTCCTCAAAACCCCACAATTAGAATGAACAAGAAAGGAGAAAGGGGGTCTCCTTGTCTTATACCCCTACTGGCTGGAAAGAAATCTACCACTGTCCCATTCACTAACATTGAATAATGACAATTCCGAACACAGCCCATGGTCCATTTACACCATTTAGCCCCAAACCCGAATTTAGTTAAAACATTCCTCAAGAAATCCTAGTTCACCAAGTCATAAGCCTTTTCCAAGTCCAGCTTACAGAACACTCCCTTCTTCTTATCCCTCTTAAAGTTCTCAACTATCAATTTTCTCTCAGATGAAATGCTCTCCACTTTAATATGTTTTTGTACGATCATACTGAATAGGATTATGAGCAATGTTTATAGTTTTATTTTATTTTTTATCAATAACACTTTCATTACTTCATCAGTAGAAAATTTACAAGTGGAAGACAAATACACTTATCTTCCAAGAATCACATAGAACATCAAAAAGGAAAAAAGGAAAAAAGGAAAAGACAAAGACACTAAAGTTACAGCTTAGCCCAAAACAATGAATCCCCTTCTGCCCCTTGTTTAGCTAAACACTCAGTTAGGGAATTAGCCGATATTTTAATCCAACTGCATCCAAATAATGAAGGGGAGAAAAGGCCCTGCATGTCTGATGGGGGATTCCAACTTCATCCAAATAAGGAGAAGGCTCAATCCCAAATTGACCTTGCGAAGTGGCAAGACAGCAGTAGGTGAATACCAGTCTCGCCATATGCTTTACACAGAACACACCATTGAGGTGACAAGCAAGTATTGGGTCTCTTCTTTTGGAGTAGATCACCAGTGTTGATTCTTTCCTGATAGGCTTCCCAACAAAAACTATTAACCCTAGGGGGTATAATTCTACACCAAACCTCGCCAACAAGGAAAGGGCAAAGGGTAGGACTGGTGGACTGACTTAATACTTTGAAGAACGAAGCACAAGAGAAAATGCCATTGGGGGTAGGTGTCCAAATTCCAGAATCCGCCCTACTCGGGTCGAAGACAACGTTATCAAGAATTGCAATAAGGCTCGAAATACTATTGAAGTCTGAGTCCCTCAAATCCTTTCTTAGACCCAAGTTCCACCCAATCCCAGAAGTGGAAGATGAGGGTGGTGAAAGACAAAATCGACTCATTTTTCAAAACAGAAAGAGCATACAAAGACGGAAACTGATCCTTTAGAGGGGCATTCCCCACCCAGGTTTGTTCCCAAATTTTTATGGAGTTATCGGAATTCAAGTCGTACATGATATTAGGGAAGAAAACTGGTAGCATGTCATGAATGACTTTCCAAAGAGAATTGCTTGTGGTCCTAGCTCTGATTCCAGCGTCCCTTCCATTGTGCTCCAGCCCATGTTTGCTTGCCACTATTCTATCCCATAGTTTCTCCTTCTCCAAAGGAAACCTCCACAACCACTTCCCCAACGGAGTCATATTCCTTCTCCTAATACTCCCAAGCCCCAAACCACCACACGACTTACTCCTACCCACTATTTCCCAACTAATTCTATTGTCCCTATTCTCCTCTCCCGGCTCCCATAGAAAATCTCTCATTATCTTCTCTAATCTGTTAGCAATTTTCACTAGGATTTTAAACAGCGACATGAAAAAGATGGGTAAATTAGCAAGCATGGCCTTAATTAGTGTAATTCTCCCACCAAGAGAAAGATGGTTCTTTTTCCAGGATATCAGTCTTTGTTCAAACATTTCCATCACAGGTTTCCAAAAACTCTCTCTCTTGGGATTATCACCTAATGGTAACCCTAAGAAGTTCAAAGGCCACCCCGAAATTTCACACCCCAGCATTTCAGCACTCTCCCTAATCTCTCCCTCTTCCAAATTCACCTCCACCACACAGCTTTTCCCAAGGTTAACTTTCGAATTGGACATTTGCTCAAACAGTTGTATCACCGACTTTAAGTTCCTGATAAACCTTACATTACCTCATTCACAAAACAGAATCGTGTCATCAGCAAATTGTAAGTGAGTGAGGGGGGTTTCCACCCTCCCAACTCTCTAGCCTCTAATGAGCCCCTAGAATATGTCGTATGAATCAGTTTCCCCAAAACCTCCGCAATTAGAATGAACAAGAAAGGAGAAAGGGGGTCTCCTTGTCATATACCCCTACTGGTTGGAAAGAAATCTACCACTGTCCCATTCACTAGCACTGAAAAATGACAATTCTGGACACAGCCCATTGTCCACTTACACCATCTAGCACCAAACTCAAATTTAGTTAAAACTTTCCTCAAGAAATCCCAGTCCACCTAGTCATAAGCCTTTTCCTAGTCCAGCTTACAGACCACCCCCTTCTTCTTATCCCTCTTAAAGTTCTCCACTATCAATTTTCTCTCGGATGAAATGCTATCCACTTTAATATGTTTTTGTACGATCATACTGAATAG
>NW_010729090.1:6223438-6322321 GCF_000365185.1 Nelumbo nucifera
TCAGCAAACTGTAAGTGAGTGAGGGGGGTTTCCACCCTCCCAACTCTCTAGCCTCTAATGAGCCCCCTAGAATTTGCTCTGTGAATCAGTTTCCCCAAAATCCCCGCCATTAGAATGAACAAGAAAGGAGAAAGGGGGTCTCCTTGTCTTATACCTCTACTGGCTGGAAAGAAATCTACCACTGTTCAATTCACTAGCACGGAATAATGACAAATCGGGACACAACCCATGATCCACTTACACCATCTAGCCCCTAACCCGAATTTAGTTAAAACTTTCCTCAAGAAMTCCCAGTCCACCAAGTCATAAGCCTTTTCCAAGTCCAGCTTACAGACCATTCCCTTCTTCTTATCCCTCTTAAAGTTCTCCACACTCTCATTAGCAATTAAAATCTGATCTGTAATTTGTCTTCCACTCACAAAAGCTCATTGATAGTGTGAAATGATGTCTAGCAATACCTCTTCAACCTCAAAGACAACACTTTTGCAATGATTTTATACTAGCTGTTAACCAAGCTTGTTGGCCTAAAATCCTTCGGGTGGGATGCATCTTTCTTTTTTGGAATTAAGGCTATAAATGTAGAGTTYACACCCAGATTGACAATTCCTCTCTTGAAAAACTCCTCAAACACCCGCAAGAGATCATCTTTCAAGATATACCAACAATCCTGATTAAAAGCCATTGTGAACCCATCCGGCCCTGGAGCTTTTGTTCTATCCATAGAAAACACAGCCTCCTTGATCTCGTCTAGATTAAAACTTCTTTCCAACCTTCTCCTGTTCTCCACCCCTACATCTGGCTAGTCCAGACCTTCTACCCACACCCTTCTACTCACAGGCCTTCTTTGAATAGATTTGAAGTGCTCCACACAAGCCCTGACAATCTCCTCTTGCTGTACTAACTCAACTCCATCTACTACCAATTTAGAAATAAAGTTCTTCTCCTGCCATCTACTAGAGAGTGGAAATACCTAGTGTTTCTGTCTCCCTCTTGCAACCATTTACACTGAGATTTTTGCCTCCAGCTAATTTCCTCATTGTGCAGGCAGTCCTCTAACTATTTTCTCAATTCTCTCCTGAGATCATTGTCTTCCTCTCCAAATTCTCTCCTTTCCTCTTTAGAGTCAAGGCTTTCAATCTTATACATCAAGTCTCCCTTTCTTTCTTCTAACCTCCCGAACTCCATAAAATTCCACTCCTTGATTATTGCTTTCAAGAATTGTAGTTTCTTATGGAATCTCATCCCCTCCCACTCCACCAGCAGGTTACACTCATGCCACCTCTCCCTCACTTTGTTAGGAAACCCTGGATGAAGTAACCACATATTTTCAAATCTAAAGGGGGTAGGACCTCCACACCTTCTTTCCTCCTTACATAACACTATGGGCTAGTGATCCGAGATCACCCTTGGGAGAGCTCTAGAAGCCAAGGGTCTCCAATGTTCTTCCCAATCCAAAGAGAACAGGAATCTACCCAGCTTAGAGCACATGGGTCTAGATTGGAGATTTGACCATGTAAAAGCCTTATGTGCTAGGGGAATCTCTTTAAGCTCAAATGCATCAACAAAACTATTAAACTTCCTCATGCTTTTTGTCACCCTCTAGTTAACCTTATTGGACTCCTCCGAGAATGTAATCACATTGAAATCCCCACCCATGCACCAAGGCCCATCCCACAACCCTCTAACATCAGCCAGTTCCTCCCATAGCTCCTTTTTCTCTCTGTAGTCATTCGGTCCGTAAACATTTGTGAGCACCCACATATAATCATCCTCTTGCTGC
Organism: Nelumbo nucifera; assembly: GCF_000365185.1. The sequence goes on from NW_010729090.1 coordinate 6,225,219, forward strand.
TTAAACTTCATGGAAACTGAGTACTTTCCGATCAACTCCTCCAGACCTTCAACCACATCCCTCTTCCACATTGTTACAATCCCCCCGAAAGCACTCCACGATGGAGCCGCCACCCAACTAATCCCCCTGGCTTTCCATACACTCCTTGCCCACTTGTCATTAAACTCCATTCTCTTAGACTCTTGCAACAGCACAATGTYTRGGTCATACCRTCTTMTTACCTCYTTYATTGTTGCTCTCTTCTTTGCACTCCCAATTCCCCTCACATTCCAACTAAGAATCTTCATTCTGCTTCTTTTTTAAAACCCCTTGCCACCTACCCACTACTTTCCCCCTTTCCTTCTATCTCCTTTTACCCCGAGCTTCTTGTCTCCTTCTATATCTCTCTTTAATCTCTCTATGTTTATAGTTGCCTAATTGTCACAATAATATCTCATAGGACTTTTTGTTGGAATTCCCATTTTTGTTAACAAGATCTTCAATCATAGCAAATCTAGAATCCCATGAGTCATTGCCATGTATTCTGCCTTTGCACTAGAGTGAGCAACAATAGATTACTTCTTGCTCCTCCGAGATATCACATTGCCCCCAACTAACAGCCTACCAATCTTTGATAGACCTCTCTATGTAGAAGAACATCTCCATCTGTGGCATTCAACTTGTGGTTAGGGTTAATTGGGGTTCCAACTAGTTTTCACCCTAATTTTCCAACATCTTATAGCAAGTTAACAACATATTTTCTTTGAGAAATGAAAATACCCTTCATTAATCTTGTTACCTCAATTCTTAAAAAGTATTTAAGATCACCAAGGTCCTTAATTTCAAATTCAAAGGCAAGAAAAGATTTCAACTGAGAGATTCCAAAGATGACATATCCAATCAAAACAATATCATTTACATATACTATCAGCATAGTCACCCGATTATCATGCCTTCATATGAACAAAGTATGGTTAGCCTAAGATTGAGATAACCCAACTGTCAGGATTGTTTTTCTGAATCCATCTACCCAAGCTCTAGGAGATTGTTTGAGTCCATACAGGGTTTTTTTTAAGCAACAAATCTTTCCCTCACTATTAGGAAGGCTCATTCCTGGTGGTAGGTCCATATAAACTTCCTCCCGTAGATCTCTATTAATAAAGACATTTTTCACATCTATTTGATATAAAGGCCAAGAGAAGTGTGCTGCAAGAGACAAAATCACGTGAATATAACTCATTGAGCAAACATTTCCTGATAATCAATGCCATAAGTCTGAGTATACCCTTTAGCTACCAAGCGTGCCTTATACACCCAGTTACGTCCAACTATAGATTTATCCTTAAGAAGAGATACAAGCTTCCAACTTGCTATTCATTATTGATGACCTCTATATCAAATGGATGTAGAGAAAATATTTCTAATGGGGACCTCCACATGGAAGTATAAATAGAGTTACCTTCAGGTGTTGATATTCCAAACAGTAATGAGAAAGTGTGCAAATTGAAAAAGTTGTTTTATGGTTTTAAATAATTCCCTAGAGTTAGTTTTATAGGCTTAAAGGATCTATTATGAAGATTGGCTCGAACAATCTCAAATTGATCACACTTACTTCGTTAAGAGGATAGAAGATTCTGTAATTATGTTGATTGTGTATGTTGGTAATATTATTATCATAAGGAGTGACTCTAAATTAATTACCAACTTAAAGCCAACAACCTATTGAATAAATGAGCATGGTCAAAATTTGAATGTTGAGATGCATGAATGGAAAAATAAGTTAGACCAAGATTAGAAATTTACTCATTGGAATGAACCTAGGAGTAGCTCTTATAGGTAATAAAATGACAAAAAGTTTACTAAAAGATAGTTTGGTCATGTATAGAGAATACCATCTACAACACCTATATGTAAAATGATCTATTACAAGTTAAAGGGATTTGAAGATCTAGGAGTAGATAAAAAAGTTAAAAAAAACAAAACAAAACAAAACATGTTGAAGTAATAGGATTTATGTAGACGATCCCATAAAATTGGAACAAAGCTTAGAAGATTATGAAGATAATTTTATTATCCATATCTAGAAAAGAAAGCATCATTAACAAAAGAAAGGAAAGGCAAACTAGGTTATAATTTACAGCAAGTTAACTAAAGCCTCATAACATAGTAGTATTTGCATTTTATTAGGCTCAAGGGGCCAAGCCGGGTTTAACACCAATGATAAGGGCTTTAAGGTAGGCCTGGCCCTACACGGGCCCAAGTTGGGTTTACAGGATTTTTAGGCCTAATGAGTAATGACATGGGGATTTGACATCAAATAATAAAAATTTAATTATCTAAATGAAATAACGTATAATACATACAAAAATTTACATAATCCAAAGTTAAGTTGGGTTTGGCTAGGCTTTAGGCCAATGGCACAAAAAAATAAGGCATGGACCAGCCTCATTTAATTATTAAGCTTGATTTGGCTCGGCTTACCTAATAAAGGCAATGCTTTCATTCCCATTCTTCAACAATGTTAGATTTGAAACAACACGAAATAGTTATTGCAACCATTGAGTGTTTTCCCAAGTTCCACATTGCTTAGGGAATGAAAATGAAGACCTTGCCTTCATCCCATACAAGGCCTATGGACAATTTTCATACTGGAATTGACTTAAGTATTGACACATGCCAATTCATAAATATTTATTTATATGGTAAAATTAAAGTTAAAACTTTTAAATTTTATATAAAATAATAAACATTTAATATAAAATAAAATATACTTATGTATATATACTATATAAATTATAATACATATTATAATATATGAAAATATGTATATCATATATTATATTTAAAAGTATATATTATATTATATTGTGAACTGGGTTTGAAGTATTGGGCCCAAGCCCAGCCTAGAATTTTCTAGGCTTGATGTAGGCCCGGACTAGGCCTGCACACAAAAACCTAGGCCCAGGCTCATAAATTGGTGGGTTGGGTCGGGCCAGGCCAAGAATGATCATCCCTATACATACATGTACGTATATACATATATGCATACATACATATATATATACATGCATGATACATACATATATACATGTGTGTGTGTTTAATATTTGTTTTAACTGTATTGGTCACATTAGATAATAATTAATTATGTCCGGTGCATACCTAATTAACCAGAATTTGCATTCTTTTCCTTTGCACTCTCATGCATTTGTACTAGTGCAAATAAAATTGCACTGCAACCAAACAAAGCCTTAATATTCAAGAATGCTATTAATTTTGATTTGTACTTCAAGTTCATATTTTCCATGCTAAATCATGCTAAATTCTTTTTTACCTTTCAGTAACCATGCATGAATAGCTTTATCCCAATACTAAATTACAATAGCAACAAAATCAAAATTGTTCAACAATGGAAAAAGAGAAAAATTAAAGAAATACTGAAGTTCATACCGTGTGCTTTGTTAATACTTGGAAGGCATCCTCGTGATACCACAATCTACTACGTTCTTCAGGCTCCTTTGGTGCTTCTTCACGAACAATTTCCCTCCCCATGTCTCGAACTAGATCATGCATTCTCAGTTCATTTTTTTCATCAATTATTAGGAGAGACCTACGGGCCAGAACACTAATTCCAATCTCTGAGAAGAATCCACAACTGTCAAGTACTGTAACTACATCTTCTTTCTCAATTCTAATAAAGAAACAAGCAATATCAAGAAATATGTCCTTCTCATTTTCATCTAATGCATCAAAGCTTAGTCTAAGTTGCTTCTGAATGTCTTTATTAGGTATTCTCTTTAACTTCTCCAATGCACTTCTCCACTCAGGTATGCTTCTATATTCACCCAAGAAAGAGCCTAAAACCTGAAGAGCTAATGGAAGGCCCCCAAGGCAAGACACTATGTTTCTGGCGAGCTCCTCATATTCACTTATAGGGTGATCTTTTCTAAAGGTATGCCAGCTAAAAAGTTCAAGAGATTCCTCCTTGTCCAACTTTCTAACCTTATATACAGTGTCCACTCGAAGCTCATTTAATAAATGCTCGTCTCTAGTTGTTATAATGACTCTACTTCCCATACCAAACCAATCGCGTGCTCTTGCTAGTGCATCCAATTGGTTTAATTGATCCACATTATCAAGAACAACGAGAACCCTTTTACAGCTGAGCTTTTCTTTGATCAAATTGACTCCTCTATCGAGAGTACTTATCCTTATATTTTCCTTTGAAACCATTAGGATATCAGAAAGAAGTTGCTCCTGCAGTCGAACTAAACCGTTGGGCTCTTCTGAAATGTCTCTGATATCATGAAGGAAACTGCAACCTTCAAACCTGTGAAAGATTAGGCTGTAGATGGCTTTTGCTATTGTTGTCTTACCTATTCCACCCATACCCCAGATCCCCACAAAACGAACATCGTGTGATCCAACACTTAACAAAGAAGTCATTTTTTCTACACGGGAATCCAATCCAACTAAGTGGGTGGCAACCTTCATTTGCATTTGAATCAGTTTAGTGAAAACCTCTTCAACAATTTTATGGACAAACTTGGCTTCGTGCCTGCCAATTGTGATCCAAATAATAGAGTAAAAATATTGATAATGCAAAAAAAATCAAGTAAATATATCAGTCAAGAAGCAGAACCAAGAAGTGAATTTCTTGCTGATAGCTAGATTCTGGACATTGCTAATTATGTGCATGCATGAGCAACCAAGGCAACCAAGGCCATCTATATCTATAACATTTTCAAAAATGCAGTCCATATCAGCTTAATCTCTTTTGCTTTCAAAAACGCAGTTGTCCATATCAACATAATCTCTTTTGCTTTCAAACTCCTTAGAATTTTGTGGTTTTTATTAAAAGATGAAAGAAAAATCAATTAGGGGCTCCTTACAACGGAGTCAATTTTCTTTTATTATGAAATTGAATGTAATGATTCCCCATTAATAGGGGCATCTCTTAACACTACTCTGAATCTTAACGCTGTATTTGGTTGCATTGCAAATTTATTTGCACTAGTACAAATGCATGGGAGTGCAAACGGTTTGAGTGTAAATTCTTACCTATTTTTGTTTCAAATTTTAGTTTATTTTGTTTGTTGCAATTCAAATGAAGTAAATTAAGGCATGAAGCAGAATAAAGTAAAATTCCAAAATAAAATTAAACAAGAATTTGCTTTTTTTTATATTTGCACTTCTTAGTATATCTCTCTTGAAACTCCTCCTAATCTATTTCACGATTCTAAATAATACTCTCCAGAATTTTCTCCTAAGGCTGCGTTTGGTTGTAAAGCAAACAAATTTGTACTGATGCAAAACTATGACAATGCAATTTCTGACCTTTTTTCTTTTAAATTTTAGCTTATTTTATTTGATTGCAATGCAAATAAAGTAAATTAAGACATAAAGCAGAATAAATAAAACCCAAAACAAAGTTGTACCAAATTTTACATTATTTCATTTGTACTCTCAGCATTTGTACTAGTGCAAAATAAAATTGCACTGCAACCAAACGCGGCCTAAAACTCATTATATCTCTCGCATGTGTTTATTTCTCCATTAGGGGAACGACATTGGAGCACCTTAGCAAGAACTCAAGCCCTATGTGATTTGTTGTGTATGAGATTTTCACAGGATCGGTGCTCTACAGTCTACACGGGCTGCGTGATACACAATGCCCGTTTCTTTCAACTTTGACCCACATTGCACACAGGTACCATGATTTATGTTGCTTTTTTGTCAAGCACTTAGATAGATTTGTATTATACGCAGGCCTATACAATCTGTACTGTACATGGTATTATGCATGCCTTTACTTGTTATTTACACAAATCCTAGAGTAAGGTTAGAATGTTAATCTAATTTAACTCTGTGTGCACATGTGTAAATAAAGGTCAAGTTAATATTATATAATATATCAAGTTTAACTTAATGACCTACACCAAAACTAAGATAAGTATCTAATTTATATAATATAGATATTAATTATTAATTACAATTAAAATTAATTGAAACTAAGAAAAACTAATGATAATCAATAAATTAATTAAATGAATAAAAAGATCAATAAAAATTGTTTTATTCATGGAAATTTATTAATTTTACATTTAATTTTTTAATTTAAATTTAACTTTAAAATAATACATAATTTCGTCACTCTCATGAAGAGTGCACTTCAATTGTATTTTGATCTCATAAACATATTCAAAAAATACTGTTAGGGTTAGACTTGGACTGGCTTTGCTTAATTAAGAATATCAAAGGGATCCTTTGTCCTTTTTCAGTAGAATTCTTTTCCTTCAATTTCGTTTAGCAAACTTGTGAACTGGAAGTCCCAACTAGAATATACTAAAACAAGGATGCCAATGTAAGCACTTAGCAACACTCTATTTCCTTCCCATTTCATTGTTCAAAAATTGAACACAATAATTCAAGTAGCTAATTACTTGTAAGACTTTTCCATAATCTCTCCTGATTAACTTGCTACTTACTCTCTCTCTCTCCTCTTTCTCATTAGCTACTCTCATTGTCTCTCCTCATTAAACACGCCATTAATCCTCTCTCCTTCAATAACTCATGCCATTAAGTATCTTTCCTCACAATCAACGTTTTTGAATCGCCATTGACCTAGACGGTTGGACCGTTCAGCTTGGAAACCGTCCAGACAATTGGTTCCGTTTTATCCAAAACCCGGAATCTACTCAAAAACTGTTGAAAAAGTCAACAAACCATTGACCCAGGTGGTCGAACCGTCGATCCATCAACCCATTCAATGATTTTTGACTGCTTTTTTATTTTTAATTATTTTTAAAATTTTTTATTTTGTTGTCAGAACGGACCGTCTGTTCGAACCGGATGATCGGACCATTGACCCCAAAACCGGTGCCCAGAACAGTTCCATTTCCAGGTCATTTTTTAAAACGTTGCTCACAACTGCTCCATTCCTATGACCACACCATTTGGGGTGATCATTTCTTAGCGTGGCCTAAAAATCCAGCCTGGCCCAACCAGCAAATTTCTGGGCCAAGGTCCATTATGTGTTAATGTCATATGATATAAAATATATTGTATATCCCATCAAGTTTAATCAGTGATTTAGGCACAAAGCCTGGCCTAGCCTGCCTGACCCTGGCTATGCTCGAGCTTACATTTCACGAACCCAACTTGTCCCATGATCACCCCATGCGTAATGGTGCAACTCAGGTTGGCAAGTTAGCATTTTATATTGCTTTAGGCTCAGGCCTTTGGTTCAGGTACATTCAAAGTTTGATAAAAGCCCAAACCAAGCCCACCCAAATTACTCTCCTACCCACACATCATGCTTCAACCACCTATTATATTTATCCAAGTCCTACATTTTACCTTAGATTTTTTTTCTATACATGCCAATCAACAAATATTAAACAATTAATAATTAAAATTTATAAATTTTAAGCATTAACAATAATTATATTGTCTTTCTAAGAGATCAAGCATAATACTTTAGATATATCTAGAAGGATCAATGTTCCACCGCTGGGTGATGAGAATAACCAAAATTTGTATTAATTTTTAGTATTCTAAATTGAACTGAAATTAATACAATTAATTATTTTTATTATTTTTAAAAGAAATTTTAATTGACTTTAATTATTTTTTAATAATTTTTGTTGATAAAAATTTACAATTAGTATTAGAAGTTTTATTCATGTAATTATTTGTAAGTAGAAAATAAGTGGATTTTAAGTGAGCAAATATTAAATTTAAAATCAATTAATTTCATTAATAAAACTAAGTTAGTACTTTTGTTCATTTTGATTAATTTATTAATTTTTATTATTTCTTTTTTAGTTTAATTACTTAGAATGGAATTTAAATGGGAATTTTGAATTATAATTTTTATTAGTGAAACAATTATTATTTATTATAAAATTTATAATTAATTATATTTAAAAGATTTTGTAATTACTATTAATTTTATTAGTTATTATAATTTTACAGTTATTATTATCTTTATTTATCTTTCTAGATATCAGTTTTTACTCTTCTTATTTTAATATTCTTAAATATTAATGTTTTATATTTTAATTTGTTTTTAATTATAATTTATTAATATCAAATTAAACTGAAATTCTAACTTAAATAATACAAGATTTGTATATAATTAGGTTGTCACCAAATGAAGCGTAGGCACTAAAAAGAATATGGATCTCATGTATAGTATTAGATTGTACAAAGCCTATGTACAATATAAACCTAACAAAATCCTTGACACTAGCACTATAAATCATATGGTACCTGCGTATATTATGGGTTGAAGTCAAGATAAACGTGCATCTTAGGTAAGATTGTTTAAGAGAGGTTTTATGAAAAGATATCTTAGTGAAGAAACTATTTCTTAGGGGTGCAAATTGGATCCGATCCTATTTGGTCAAATTCGGATCACCTCTGGTCAGATTTTTGGATCGGACTCAGATCCCCTCATCTGATCTGAGAAGATTAGATGGATCCGATGTGTTATATATTTATAAATATAAATATATAATACATTTATTTATTTATTATTTACATTGTATTTTTATAAATTTATTATATTATTTACTTTTATAAAAAAACATGTATGTATGATGAAAATAATTAAAAAATACTCGTATTTTTTGTTTTTTCTTTATTTAAATTAGTATATTTTATTTTTTCTTAATAATTTATTAATTAAAAAAACAAGTCAGATCAAATCAGATCCGAAGATTCGATAGGATTTGAATTCAGATAAAGTCCTATCAGATCTGATCGAATTGGATCTAGCATGAACAGTGTCAGATCGGATTCGAATATACCCTGATTCGAATCCGATCCAATCTGTTTGCATTCCAAATATTTCTTATGTTTGGTTCTTGAAAAAAATCTAAAAATTCTCATTTTAGACAAATGAATTAAATGATAGAGAGTATGTTTGTTTTTTTCTTTTTTGTAAATAGGTATAATCAAATTTAGGGTAAATTGTTGAAACTTGAAACCTCCCCTAATGTGTTCCACAATTGCTGAAACCTCTATGAAGTTTGGTAATTGCAAGCATCTCCCCTAAACTTTATGACACAATTGCAAGTAGACCTCCTTTGTTAAAATCCTTTAGCAAGAGGCACGAAAATGTCAAAATTTTGGTTGGATTGGGGAATTGGTCAATTGAAACAACCGACCATTAGCAAAAACCAGAGTTGTATTAGTTTGCAACAATTCTCAATTTGGTCAATCAGTTCAAAAGATTTAAATTTAAAAAATTGCAATAATATTTTAAAAAAATACATTGACAATGTAAAATATTTTAGGAGATATGGAAAATTTTCCACTTTCCTATATTAAAAAAATAAATTTAGAATATAAAATATTAATATGTATCAATTGGTTAACTTGAATTGATTTTGGTTAGTTTACACAGACAAACCAAAGCCAACCCAACCACTTATGTTAACATAATTGTTTAATTCAAACTAAATGAAAATATTAAAAGAAAACCAACTAACTCGGATCGAATTGGTTGGATTGGTTAATATGGTAAATTTCATCAATTATAAACAACTCTCTAGTTGCTAGTTATTATGCTTGTATTTATGTAACGAGTTAGGCAAGAAAAATATATTTACGAAGCAAGTTAAATTAATTGTTTGATTAAAAATATTTTGTGATTGTATACATTTGAGTGTCTTATCTGTTTATTAATCTACTCCATTTTATTATAGAAAATAACAAATTAAGCAATGAGAAGAAAAACTGAAATGTCACCTTACAAAATAACCCGTGGTTGGTGGTTCTATGTGACACCCAATAAAATAAGAAAACGCCAGTATTTTATCTGACACCCGTTGATGTGATGCACTGATCTTTTGTTTTTGTTTAGGGAGAATGACTAATCAGCCCATATCAGAATTTTATAGCCCCAAACGAATTGATGCCAAATTCATGTGCTTTATAGTGGAGAGAGGGGGGCAATGCAAACTGGTCATAGTATACGAAGGTGGAAGGCTAACAGAAGAAGACAGCCAAAGACTCCGACTTCAATAATTCAATGACAAAACGTGACAGGCACGGCTAAATTTAAAAGTGCTTATTTAAAAAATAAGTGTTTATGAGTATGTGGGGTGAAAAATACTTATTTTAAATAGGGTATAGTATAGGTATTTCAAAAATGATATAACCGATTAAAATAGGAGATAAAGAAAATAAATATATAAAAATAAGCTTAAAATTTGAGATTTTCAAATAGATAGTAAATATTTATTTTAGTCTTATTTTCCAAATGCAAATAATTACTTATTACTGTGGTCCGGTCCAAAATAAGTGATTATTGGAATAAACTCCCCCATTTTCACCTTTAAGACTGCAGAATTAAAAAAGGAAAGGATTTCAGTAAAGCTGAGAAGATTAGGTTACCCTTTAGCAAGATATCGGAGATCCCAACCGGACAAGTTGGCCGCTTCAGTGAGAGCCGATCTCCACCTCTTCACCTTCTCCATCATCTCTGTATTGAACTCAAAACGCTTTTCGTGGCTCGCAAATGCCTCGGCGAAGCTCCCAGTCTGTTTTCGAACATCCGACGGATCGATGTCATAGAAAACGGGCATGACAATTGTCCGGCCAATCTTTCTCTTCTTGCCGCGGCACTCGAGAATTTTGCAGAGTTCATCGAGACACCATCTGGAAGAAGCATAGTTCTTGGAGAAAATGATGATACAAATCCTTGACTCTTCGATTGCTTTCAGCAGCGCTGGGGAGATCTCCTCGCCTCTCTGGAGCTCTTTGTCGTCTCTGAATGTGTGAATGCCTTTCTTGACCAAAGCCGTGTAGAGATATTCGGTGAAGTTCTTACGCGTATCCTCACCTCTGAAACTCAAGAAGACATCATAATTCCATTCATCTGATGAAGAGGAAGTAGAAGAAGAAGAAGAAGAAGAAGAAGAGTCTTCTTCGGTCCCCATGGAAGTAGCGATCTCAAGGCAGCTGGTTAGGACTCAAGTCTATATAGTTGGCCGAGTGGCGTGGGGACGACGCAGGTGGCAGGATATCTGATGAAGAATAGCATAACATGGTTTATCAATGGCCGCGGAAAAACAGATCCTCCGAAATTCCTCCATAAAACAACAAATATTAAGTATGAAAAGGAAAGAGAAAAAAAAAAAGGAATTCATGCTTACTCGTAGGTTGAATCTGAAATCCATTAAACACAATATTAGCTCAGAACTGAAATCCATCGATAAATTGTTCTGGTCTCTGAGTGTAGAAGCATGTCTAACAAGGAAACACAAAATTATATAAATGACGATCGATCAGAGGCAATCACGGTGGTTATACCAGTTTGGGCTTGGTCTTGGAGCTAAAACAATACTAAAAACAAAAATACTAGAAACAACTAAAAAATGCCATGAGAACTTTTAGATCTGGTGTTAGCTTCACCATAAATGACGAGAAGAAGCTTGAATGTACTGACCTTTTGAGCTGCATATGGGTGGTAGTGGAAGTGGCGGAGAAGGCAACCCTCTCTTCACAAACAATTCAGTCAATTCTGATATTTTCTAAGGGCAACTTTACGGCCCTAATATCAATAAAAATAATACTTTTAAAAAAATAAAAAAATAATAATTTTTCAAAAATAATATCAATTAAGGTAGAATTTCTGTTCATCTTTTCCCTCTTACAATCTATTCACCGGTGCCGCCGCCTGCCGCCGTTCGCCGCCGCCTCTGGCGGAATCATCCTCTTTGGAGCCTTGCATTCTCTGTCTCTCTCTCTCTAATTTTTGGGGTCCTAATTAGCTAGCTTCAGAGTTGGACGAAGTGAAGATCTGGAAAGAAAATGCACGCAAGACAGATTCAAAGGTGACGAGTCTCGCCCCATCTTCTCCGACGAGATCCCCTCAGAGGCCCGTCTACTACGTGCAGAGCCCATCACGAGACTCCCACGATGGCGAGAAGACAACAACATATTTCCATTCGACGTCGGTACTCAGCCCCATGGGCTCACCCCCCCACTCCCACTCCTCCGTCGGTCGCCATTCTCGTGAGTCCTCCAGCAGCCAGTTCTCCGGATCCCTCAAGCCTGGTTCACGCAAGATCACGCCCAACGATAGATCTCGAGGGGGTCCCCACCGCAAGGGACAGAAGTCATGGAAGGAATGCTCCGTGATTGAAGAGGAGGGGCTTCTGGAAGATGAGACAGCCGAAAGGAGTCTACCTCGTCGCTGTTATTACCTCGCTTTCGTTCTTGGCTTCATCTTACTTTTCTCTCTCTTTTCCTTAATCTTGTGGGGAGCCAGTCAACCTCAGAAGCCTACAATCACCATGAAGGTATAATTGAATTTTTGTTTGTTACTCAAAAACCCATCCTTCCCTTTTCTCTTCTCTGAAATGAATTTTTAATTTGCAGAGCATTACATTTGAGCAAATCATGATTCAATCAGGTACTGATGCTACCGGAGTGGCGACTGACATAGTCTCCCTCAATTCCACTGTAAAGCTAGTTTTTCGTAACACTGCTACGTTTTTCGGAGTACATGTAACGTCAACATCTGTTGATCTCTCCTAGTCTCAACTAAGTGTGGCCAGTGGCACCGTAAGCAACAAAACCCATCTCATGTTATGTTTCTCTGAGAAAATAAAGATGATTCAATCAAACTCCTTCTCTGTGGTGGTTTTAACCTTTTATTTCCTTCCCTCCTTGGGATGACATTGCAGATAAAGAAGTTCTATCAGTCGAGGAAGAGCCAAAGAACGATGACGGTAGTAATGATGGGGAATAAAATCCTTCTAGGAAGTGGGGAGGGTTTGAGCAGTTCAACAGGCACCTTAACGGTGCCGGTGCCTCTGAAACTGAGTTTCATGGTTCGATCGAGGGCATACGTCCTGGGAAAACTGGTCAAACCAAAAGACGATTGAGTGCTCCATGGTTCATGATCCTAAGAAACTCAACGTCCCCATTTCTCTGAAGAATTCATGCTAAGTAAAATCAGATTCATGGTCGGACGCCGCGGCGAACAGCGGCGGGCGGCAGCAATGGTGAATAGATTGAAGAGGGAAAATATGAAAGTAATTCTATCTTAATTGATATTATTTTAAAAAAGTTAACTTTTTTTTGAAATTTTTTAAAAATGCCGCTTTTATTGATATTAAGGCCCTAAAATTGACCTTATCTATTATAACCCCTATTTTCTTCCCTCAACTTTCGGTCGACACGCTGCTTTTAGGCAACACCACATCCCAACTTTTTTACTTGTTTATTCCGCTATAAAACGAGTGCCCATCTGCGCCCCACAATGTCCTATAGTACATGCCCACCTTCTTTTGGAACATCTCTCATCTCACAAGGTGAGGATGTGATGTGTGGCATTGTGGGATGCAGATGTGAACTCTTATAAAACATAAAAAAGTGATAGGAATAATCGTATCCGATAATTGCAGTCACACATCTCTCATAAGAATAATTTACCTTTCTGATACTTTTCCATCAAAACAAATGGAGACTGAATCTACTCTTTACACCGGGCGCCTCACAGGCAGTTCACACGCATATCCTATCGTGCATTGGGAATATCTGCCGTATTTATTAGTTATTATTCATGAAAGATGTTCTCAATGTATGATGGATGTGCCTGTGAGGCGCCCATTTGTGAGAAACAGATCCCGTCACAATCAAATGAAATGTACAATTTGGATTTTGTTCCCACAAAACCTCGTACAGATTCCAATCCACACCTGCAATGGAGATCAAATCAGGGCCTCACAACGCATCCCTGCCGTGTATTGGAAACATCTCCAGATGATGATACCAGAAATGATGATGTCATCATCTGGAGATATTGACAATGCACAGCGGGGATGTGTTGTGAGACGTTGTGGGGGCAATTTGGTAGGGGCTGATTTGAACTTCCTGCAATGGGCTATGTAACCAAAAATCTTGGTTCCTTCCATTACCTGAGATCAAATCAGCCCCCCACAATGTCCCACAGCACATCCCTGCCGTATATTGGGAATATTTTCCAATGATAATACCAGAAATGATGATATCATCATTTTATTGGGAGATGTTCCCAATACACTGGGGATGTGCTATGAGACGTTGTGGGGGGCAACCTTGTGGGAGGCTGATTTGAACTCCCATTACCCATACTTTTATCTTGTCATTCATGGAATCATGGGAGACATTTCTGATGGAGATCAAATCAGGACCCCACAACGCATCCCCGTCATGTATTGGGAACATCTCCCGATGATGATACCAGAAATGATGATGTCATCATCAGGAGATATTAACAATACACAGCGGGGATGTGTTGTGAGACGTGGGGGCAATTTAGTAGGGGCTGATTTGAACTTCCTGCAATGGGCTATGTAACCAAAAATCTTGGTTCCCTCCATTACCTGAGATCAAATCAGCCCCCCACAACGTCTCACAACACATCCCTGTGTATATTAGGAATATCTCCCAATGATAATACCAGAAATGATGATATCATCATTATATCGGGAGATGTTCCCAATACACAGTGGGGATGTGCTATGAGACGTTGTGAGGGGCAATTACCCATACTTTTATGTTGTCATTCATGGAATAATGGGAGACATTTCTGATGGATCATAATTTTAAAACGCATTCACATGTTTCAGCTCATACGTATCATATCAATGAGCCACCAATACATGAAATACAAGGAGTTTCAGGGTAAGACTTCTTACCCTCTTTCAAGGGGTAGTTAGGACTTATACAGATCCCCTAAACCTAAAAGCTAAATAAATAAATAAATGCATGTGATGTTGTTTGGTTTGAAGGAAAAGGTAGGGAAGCACATATAACGTTTGTATAGGTGTTCCTACTTTTCCCTTCCTTTTTTACCTTTTGCTTCAAATCAAGCACAGCCTTATAGTCCAATATGCCATGTCTGATGTATCAAACTATATCAATACTTCAAACCTTGTTCTTAGATATGGAAATTTGACCCATCCTTGCTCCCACCCCAGTCAATGCAGATTTTTTTACCATTAATCAGGATTCAGGGCAGGTTACAGGGAAACCCAAAACCCTAGGGACCAGGGACAGGGCAGGGCAAATTCGAGGATCTCCATTCCCCACAAGGATGGAGATGGGGTTAGGATTTTAGCCCCAGTGGGGTTCAAGGGCGAGGACAGGGTGGGGTATTTGAGTTTAAAGTCAAGGACGAGGCATATAAAACCCATCCCCACCCCACTCCATTGCTATTCCTACTTGTTTTGACAATGAGCTTTAGTTCCCAATTAATAGCATGTTAGCAAGGTTTTGCAAACCATAGACCTAAACTCTTCACTACCACACAAATCCATTTATTTTGGTGCCTTCTCCTCCAATGCCACTACCTCTATTTGCACCACAATGTGTCTTTCTCTTCCAAAGGAGATGTAAATGAGATCAATAATTTCCTTATTGTCTCCACATGAATCCCATTATTTTTTGCCACCATTACTTGGCTGATCAATATGTCAAAAGCCTTAATACTATTACAACGCATTAGGCCAATAACATAATCTCTACAACTGTAACAACCACAAATCTATTTAACGAGCAAGAGGTGAGTGAAGCAAAAAGTAAACATTTGAATAAATGGTGTGTCTGAGTGTGTAGCATCTTTAATAAGTTCTATTGTGCTTTATTAGGATAAAAGCTAGATTGCTACATATAATCAAGTGGAAGCTCTGTTGAGTGGCTGTCTGTGCTTCAATGTAAAACTACACTATCATTATCATCTCTAGATAAAGAAGATCTAAGAAAATCAAGCATTAGGGTTGTTCATGAATTTAAAGGCTTTGGAGCTATTGAAGTTTGACATGCTTCTATGTGAAACTACACTGTCATCATCCTCTCTAGATAAAGAAGATCCAAGAAAATCAAGACTTAGGGTTGTTCATGAATCTAAAGGCTTTGGAACTGTTGATGTTTGACCGGCTTCTACAACTCAACAAGGAGTCAAAAAGTCTACATTAAGTTGTATTTATTTGTTTTTATGTACAATTTTAGAATCTTGATGTAAATCGGTTGTATGATACACCTTATAAATGCTCAATAAGGCTGAACTTCGTCATCCTTAGAAACCATAATCCTATTGAAGTTCAATTTGCTACTAGCCTACTAGAATTCAATAAGACTGAATTTAAGTCATCCTTAAAAATCATAATCCAAGACAATCAAGCATCAAGGCTGTTCATGAACTTAAAGGCTTTGGAGTTGTTGAGGTTTGATATGCTACTACAACTCAATAAGGAGTCAACAAGTCTACATCAATTTATATTTATTTATTTTTATCTTTTCAGAATCTTGATCTAAATCAGTTGTATGATGCACCTGATAGATGCCTAATAAGACTAAACATGGCTTTCTTGAGCTTAATCATATCATAAAAGTCAAGAAAATACGTAATGAAAGCCAATGGAAATGTTTCCAAACCTCTAGGCAAAATGTGCCATAGTTTCTAAGTGTTTGGGTTATCTATCAGGCAAATTAGACCTGACTATCAAAAATAATCGACTATCTAGATTCATGTGTCGACTAATTTTTATAGCCAATGTATGCAAAATGTAGAGTCTAAAATGATGTTTCCACTACTCAATAAACATGTGTTGACTACTTAGGTTGACTAAGTTCACAACCTTACTAGTCGATTGATAAAGAGAAACCAATCGAACCAATCGACTGAGGGAGAAAAAGATTCTTCCCTTCATGTTGCAATCAACTATCAGAATAGTGCAATCATTTACCATGAAGAAACTTAATTGTTTCAAGGCTCCAACGATTGCTACTAAATTTGAAAAGACTTCTCACAAGTTGAAAGAAATTTGAATCATTTCATAAAAGAGTAAAATCTTTCAAATGGTTAGAAAATAGTCACTTACTCTTAAAACCTCTATAATTAGAAAGCTTTAGCTTGATTCAAAATATAAGAGAGCAAGAGCAAATTTTAAATCAAGCTTATGAAAAATAACTTATGCATTTCTTGTACATATTCTATGTAGATGTTTTTTAGAGAAAGCAAGCTAGAGCTAAAGCCTTCTTGGAAGAGAACCTTGAGCTTCATCAATATTAGATGTGAGCTTTGTTAAGCTTTGAGCTCGTTTCTCACCCATCTGTTGGGACCCTCCTCCTTTAAGCATCTGTAAATACTTTAGCAATTGTTCAATTTGAGTTGTAATTGTTTATAGCTACATAGTAAGAGGCTATTCTTGTATGTAAACCTACTCTTGTATTGTAATAGTGAAGGGTATTTGAGTAGGCAGGTGTTTAGATTGCTGAATACTATTTAAAGTATTGTTGACACTTGTGTTAAGTCCAACTACAAGATATTGCAGGCACCCAGTATAGGTATGGCAATGTAAAGATGGTCCAAATTCTAGAGGTAGAGTGTAGGATATTGGGAAGAATAATGAACGGAACTTTTCATAAAGAAAGAACAGAATGATGCTAGTGTGAGAATGCTCAATTACTCAGATTAATAGAACAATTAGAGTTGAGAGAACAAGAAATATTGAATGTCTAGGGTATGATCTAAATGGCAAATAATCCCTTTTCACATACATCATGAACCCTTCTATTTATAGACGAAGGGAGGGCTCTCTTTGTACATAGGCATGAATTCTAGAATATTCCCTATTTGGTTAAGGGCTCTCTTCATGCATGGGCAGCAAGGATCAAGAATTACAGAGTATTCTTTGGGTGGTTAAGGGCTCTAGTCTCTAGGTTGCTCTGATGAGGACACATGTCAAGCTATTGTGTAGGGAATACATTTGCTTTGATTCCCATGCCCGTAGGTTCTTATTACGTGTCATCTCAAGTGAGACAAGATATGTTCGTATAAATAGTTTCTTTTTAGTTATTTGCTCTCTAGATTGCAATTCACTTTATTTGCTTTGTATTACATCCCACAAAAAGTATTTGTGATTTAGGTTTAAGTGTGAAGAGTATCTGCAACTAGCCTCTACAGGGAGAGTCCACAGTCCTCCTTAGACAAATATTACTAATCAAATGACCATGGAACTTGCAGTCCTACTATTGTTGTTATTCTATAGTGATATTTCAGTATTATATAAGTTTATCCCTTTACACCCATAAGTCCTTCTAGTTTAAGCCTTGTTGGCATCTAGTGTAAAGTTAACCGGTACATGTACTATAGGCACCTATAAAGTCTTACTAGTTGTAAAGACTTAACTGGTGCCATGAAGTCCAATCAGTTAGCAGAAATCCTCAGTGGTGGTCTAAGGTAGAGGATATGGGTAGGGTTGGTCAAGCCTCTATAAAAATCTATATGTACCTCTATTTTGTTTCTTTTTCTTTCAAGTTTTGTAGTTTGTTTTTCTTGTTAACTTATATAACTGCATTAACTTGAATACTTGGCATTAGGGGTGGCCACGAGTCGAGCTTCTCATGAGCTATTCAAGCTAAGCTCGTAAAAAGCTCAGCTCGGCTCAGTTTAAATCGAGCTTCGAGCTTAGCTCGAGCATGATATATAAGCTTAAGTTTCTAGCTCGAATATGCATTAACTTGCATATTCTTTTCTTCATTTTGTTTCTTATTATTTATCTGCAAGATGCAAGTTTTATCAGTACAGCTATAAGAGCTACTAACTCTACTAACATTATCAACTAAACTAACTTACTAACTACCTCACTTCTACTACTCTAACATTTACATTTATTGTTCATTTACATTTCCAGCAATGTTTACATTTCAGCAGTTAGTTTTGTGAGTTTGGTAGCTAGTTCATATCTTATCTATCTCTATATAGCAGATCCTATTCTTTGCTATGGTTGATCCTCTCTCTCTAACTACCAAGGCACACACCACTAGATGCAATTAACATTTACTTTGTGATTATTTATATTCAACTACTCCTTACTTTTCTATAATTGTTCATTTTCATTGGTATTATTATCTTATTAATTATAGTTCCACTGACCTAATAACAAGTTGCAGTTCTATATTATTCATTTTATTTATCAATTGCTATCTATCTGTTAGCAATCTTATTACTATTGTGCTTAACTATTGATTGCTAACCCCTACAACTCCTGCTATTATATCTATCTATTTATTTTATAGTTGTAAGTTATCTTCTTCAACAATTTGTTTAATCAAAGAGTATATACTTGATTAACTATTGAACCTAACTAAGCTTTCAGTCTCCCACTGCATGTTGAACAGGATCCTATTACCTATTAGATAGCTTTCTCATTGGAATTCTTATTTGAAGATGGAAGTTGCTCATTTTCACTAGTTTTTGATACAAAACTCCCTAATAGTAAAATTTGATGGATTCGTAATTGCTTTTCATGTGACAATCACACATCCAATAATTATCCCCATTCTTTCTAGATGGCAACAACTAGGGGTGTTCATGGGTTGGTTAGGTTTGGCTCCAAGCTGTTTGGCCAATAACTGACCTAGTTAGGTTGGGAAGTTGGTCACCTGAAACCAACTAACCAATGGTGAAATCGGGCAACTCAAATTGTATTGGTTTGGGTTGGTTTTCAGTTTTATTGTATGGTTCAAAAGATTCAAATTTAAAAATTAAATTTAAATTTAAAGAATTGCAATGGTATTTTTAAAAAACCTAAGTTAAAAAATAAAATAAAATTTATAAATATGAAATATTTTAAACTAGGATATATGAAAGATTTCCCACTTTCCAATATTAAAAATATAAATTTCAAATATAAAATATTAATATGTATCTATGGTCGAGTTGGGTCTTTTTTGGTTGATTTACAAATAGCCAAACCAAAACACCTAGCATAAAAACTAAACCAAAACCCAAGGATTAAAGTATTGATATCGGGTATTGCATCAAACAATTTGGATATGGATACTCTTTGGAAATGCATGGATACATACGAAAATATATGGAAACACATGGATATGCTAGATAAATACATATAAAATTCATAAATACATTAATAACACTAAGTTTAAGATCAAGATAACCACAAATAGTATATAAATACATAGAAAATGTAAATTTTAATGATATATATGAAGAAATATATTACAATTAATATACCGAGATGCATAGACATCAAAAAAATTTATTTACAATGCATCAATCAATAGTCCAAGAACTAAACATATGTACCTATTATATGTTAATTATTATATCAATTATTTTTATTTTACTATTTTAATTTTTTAACGTTAACAAAAATTAACTAAATATTAAATTTTCAAGTGCAAATTAAAATATTGATTAATAATTTATAAAAATATTATCTTAACTTAAAGTATATCAAATTTGTTAACATTTCTAAGGTACATATCGGTGGTGCTCAAATCGCCCATGTTCTTGTTGGATGACAGCTCAAACAAAGTGATGTTGAGGTTGGCAAACCAATTTGAAAGATAAATGAAGTCAAAGTACACGGGTGTTTGGACCTAGGCTGGGTACTTTGATGCTTAAGTTAGTTGAGCTGATTACAAGAAGGTAGAGAATCTGATAGCAAGAAAGTAATCTCTGTTTGCACTTAATCGTGAGCACCTTGTGAAGGAATAGAGGAATCTTTATATAGGTTTCGAGGTCCAAGAGCCATGTCCAAGATATTCAGCATTGCACCATTGTTGGCGACAATCGTCATCTAGTTTCCCCAAAGCGTGTGAGGACCGGGGTCATCCTTTCCAAGTGGGCAACATGTCACTGTTGGTTTTGGAACCGATAGGTATGCTAACCAGATAAGGACAAATCTCCATGTAAGTCGGTACCCCAGAGGTCGATTGGATACTCAAGTCATTGGTTACCTAGGTTGGGAATGTCAAGCCAGCACTTGAAGTCATCAGCTTGTTCTCCTGAGGTGATGTGCTTCGTTTAGCTAAGGGTTGACCAGTTGTTCTTTCTTAGGTCAAGATGCAGGTCGGGTTAGTTGGTTTAAGCTGACTTGTCCCCATGTGGTGCTGAGATGTCAATAAATGGTTTGGATTAGCAAGGTGTCCCATCGTGATTGGTTGTCCAAATCACCCCTCATCAATTTCACCCACTCCCAAGACCGATGTGCCAAGCACGGCAAAGGGAGTAGCCCATTTCAGCGTGATTACGGCCTAATTCTTGACATCGGGTTGCGGTTCAAGATTAAACCAAATTTCCTAGTTTGGGCCATCTAACAAGTCATGTCTCGGGCACACATGGATGCCACACAAAGATTAGGTTCCATAGACATAAAAAATGTGCTAAACTCATTTCTCCTCGGAATACGAATTGTCATGCCCCTTTGAGTCATTGGATCAGATCGATCTCAGGCTTTCTTAAGTTGGGTTCCTTGTTTATAAATAGGGGCCCTTGAGAGGTCCCATTTGCACTTGTCTTGGAGTCTAAGTGAATATAGAGAACCATGAGGTCGAGGTGGTCGGTTAGTAGCCTCTTCTTGGTGAGTCTTCATTCCTTTCCTTTTTATTTTCTTTCTGTCTTTTGAATTATGTTTGGTAGTGAGTTCAAGGGGGAGGAGGATCATGTCATCCATGCCAAGGAGGGGTCCTAAGTTCAAGAATGATGAGGTTTCCATAAAGGGGCCTCAACCTCTCGATATCCACCCAAAACCAGGTCAGAGTTCGGTCCAACGGATTTAACAGTCTAGGATGTCCTCAAGCTCATAGCCCCGAATAGGATACCCAACCAATTTGGCTACTTCCTCTTGGTCAGTACCCATAGGAACATGAAAAGGAGGAGGTCTATGTATTTGAGGAGGCTTTAAAGGCCAGACTCATATTCATCCTTCACTCCCAAGGTCTTAAGCTATTAGGATATCTCATTGACTCAGCTTCACCCAAACTCCATCAAGACCCTGATTGGTACCATCTCATTTTTTAATGAGGTTAACTTCCCCTTAACCATCTAGAACTTTTTCGGCCTCTACCAGTTAAATAGTAAACCCACAAAAAATATAGTTTTTACTTGTCCTACTACTCTGGCTGTAAGCTGTTAGGCGGCTTTCCTTCCAAGGTGCCAGCCTGGAAGAGGAAATACTTCTTCCTAGAAGCTGCTGGCGGGTGGCCTTCACCTCGAAGTGGAGGACGGGCCTTAGGAACGTTGGTGAGGAGACTTTGAGTGAGTGTGTGCGGTTGAGGGTACAGGTCCTAGTTAGTAGGAGGTCGAATGTCGGTGCGTTTCTATCTAAAGAAAAGCTTATCCAAGTCAGGTTGAGTCCTTCGGGTAGGTCATCATGCCAAACTTAGGTACTTTTTCTATTAATTTTTCATTTTGGTAGTTTGGCTCACTTCAATTCACTCGTGTAGAAGACATGTTGGCAGTATCAACTTCGGGGCTCTTCTAGGCCATGAAAAGGAAGAAGAGGAAGGTAGCCCCCAGTGAGGCTCCTCAAGTTGCGACCGACAAGTAGGTCGGACAAGTTTCTATTGAGGTCATTAACCTCATTGAGGATGAGCAACAAGGGGTCCTAGCAAGGCTCCTTAGGTCTGAGCTCCCAAGGAGAGTTACCCACCTCCCAAAGCCGAGGAGATCAACACTTCTGAGGCCAGCTCTAGAGTGAAGTGCTTGAACTTGGACCCAGTGATAGTGTTGGAAATGAGTAAGGCCAACATCATCCCAGAAGAGGTGGAAGCATAGGCTATGTGGAGGCTTGCTTAGGTCAGTGACAAGATACTTTGCCACTTCATGGCGGTAAGTACTCTTAATACCCTAATGTTCATCGCATGACTTTCGCCTTCTTCTAATCCTCGTGGGATTTTCTTTGTAAGCAAACTCATTGGCACATGCATTAATGGGTTGGCCAAGTCGAGTTGCCAGTAGTGAGAAGGTTTCAAGAAGGACCTGGAAAACTCATGAGGTCATCTTAGAGTAGGGTTCCAAACTCATTCTGGAGCTAAATAATGACATGGTGGAGGAGAAAGCGAAGGTGGCTGAGCTGGCGAAGAAGGTTGATAAGAAGGCCACCGAGCTGGAGTAGATGGAAACCAAGCTCGTAGAGCAAAGGTCAAAGTTCTCCAAGGAGATCTGTTCCGCAAAGGCCGAAGGCGTCATTGATTATCGTGCCTATCGACAATTTCATAAGGAGAAGGAGGACTTCAGCATTGCTTCCTTCTGCCAAGGCTTCAAGTTGTTCCATATGCTTATAGCATCTCTGAGCCTAGAGTTTGACTTGGAGAACTTGAGGAGCTTGACTTGCACTACCGAGAAGATGGATCGGGTCAACTAAGAGCTTGATTCCAAGGAGGAAGAAGGAGAAGGTGGCGGAAATTAGAAAGTTGTTGACGTCAAGGAGATGGAGACTAGGGTGACGACATTCCCTGAAATGATGAATGAAAATTTCCTCTTTTCTTGGAATGGGTCGTCATTCACTTTTGATTTTGTGGGTTGATGATCAGGGGAAATGACATGCCTACATAAAGTCGGCTTTTGAATTTATGAACCAAGACGCTTGGAGTGTGTCGGCATTCACTTCTAATGAACCGAAGTGCTTAAAGCGGGTCGGTCAGACCTAATAGCATGAGTGGCTGGTCGCGTAAGGCAGCTCGATAAGTCGAGTTGCTAGCTACAAACACTTAGAAAAGTTGTGAGCCTTAGGAGCTCGGAACCATTTCAAATGTAGTATTTCCTTAGGTTGCCGACATTCCATGTCCGATGGACCTACCTCTCCTTAAGGGTTTCAAGCTCATAAGTCCTTGGCTAGATCACCTTAGTTACCTTAAAGGGACCTTTCCAGTTTGGGCCAAGCTTATTGGAGCCCGTCTCGGGTACCATGACTTTTCTTAACATAGGGTCCCTAGCTTGAAAGCAATGCTTCTTCACCTTAACGTTGTGGTGTCAGCACCCGGCTTTTTCTCGGGCCTCTCTCTAACCCGCTTCTCACATTCCAAATGCCCAATTGAACCTTACCAACATATTTAGAATATGATAAAATCCTAGGAAACCAAATTTCAACTTAAATACCCTCAAATCCACCGTTAAATATATAAGATTCCTTTTTGATGGCCATGATTGCACCACATCACCACACCCAGCATACGATCATACTCCATCACATGAAACAAAACCTTTTAGCATCCAATCACACCAAATTTCCACCCTAAATTCCTTGATTTCACCGCTCATCCATCAGAGATTCCATGTAATGCATCCGACCCTATGACACTTCTCGAGCCAAAAACTTGCGATCCATATGACCTTGACACGATCAAATCCTTCCAACAGCCTTGTAATTCAAATACATGTAATTTCACTAAAGTCCAACATAAAATCCCCTCATTTAACCATTCATCAAGCCAAGATTCCATTTTGAACCCCCTCATTATCCAAGATACCCGCTACCCAAATTCCTACGATTTCAACACCTATAAAGATATCAAACATACCCATTAGACTCCAAATATCTCGATAAACCACCCATCGAATTTCAGATCCAAAAATACCCATTTTGCCCTTCATTGAAAATAATTTCAAATAAACTACTCTCATTGTTCGTTACTCTCAAAATTTTAAATCTCGATATAGGCTGATAAGCATCCATAGCGGTCTATTTATGGTGTATCCCATGTCATCATTAACCAATACAAATACCATAAACCCCGTATTGGACATATCATATCGATTTGAAATCATTTGATGAACAACCTTAGCAACATAACTCTAAATATCCTACCCATAAACTCTTTCATCATCCCTACCTACTAGACACTACCACCGTCTATTAGAAAGATCTCCCACGAATGATAAGGGAGATATTCCTAATGTACAATTGTAATGTCTTATGGGTAGGGGTGTGAGAAGAGTTTGTGGGTAAGAGATCCAAGGTCTCACAAACAAGTACCTATCATTATGTTATAATGTTTAACAAACATGAACTAGTGAAAACTTCAATATTTCTTAATAAAGTTAATTTTTACTATAAACTAGCAGAAGAGCACGTGCTGCGCACATGTATCTAATGTAAAAATATATATAATATTAAAAATGATGTAATATGAAAAATAATTTCTTAAAATAGAATCAAGAAGAAAATAAAACTATGAAAAATTAGAATTTTTTTGTAACCATAATACAATATATACAAGGAGAAAATAGAAATGTTGTTTCTCTAGGAAATTAACAATATAGCAAAGATTATTTGGGAAGGCAACTTTCCTTGGGGCCCCTGATCCTCACCCCTTGGAGATCCCTACTTTTTGTATGTATATATGTATGCATGCATCTACATATGTATGTATATTAATATTATCAAAAATATGGTTGAATATGTTTGAATATATTTGGATATTTTTTATTAAGAGATTATAAATTTTAATTATTTTAATTTAATATTTTATAAATTTTAACTATTTTATTTTTATTTTTATGAAATAAAAAATGAAATCCAAAATGATTGACAGCATAGAAAAAGCATGAGAGTGGGGATCCTCATGGGGACAAGGATGGGGATAACCTTGTCCCCACTAGCCAGGATGGGGATAGAGTAATAATTTGTTAGTAAATTATTTCTAAACAAATAAATAATTTAGTAAGTTAAATAAATAAAATCTTATAGATAATGATTTATTTAATATAATAAAATAAATAAATTAATAAATAAAAGTTTATTAGGATAGGACTCATACATGCTATCTTGAACCAGACCTAATCCATTGATAGCCCTAAACATTAGGCTAAGAATAATTTGTAAATAAATTATTTCTAAATAAACAAATAATTTAGTAATTAAATAAATAAATTTTTATAAATAATAATTTATTTGATTTAAGAAAATAAATAAAGTTTATTGGGACAGGATTGGTACAAGCTATCCCAAACCAAGCCTGACCCATTAACAATCCTAAATATTAGGCTGAGGGGAATAGAGAGAGAATTCAGAGGAAAAAAAGTAAGGGGAAAGATGACTTTCATTGTTTTTGTTTTATCTAGTGGCATGACCTTAAATAGTATTATTTCTAAATACATAAATAATTTAGTAAATTAAATAAATAATAATTTATTTAATTTAATAAAATAAATAAATGAATAAATAAAAGTTTATTGGGACATAACTCGCACAAGTTATTCCAAACTAAACTTGACCCGATGATTAGAGTTGTCAATGGTTTGGGTTCGACCCAATGGACCTAGTGGGCAAATTAGTTGAATTAATTTTGGTTCTAGGAACTAGAGCCAATGGGTTAGTTCTAGTTCTTGATATATTGTCTTGATTCTTATCGAGTCATAACTAGTTCCACCCAATCTTGAACTGATATATTAAATGTATAATATTATATATAATATTTTCAATAGGTTTATTATAATTGGGTCCATCAGGTCAGACCTGATTGTTTCGAGAACCAATCAATTCAGTTCTAGGTCTAAAATTATAGACCCTATCGGATCTGGTTCAGTTCTAGGTCCATGATAATTCTTGTTGGGTCATTCCAGTTCTACGTGGACCCAAACTACACCTGACTCATTGATAGCCCTACCAATGATAGCCATAAATATTGGACTAATAATAATTTGTTAGTAAATTATGTCTAAATAAATAAATAATAAGTTAATAAATAAATTTTTCTAAATAATAATTTATTTAATTAAATAAAATAAATAAATAAATAGTTTATTGGGATGGGACTGTTATATACTATCCTAAACCAAAACCAACCCATGGACAATCTTAAATATTAGGCAAGAGAGTGAGAGAGGAAGAGAGGTAAAAGGCTAAACAAGTACAAACTATCCCAAACTAGACTCGACCCATTGACAACCCAAAGTATTGGGTTAATAATAACTTTCTAGTAAATTATTTCTAAATAAATAAATTTTTATAGATAATTTATATAACTTAGTCAAATAAATAAGTGAATAAATAAAGTTTATTGAAATGAAACTAGTACAGGCTAGGGGAACCGAACCGTGGGTTATTTTGAACCGAACCAACCTTATCGTTTTTTTTAAATCCGAAACAAAACCGAACCGATCAACCGGTTAACTACGGTTCAGTTTTTCGGTTTTCTATGCACTAAAAATTAAAAAAAAGGAAAAAACCTTCCCTCTATCAAAATCAATTTAAAAATTAAAATAAATAAACAAAAGTGTATGGCTATATCAATATAAATCATAAATTGATTTAAATTTATACTCTTTTTTTTCACTTTTCTTTTATTGAATGTTCCAATAGGTAATTTTCAATGGTGAAAATATTTTCCTTGTCTTTCTAGTTACCCAATTCTAGGGATTATTAATAATAGGTTTTTTGAGTCATATATTTGAAGTGATTCCTATAAGTGTTACTAATCCATTTACATAACAATTAATCCATGGGAATTTCAAGTTGGCCGTTTGAGGACCAATACATTCTTCAGACTAAATTAAGATTCATTTACTATGGAGAGGATTAAGAATCAAACATAACCCTAACAATGAATTAGACTCAGTCACACTAAGAAGATCATGTTATGTAAATCATTTGACAACAGAATGAATGAAGGAATAAACAAAGAGAGTAACTAACCATGTTATGAAAATAATCCTCGCAAATAACATTCTTCCCTCCTTTCAAGAACTGTAAGGTCAAACAACTTCGGGTAAACAATCGTACCAAACAACTTTATTTGACCCTAAAATAGTAAAATTCACAAGGTCAACATATAAAACCAAAATCCACCCTTCAGAAACCCCATAATTCAAAAGTAACAAGAATAAAATTGTATTAAATCAAAACAAACAATGTACAAAGGACAGTTATCCCTAAGATTGAGATGGCCTTATCAGTGTATTTTTACATCATGGAGTTGATGTTGTCCGATCTGAGGTGTCTCGAATCAAGATCGTAGTCAGATAGTCCTGCCAACTGGTAAAGCCAATGTGGAAGGACGATGCCGCGCACCAAGATCTGAAATCAAGAAAAAGGATCACAAGCCCGAGGAGTTGTTCCCCGAGTAAACACTCCAATGCTCAAGTCAGTGGTGTGAAAGTTAGGTGGTCGGGCCGAGTAGTTTAGAATAATGCTAGTCTGAGTAGAAGAGGCAAAGTAGCAGTATTAAGAGTCAAAAAGTTCCTTACCCTGAGCGAAGGTTACCTATTTAGCCAAAGATCTGTGTCCAACTTGGATGAGGTATCCGGATTGTCGGGATGAAGTTACCCGTCGAGATCTTCGGGATAAGTCCACATCCCTGGTGGAGTAGCCTCTCGTGTCTGTGCATGACTCTCCTTGGTCGTGCTTATCTGTCCCATATGGTGCTAATGTGGCTGAAGAGATAAGGCAACCACGGAGGCTACAACGTGGCGCCCACAACTAACTCAACCACAACCCAAACACCACCCCCTAGTTCCAAAGTTGTGGAGTGCAGTGCTTGACCGCAGTGTGGCGTGGAAGAACTCTATGGTTCTTGGTTAAGGAACTTTAACTTCGGTTGAGCATGTTTTTCCAAGTTGAGCGACTTAGGATGAAACTGGTCTATTGAGTGGACCGGCCGATTCGATGCCCATACCATTTTCGAGACGGGTCAACAGGTGAGTCATTTTGCTTCCCTAAGGCTACGCATGTCTGGATAGCAGAGGCATCGCTTCGTCTTCCGAGATGTTAGAGGGCGCAGTTGAATCGACGACGTTGATTTGTCTTGATCTGGGTCATTGGGAGTCCTATAAAAGGGGAGTGAAGAGCATTTTCACTTTGTCATTTGCGAAGAGTGTTCTTTGGACCTCGGCGAGAAGTAGTCCTTGGATGGTGCTTCGGTTTTCTGTGATATAGTCTTCATTTCGGTAAAATATCTTCTTCCTTGTCCTCTGATTCTTCTTGTTTGTCTTCTTCTTTTGGATCAAGTAACGAGTCCAAGCAGGGGTCTCTTGTCGAGGTTACCATGTTCATGATTCGTGAGGCCAATGGCCAGGGGGCCGAGGTTGACGGATTCGAGGGTGAGGCCGTGGAGCTGGAAGAGGTCATGATCTGGGGGCCGAGGACGATGAAGTTGAGGTCAAGGTAATGTTTGGGGAGGGGCCCAACGTCCCTCCGCAGCATAGCAATCGCTTTGGGTCTACTCCTTGCTACTTGACCCCCGGGGAGCTCTATGTTTGGTGAGCGAGCCACCTCGGCTCAGCCTGGTGAGCTCTATGTCTACGAGCACAACCTGATGGCCGAGCTAAGGTTTCTATTGAGTGAGGGTATAGCTGCGGTATTAAGGTGGTACCACATCCAGCTGATCCAATTGATGCCCAACTCCTTTATGTACTTAGTCAGCCTTCTCTACTACTGTTCGGTCCACAACCTAGAAGTTACCCTGCCAATGTTTGTCCATTTTCTACAACTGAACAAGCACCAGCAAGGCTACTATTATTTCTCGGCTTGGCATCATAACAAGGTGCTTGTTGGGGCTCCGTCTTCAATAAAGCACTGGAAGGAGGGATTCTTCTTCATGCGTTGCTCTGGAGGCTGGTCATTTCCTGCCAAGCTTCCTAAGATGAAGATTAAGGCAGAAATAGGGCGCCAACTGAGGTTGAGCTTTCCGAGGAGAAGTTGGCATCTATAAGGTGGATAGAGAGGATAAATATGCTCGAGTACACATGATTCTCTATGTTGATCCATGTCGGGCTGATGAGCGGTACAACTGAGCAATACCAGTTTGGTTTGTGGGCCATGCTAGGTCTTCTTCTTTGCTTTTAGAGATCTTTTCCTTATTCTGATTTCAGGTTGGCCTGTGTAGGTACTAAGATGGTTGGTTTTGAGGAGATGGCCTGGTGCATGAGGGTCGCTACGGAGAGGAGGGCGCAGTCAACTAGGACTCTAGGGATGCAACCCCGGACCACTAAGCAGCACGGGCGGTCGGTAGAGCATATGCCTCGATAGGCAAAGGGGTTGAGGCTTCTAGAGGAGGTAGTGGTTGTTGATCCGGAGGAGACCTCACCTTAGTTCGGTGGTCCGTTGCCGCCAAGGGAGAGCATGCCGGAGCGCTCTGTGACAAAGAGCATGGTGGACGTATACGTGTTGCAGTGGAGTGTTCGACCAAAGGATGGGCTGGAAATGGAGGGAGTCCCCGAGTAGATCGTTCGAGGTCTGATGACACCCATCATTAGGTAGGAGATCAACAATACGACCAGCAATTCTCTAGAGATCGTGGCCCTGCTCTAGATAGTGGCAGTAAGTCCTTTCCCCTTCTCTTCAGTTGTTTATTACTTCTTTCATCGTACTAATGGTCGATTGTTTTGTAGTTTGCCTGCTCGGTCATCAGCCTTGTTGAATGTCTTCGCATGCTACGACACCTTTGTGAGACGCGGGAGGTGGAATTTGAGCAGGTGAAAGCGGAGAACGTCAAGCTGTCCGAGATAAAGCACGATGTCGAAGAAAGAGGTGACATTGTTCATAAACAGAAGGGCCACGTCCACGAGTTGAAGGAGGCGTGGGACGCACTGAAGAAGGATGCTGAGGTGAGGATTGCTCGGGCGGAGGAAGAGGGGGTCTCCAAGTGCAAGGCTTCGGAGGCCTACCAAAATGAGTTGGATGACTTTGCCACTAAGTCTTGGCAGCAGGGATTTGCCCTTTGTCAGCAGAGGATAGTGCGTTGTTTTCTAGAAATGGCTATGGTCGTTCAAGGGTTCAGCCCATTCGATCCTCTTATGCCTAGTGGGGAAGACACCACTACAAAAATCCAAGAGCAAGTTGGGGGGAGCCACCTGCTGAAGACTGAAGTGCTTTTCCTTTTACTACTTTCTTTTTTTTTTCCATGTATGTAGCTCGGTATGCCGAGCCTTAAGCCTTGTAATTATTTTGGTAATTAATGAAAGTTCAGTTTTTCTGCCCCGAGCATTGTGTTAGTCTTTTCCATACTATTGTGCTTAGTAAATGGGTCGATCATAGGCCTTGGTCTTGCCTTGGCTAAGGTGTTAGGTAGCCAAGGTCTTGGAATTCACTTATTGGCCAAGGTACTTCTGAGCTCTTGACGTCTTGGGGATGCTCAGTGGCACTTGGTCTTGGGGAGCCTTATGCTCTCTTTGGGCTAGCCGTGTTCCTCGGTTGGCTCTGCTCTAAAGTTTTGTCAGTTAGGTGCATGGAGTTCAGTGGTCACCCTCTCTCCCTTGGAGGCAAAAGCGTCATTCCCGCTTCGTGCTTCAGCCGTTCAAGGTCGACTGAGTCTGTTGGTCACTTTTAAATCGGCTTTGCGTTGCCGAGGTGTGAAGGTGTGTGTAGTGACGCATGCATGCTGTGTGTGGACACCGCAACCATTAGAGTTCGGCTGGGTGGTGTGTGCCTGTGTGGTGTTCTTAGGCACCTCAGCCATTAGACTTCGACTAAGCGGTGTGTTCGGTGTGCGCTGGCTAGTTGGACGAAAAAATAGAGCAATTTATTAACATCGCTATTGATAGTACATCCTTAGGTTCCCTTTGTTCTAGCTCCTTTGGATGGGCCTTCCGTCAAGGTATTCTAGCCTGTAAGTCCTCGGGCCGAGGACCTTGGTTACTCAGTATGACCCCTCCCAATTTGGTCTGAGCTTCCCTTCTCTTGGCATAGGTACTATGACTTTGTGAAGGATGAGGTCACCAGTCTTGAACTCCCTTCTCCGAACTTTAGAGTTGTAGTACTTGGCCATTCAGTGCTGCTGCATTGCCATTCTGAGTTATGCTCAGTTGCAGGTTTCTTACACTAGGTCAATCTCTGCACGAAGATCTTCACTGATCTACTCGTCATCATAGAGCTCGATTCGAAGAGTAGGAGAGCTGATTTCTACGGGAATCATTGCTTCGACCTCGTATGCTAGGCTGAACGGTGTCTCTCTGGTAGTTGTCCGTGGTGTGTTCCTGTATGCCCAGAGGATGCTCGGCAGCTCTTTGACCCACCTTCCCTTGGCCTTGTCAAGTCTTGTCTTCAGGCCGTGGAGTAGGGTTCGGTTGATCACTTTGGTCTGTCCATTGCTCTGTGGTCGGTGAACAACCGTAGTCTGGTGGTTTATCTTTAGCTCGACACAAAAGGCTTCAAATTTCCGATCGATGAACTAGGGTTGTTGTCAGTGATGAGGACCTGAGGAATACTGAAACAAAAAATGGTGCTCTTCCATAAGAAATTTCTGGCATTTTGCATGGTGATGAGTGCCAAGGGCTCAGCCTCCACCCACTTGGTAAAATACTCTACCATGACGAGGAGGAACTTCTTGTACCCGATCATAGTAGGGAAGGGCTTGAGGATGTCCATTCCCCATTGGGCAAAGGGCCATAAATTGGTAATGGGCGTCAGGGGATCTACTGGCTAGTGGTGGTGATTCGAGTGTCTCTGACAGCGGTTACACTTACTAACGAGCAGAGTTGTATCCTGCTTCATGGTGGGCCAAAATTACCCCTGCCGAAGTGCCTTGTGAGCTAAGGTTCGGGTGCCGGGATGGTCTTCGCGAATACCCTCGTGTATCTCCCTGAGGACGTAGTAGGCCTCGGCTGGAGGGAGACACCTTAGGTAGGGGAGAGTATGTAACCGACAATAGAGCTATCCTTAGATGAGGCAATATTGGGCTAACCTATGTACGAGCCTCTTTGCTTCGGTTCAATCGGCTGGTAGGGTGTCATCCTGTAGGTATTGAGCTTTGGGGTCCATCCTTGAGGGCTCTTGCTACCTCTGAAATGCTTGGTTGTGCTAAGGTATCCATCAGATGTCGGGTCGAGGTCTATATGTGGCGAGCTAGCGAGCTTTGATACTGCATCAGCTCGTATGTTCTCGGCTTGAGGGATTTGCTGTGTAGTGAAGTGTTCGAGCTGTTTGATGTGCTCTTGCACCCTTTGCAGGTAGCTCGCCATGGTTGGTGCTCTTGCTTCAAATTGGTCGAGGATTTGGTTAACTACCAGTTGAGAGTTATTGAACACCTCGACTCGCCTAGCATCGAGGTCTAGGGCGAGCCAAAGTCTAGTGATCAGAGCTTTGTACTCAGCTTCGTTATTGGACGCTTTGAATTTGAACCTGAGGGTGTGCTCTAGTACGGTGTCATCCGGGCTGAGGAGGATGAGTCCAACTCCGCTATCCTGCTGGTTAAACGAGCAATCCACATGGAGGGTCCAAACTAGTGGGGTCTCGACTAGATCTTTCCCTGAGAAGGTGCACTTGGATAGGAAGTTGGCCAATGCTTGGGCTTTGATGGCGGGCTGAGGTACGTAGTTGATGTCGAACTCACTCAGCTCCACACTCCATTTGACTAGGCGGCCAGATGCCTCTGGCCTTTGTAGGACTTGCTTAAGAGGTTGGTCGGTGAGCACTCAGACGATGTGTGCTTGGAAGTATGGCCTGAGCTTTCTTGCCAAGATGACTAGAGCCAGGGCGACCTTCTCCAGGTTTGAGTATCGAGTCTCTACACCTGTGAGGACCTTCCGAAACTGATTTGTTGGGGAGGAAAAAGAAATATTTCTTATTGGATAGAAGCAAAGCTCAAAGATTGGTGAATCCTCAATCCTTAATACTTGTTTGGTCTCAATGTATTAAACTCAACATCATTCTCAATATGGTTACATATTACATACTTGTGCATATGCCAAAAGCTGTAACATTGTTGGAAACTTAGAACATGTAGATATCTTAAGGGATTTCTGCTTAAAGCAAAATATCAAGTACTTCTGTGACATCAAGGATGTCAGTAACTTCAAGGTGAATCCAGATTATAAAGGGGTATAAGCATAAGGCGCTTTTTGGATAGACTTATATACTTTTACACTTTTAAAATACCAAAGTATAAAGTATATAAAATACTTTTACTTTGGTATTTTTGCTTAGAAAATCGTTTGGATAAAAAGTTTTGAAAAGTATGTTTTCCAGAAAAGAAGTATGTTTTCCAAAAAAGAAGTACAATTTTTTGTTAGACAAAAACACATTCGTTCGTGCTTCTATGATGATTTCCGGTGGTTTTGTGGTCTAAGACCGACGACGGTGGTCCGATTCTAGTAGTGGTGAGCAGAAATAGGGTCAAGAATTTTATCGAAGGGTGGTCACACATGGCCCACCATTCGCACAAAACAAAGGTATTATTTCCCCAAAAACATAAAGTATGAAAAACCATTTTGATATTTTTCATACTTTCAAAAAGCATGAAAGTGAAAATATAAAATATATGAAACAAATGCTATATCATATTTTTTGTACTTTCAATAGTATGAAAGAACTTTATAAAAATCTAGCAGTTTGCTACGGAATTGGCGGCATGACTTAAACCATTGGTAATGTATGTCATAATGACTGCACTACCAAGGGAGTGTTTGTTTTGGTATAGTGGAATTGTATTACTATTGTGATCAATACAAATTTATGAAAAATATGTACTACATGTCATATATGATTGTGTTTTGACAATTATAAAAACCTCCCCTATAGTTTCATCTTAACAAAAACCTCCCCTGAATTTTTGAGAAACTCGGCAAAAACCTCCCTTTTGTCACCTTCCTAGATGGAAAATGTTATGACTGATGCACCGATTTTTTCCAAATACCCATTTTACTCTTTTATAAATTATTTTACATACAAAATTACTGAAATACTCTGTTTTAACTTGACAAAAACCTCCTTTAACAGCCATCTTCTAACATTTTTGTTGAGTTAAAACAGGATTATTTCAGTAATTTTGTATGTAAAATAATTTATAAAAGAATAGAATGGGTATTTGAAAAAAAAAAAAACTGATTCATCAATCTAACGTTTTCCATCTAGGAAGGTGACGAAAGAAAGATTCTTGTCGAGTTTCTTAGAAATTTAGGAGAGATATTTGTTGAAATGAAACTATAGGGGAGATTCTTATGATTGCCAAAAACTTTAGGGGAAATTTTTGCATTTCACCCTTCATTTTAATTAGAAAATTGCAAATACATAAGAAACATCAAACTCAACGTTTTAGCTAAATAGAAATAGGAATTCGTATTAATCAATTCAAAATGTTTTCAATTCAAACATTTAAATCTCTTTCACACAAATTTGTATTTATCAAACCAAAATACCCCAACGACCCAACATGTACACCACTGTATCAAATACCTCCTAAAATTATGTTGGGCCTTAAAAAACAAATACAAACAAAAATTTTGTTTGGAAACCGGGGACAAGGGGATTAATGCGAAGTCTTCAGTTATTTTTAGTGGTTCTGTTTCTGTTGGAACTTCTACATGGTAGTTTCTTTATTTGTTGAATTTCTAGCTAGGGGTAATGTATTTGGGGTATATTAGACATTTTCTTCTTGAGATAACGGTTTCTATAATGTTTGTTACTACGAATCCGAATTCACACTAGTCTCCACTATTGAAACGTCATTTCCTGAAAGGCGTCCCACCGTTTTTAATTTTCAAAGCCATAAAACAAACAACGCCCTAAAAACCACTTAGATGGCAAAGGAACAAACCATAGAATGGAAGAGAGAAATAAAAAGGAAATAGAAGAATGCTAAGATTACGAGTTCGAACTTAGGAACCCCATTAGATTTAAGTAATTCTTGATCTTGGGTGCAATCAATAAGTAGATTCAATCAATGTTTTAAAGAATTGAAACCACTTTAGCCATCGAATTCTAGGTCAGAAGTTCAACCATTTAGTTTGAATGGACGTTCATTTCAATTTAAAAAATAAAATATTTAATTAAAATAAAAATGGCCAAAACCAAAACTATTGTTCAGGTCGATGGTTCAATCAAGGTTTGTAAAATTGAACTGGACAATGAATCGGTTAGGGGTTCGGTTCCCAGGTCAAATGGTCTGATTAATCGAACCAAATGAATAGCCCGTTCTGACAAAAAATAAAAAATTAAAAAATAATAAGAAACGGCCAAACTGTTGGACAGTTCAAACGGTTTGATTGCCCGGGTCAACGGTTTACTGAGACCAAGTTAATGATTTTTGGTGAAATAACGGTTCTGGGGAAAAACGAAACTGATCACCTGACCGATTCCTGATTTTCCAGTACCCATTTGAATCAATGATTGTTAACCAAGTCAACAGTTTTAGCCAAAAAATGAAAATGTAAAAGAGAATCCATTGCCTGAATGGTTCTCAGACCAAACGGTTCAATCATGTGGGTCAAAGACGGTTCAAAAAACCAATCGAGCAATTCATTCAAAAAATCTAGAACTACTTTTTTTTTATGTTTTCCATCTGAAGATTCCAATTATAATCTATAAAACAAGTGGCATGTGGAGGTCACTATAAGTTTAAATAGTGGGGTGCAAAGAATATTCCTTAGTCTTAAAGTAATATTCCATCCTCTCTTTATTTGTTGGATTAGTTTATGATTTCTTCATTTTATGGTAAAAGTTCCTCATTAGTCTATTTTCAATGCATGAATCAAGAAACCAAGCTATAAATGGGTTGTCAGAGAGAGTGTGTGTGTAGAGATGGAGAAGAAAGAAGATCGAATTAATGGAGGGATCGACACAGATATCTTTGCTTCCTTCCCTTCTTGAATCAATTTATCTTCTCGAAGATGGAAACTGATTCATGAAGTGAAGGAAATAAAGGTGTCTGCGTCTTGCCACAACAGAAGAGAAGCATGAAGCATGGCTTATTTGTTTCTGCAGAAAGAATCCAATCTGTATGGTTTCTGCACAAGATCCACAGCCATGGATGCAGATTGCCAGGTCTATTCCCTCCCATTTAGTTCTGTATTTAGGATGTTTAGGACTGTAACGTACAAGGGCTAACCTTACTCATTTGAAGATTCGTTCTTTTGGGTTGTTGGTCTCGCACTGCATTCATTATCAGTTGTCACTGGACCTTTTCTTGTTCTTTTTGTTCTTCTTCGTTTCTGTTAACAGATCGTTCTAGTTCATAAACTACTTGTATAGAAGGGAGAGTAGTGGATTCTATGTACTGTATTATTCTTTTGCTTACAAACTAATGCTCTGAAGACAAACTGTTCTTGTTTCTGCAAGAATGCTGGTTCAATGAGATCCCCACGTACTACACTCTCCAAGAAGGCCCAAACTAGAAGACTGAATCTAGCTGGTACTATGTTTCTTTCAGAATTGAAGAAAGCTATCCATATCTGACGGTTACAAATCACCTCTTGATTTGTGTACGGTGTAACAGTGGTGGGTCATGATCCTATAGAGAGAGAGAGATATCCATAGTCTTCAATCCACCACTCCAACCCTAAACTTTATGTTTTTATTTAAGGCAAAAGGCCATCCAGCAAGGTAATGGAGGCAATTCATTAACGAATCTGCTCAGAATTACAATCAGATAACAAGGTCTCAAGCAGAAAATCAGGAAGAGTTGTTTGGCCAAACTGTGGTGTACAGATAGATTTATTGCAATTACGAGAGACCATTGTGTGAGCTGATGAGTTTGCAATCAGCAATAATTGTTCTGAATTCTGATACGCCAAGGAGAAAAGGAATTAGAGTCCAACAAACTCTTAGGCTGCGTTTGGAAATGATGCAAATAAGTGTGAATGCAAATATGTAGAGTGTAAAACAGTTCATATAAATTATAAAATTGGGTTAGTTTTGTACTGGCAAATTTACCTTCTTACCAAATAGATTTTTAGCTGCAAGGATGCAAACATGAATTCCAATAAAACATATGCTTATTTTTATCAAAAGCCCACTTGAATGCAAATTTACTTTTTTTTTATTGATGTATTTTTATATCTTGTTATCAATGCAAATATGCATTGATCTGTCATTTGTCAATGTATAAATGTAATGTTGTCAAAACATAGGCAAAAGTGAACCAGAGTGCAAATTTACCCTGAATCGGGATTTACACTCCATTTGCATCGTTTCCAAACACAGCATTAATGACAGTGTAAGAATCGCCCTCTAATATAAGAGAAGAAACTCCAATATCCATAGCAAATTTGAGAGCCTCCCGGGCTGCCCTTGCTTCAACTTCCAACGGAGTGCCCAAAAAATATTTCAAAGCTCTCCCAAAATTTAGATCATCTATAAAAAAAGGGATCGAATGGTTATTGGACCTAATCTAATGCTCACATCCTGTGGGACAAGTTATTGCATGAGAGTATCTGAATAACCACACAATAACCTTAATTAAGGGGCTGAATTTAAGGCTTTGCATATAACCATGATACTCTTACCTGATTCAAAATTTGCATATTGTCCAATTGTATGGCTGTGCAAAATTTGCATGTCAAAAATTGATGCAAAATTTGCACCACCTTCCTCCAAACTTAATTCTATTAGAAAAATGGGGATTTACTTCTTATTTTAATCTTTTCATACAAAAGACTTTGATCTTGCCTTCATTCTCTTTAAAACATTTAAATAAAGTAAAAAAAAAAAGTAAGAATCATATATTTTACTTTTCATTTTACTCCTAACAAACAAACAAATAAGACAAAATCAAACTTGAAAAAAAAATTTGCACTCCCATGAATTAATACCAATGCAAATTTCATATGCTGTAAACAAACTAAGCCTAAGAGATTGAGATTGAACTTTCTATGTATATATGCTAAAAATGTCATTTCGATGGAAAAGATGGACATTGACATAACAACTAAAGTGTAGAATTCTAGACAGGAATGTTGGATATTTATGATTTTGATGGTAAATTGGTTGACAAAGAACCCACCAACAGCAATATTGCAATATCACGCCGAGGATTGCAATTGCTATCCTTTATTATTGTGAAGAAAAGAAAATTAAGGCCCTTTTAGTTTGCAGGAATAAGGGTTTGGAATCGTAATCGGAATGGATTATTCCGATTCCAACTGTTTGATTGGTTTGGATTGGAATTCCATTCCCTTTCCTGCTAGAATTGCATTTTCCATTTGAGGAAATAGTCATTCCCTGCCCCTCTCTCTTATTCTTGTTAATTTCAATTCTTATTCTTATTTTTATCTGAACCAAACAACCTATGGAAATAGACTATTCAGATTCCGACTCCAAAGGATTTCAATTCCAACTGTAATGCAAACACACCCTAAGATGTCCTCAACATTCTTGTTAATGTGAGGTATTAGTTTTGTGAACGAATCCGTTTAAGTAATGAGCCTATGTCAGGCCACAATTAGGGCTGTTCATAAGAAGACCCAACCCGACCAAACCGACCAACCCGGACCGATCCAACCCGAGTCGGCCGGGTTTTCATCAGCAGGGGTCGGTTTTGGGTTGTGCAAATTCCTAAACCGATGATTCGGGCCGGTTTCAGTTTTCATACAAGAAAACCGAAACCAACCCGACCCGAACCGACTTAGTTCTTAATTCAAACATGAAGTTCCAAAGCCCATTAGCCCACCTAGTTTTTGAATGGTTGCAAGAAACTTTGGATTAGTGAATAGTGATTAATGAGCAACTTTTGTGATTAACTTTTCATTTAAATTTTATCATAGGAGATGGCTGAAATGATGTTCAATTTATGATTGTTTTTAAAATTAGCAAGATTTTATCACAGGGATGAACATAGAATCGAAACCGACTCAAACCGACCCAACCCGACTCAAACCGACCAGGTTGGTTTTGCTTAACACTGGGTCGGTTTTGGTTTCTATGTCAGGTAACCCGACCAGGTTGGACCGGTTGGAAAAACCGCATTAAACCGACCCAACCCGACCTGTGAACAGCCCTAGCCACAATCAAAGAACATCAAGTCTTAAATAGTCAGCTAGACTCAAATCATCAGTGAACACTAGAAACTCTTCTTCTTGGGCTGGAGAGGTGGCCCTAAAACTGCCCCACCATACAAAATAAGTATTTCCAGTTCTCTCTTAAAAGTCTCCTGAGGAAGCACAGGGCCCAAAATTGACACTTTGTCTGAGACAAATAGTAGAAAAATTAAATTTTTTTTGGCTCAGTCTGGAAGGAGTACGAATACGTACAATGCAAATGCATACAAAATAGTATAAAATACAAGGTTTTGCACTACATATTTGTATTTGTACTCCTTCCAAAATGAGCCTTTGGAACGATTGGTTTTCACATTGTGCCATCAAACGGCCTAACGGGAGATGTTTGGAATGGCTGGGAGAAGAGACTCCAGATCTCCTACCCACGAGAACCCTGCCCATGTTTATGGCAGACTGAATATTGACATTTTGCACTTGCCAATTAATCTTGTTATTAACAGAGAGTAACAAATTAAATTGGCCTGCCCACATGCACTAGAACCTTCTATGTGTTTTTTTTCACCCTAGTAAGACCTGTGAAACTGATTTTTGGAATACTATATATTATTATCGTCCCATTTGGTTCATGGGAATAAGGGTCTAGAATTGGAATCGGAATTAATGGGCTATTTTAATTCCAAATGTTCGGTTGGACAGAATCAGAATCCCATTTCTATTTATGGCATTCTCCATTTAATTCCAATTCCCATTTCCATTCCTACATGTTTGAACCAAACAGATTATGGGAGTACCATTTTGAAAAGAACTGGTTCAATGTATATGATGGATTCTATGATGAGTATGCCCATGTGAAAAGCAGCACTAATTCAGTATTTAGAAAGATTTCTAACGAAGTTCAAATGGTTCTTATCTTCTTATCACTAAAATAAATGTGCTTGAGGAGAGAAGAATCATTAGAACTTGAGTTAGAAGAACTTTTAAGAAAGCCAGAGGTTCAATTGTATTCAAACTCAAATTGTGAACTCCACTAGATTTACAAGACTAGAAACTTTATATAGACTTGCTTGGAATCACTGTTTTTAAAATCAGACCGGACCGGACGGTCAGACCGAAAAAACTGGGAACTGGTCATCTGACTGGTTCCGTTTTCCTCCAAAACCGTTTTTCCCCCAAAATTATTGATTTTGATCAGTAAACCGCTGAACCGGCTGGTTAACCGTTTGAATGATTTTGACCGTTTTCCAATTTTTTAAATTTTTTATTTTTTTTGTCAGACGGGCCAGCTGTTCAAATCAAATAATTGAACCATTCGAACCGATAACCGGACCCCTGACCGGTTTGTCACTGGTTCGTTTTTAAAAACCATGCTTGGAATAACCCTGCAATGAATCACAATTAATACGATTCATGAACTATTTTAGAAAACTCGGACTTAGGAAGTGGAGAAGGCATAGAAACATTCAAAAGACTCGAAATTAATGCACATTAAGAATTATTAGAGCAACCAAGAAAGCTCCAAATTCAGTTCCATTTGAAGCCTTGAAAAGCAGACCTTTAGATCTTTTTGTCTAGATATGCAAAATGTTTATCTTCAATGCAATACACCTGCAAAATTGACTGTGAAATGTAACCCAAGTCTGTGACCACTTCTTCCAAATGAGATTTGAATTCAAACACAATTTTGGCTAAGTTTTATTCTTCCCAATGTGAGCGCTCCTGTGTCAAGTTTGGGATCTGATTGTTTAAAGAGGGAAAATGCATCACCGATTTTTCTCATGTGATGTTTCAAATAGAAAATGCTACTACACTTTTGTACATGCTTTTCGAATCACTGTTGATCTAGATGGTCGGACCGTTCGGCCCAGGAACTGTCTAGGCAATTGGTTCCGCTTTACCTCAAATCCGATTATTGACTAAAAATCGTTAAATCAGTCAATGATCCATTGATCCGGGTGACTGAATCATTGACCCATTCAACAATTTTTAGCTTTTTTATTTTTAATTTTTTTTATTTATTTATTTTTTTGTCAGAATGGACCATCCATTCAAACCGGACGATTAAGCCATCAACTCAGAAACGAGTGGCCAAAACGGTCCCACTTCCCGAGTCGTTTTTTAAAACCAAGCGTTTGTGTCAAGTTTGGGACTTGATTGCCTAAAGACAGAAAACGCAACATGCAGTTTTTCCCATTATGCTTCAAACAGAAAATTCCACAGCAATGTCCACTTACTCCACTAGTTGGGGGGAAAATAGGTGGTGCTTGAACCTCTTCTATACTAAAATGACTAAATGAGTATCATTGATAATCAAGGTTTGGCGTATCGGCCTGTATATTTCGCCTTTTACTTATTTTTTATTTTTATTTTTCTTTTTCAGATTTTCTTTGAAACTAGTTGAGAGGGGTCGGTTTAAGTCCGGTTTACCCCTGAACTAGGCCAAACCCCGAAACACCCCCTATAGGAGCATATCAGGAAGCCTCCAATATGATACACTCTGATATGTAGTGATATTTTAATCCTTGTTGACAACTACTTTGAAGATTTGTTTACTAATACCCAAACACATCTTTCGGATTTTCAGATGATGGGCTGAATCCCCCTGCTGTTTCTAATGAATATAATGCCTCCCTTTATTGCATTCAAGATGAAGAAACAGGCAATGGCTCTGATGGTGTTCAGGCTATGATGTAACAAAAGTGTTTGGTATATCATTAAAGAGGAATTACCTAACTAATGCAATCAATATATACAAGATATGTTCTAAGAAACACTGAGAATCAAAGAAGTAAACCTAACTTTGCTTTACCCATAGAGCTAATCGCATTGAGGAGGCCATAGATTTCTAACCTTTGGCCCTCTGCAATGAATGTGATTTATAAGATAATTGCAAAGATTTTTTTTTTATCTTTTATACTATTGGTCTATAGAAAAATGCTTTCACCCCAAGCCAATACATCTATGATAGTAGTATAGTACTACTATTGCTCAAGAGGTTATCTACATGATAAATTGCCACAAAGGCCGACATGGATATTTCATGCTATGATAAAGGCGGTGTTTGGCATTGATGCTGTTTTCTTAGCAAACGGCGCCATATTGGTGTCATGTCAGAAAAAGCGGTGTTTTAGAAAATGGTTTTTTATTTGGCATTTTTTCCAGGAAAAAAAATATTACTCTAGACCATGCCTTAGAAATCAGGAAAGTGTGGTCTGAGGAAATGTCAAATTCAATATTTTCTCAAAAAACGGCCTATTGCTGCTAATGGTGAAATGACATGGCAT
Organism: Nelumbo nucifera; assembly: GCF_000365185.1. The sequence continues at coordinate 6,267,939 of NW_010729090.1, forward strand.
CACCTTCGGCGTTGGATAATGTAAACCAATGCTGAAAACAGTTACACAGCACTGGTTAGCCTATGTGGAAGCATCGATGCCAAACAAAAAAAGTCATCTTCTGAGAAAACGATGCAACAGACCCTCATGCATACAGCACCATTTTCTCAGAAAGCATCTCTGAAACAACCGGCATCGATGCCAGACACTTACAAAGTTAGCTGGTGAGTCCTCAAAACTTTGAAAATTCTAGGACTCTCTAGCTCAATTTGTGACTTTAAAGATGCATCTCAACAACTCAAATTTCTTTCTTTTGAATGGGAATGCATGTAATGCTTTCTACCCTAGTAAGACTCCAACAAGGATGTCCACTATAACCTTATCTTTTCTTATTTTGCACTGAAGTCTTATCTTCTCTTCTATCATCCAAACTAGATTCTAGTGATTTCTTGGGCATTAAGTTTGGTCGGTCGAGCTTAATGCTGAATACCTTTTTTTGTCGATGACTTATTAATCTTTGACAAATGCCCTGCCATTGCGGCTTCTTGTATTAAAGATCAACCGAACCTATTTTGCCAAAGGTCCGAACGGGAGATGTTCGTTGACAAGTGCTGGCCAATCTTCTTCAAGCTCAAATTGTTAATAATGATTGGAAAGAGCACAATTGTGCAAATATAGATAATAATGTACAGTATAGAATCACAGGTTTTCGGGTTGACAGTTTGACTGTTCGATTTAAATAAATAACCCATTCTAATAAAATAATTTAAAATAAAAAGAGGCCAAAAACTGTTAAACGGGTTAATGGGTGGACCACCCAGGTCAATGAATCACTAACTGATTCAAAAGCTTTTGGTCAAAGACCAGGTTTGAAAAAAACAGAATCACTTGCATGGACGATTCCTGGGTCAAACGATCCAACCAACAAAGTCAACGGTGGTTCAAAAACCATGACATAAATATGCTCACTCACATATAGGCAACTGAGAATGGACATTAATAATTAAAACCATATAAAATTATAAATGCCCAAACTCTCACTATGTATCATACCCAGGTGCCTTGATACTGCTGATATTGAAAACTCACGATTCAAGTATTGATAATTTAAACCTCGCTAAGATGGGAGAAGTCAAATACTTAACATGTCAAGGAACACTTACAATGTGGGTAGACAGACCGAGTGTCTCAATAACATGCTTACGAATATGCTTTGCAATACTGATATTTTGAAACCTTGCTGAATCGATTTTTTACAAACATTTAAGACATTTTTGTGTGATTTGGAAAAGAGATGGAACTCAAGAAAGTTTAGGTCAAAATTTATATAGAAAATTTTCTAAAAATGCACGAATTACAATTGAACTTCCAAAACCTTGTTCTGGAAATGTTAAACACTGGATAAACGTTTCTTTTTCCTTGCCTTGGAATGATCACCTTGCGTTTTCCTCTTTTGCTTCTTATATTCTTCATACAGCTTTAAGGATGACACTGTACGATTCAACTCTTTCCTCAATCTCTCATTCTCAGCAATACCCTTGAGCACTATGAAATGATTGGACAGTTTTTGTTTGATTTCATCATCCGTTTCCAGTTTCGTATTATATTCGATGCACGTATCACAGCTTGATTTAGAGGACCTCCTTAAACTTTTCATCTTCCGGCTCAATGTACCGAGGTTTTTCTTGATGTCGAATGATTCCTTTTCAATTAATAAATCTGCAAAAGCTTGTTGAGGGTAAACAGTGGAGAGATAAGCCTGACTGTGACCAGTCCCCATGTTTGAAATGCTTGAAGCCAACGTGGAAACTGAAGGATGATAATGCTTAGACAGTAGGCTCAGTTCCCAAAGTACCGAAGCTAGTGCACCACTTAGGTTTGGATCCATGGCGTAAGGCTGGTATTTCTGCAGAGAAAACATTACACAAGACATGGTAGCAAGTGGTTCAGTGGTCAATCATCAGAATAAAAAAAATATTAAAAACATAGTTATCTTAATCCTAGGTCTTGGCAGCAAAAAAAAAGCCTCTATATTCCCTACTCTTCATCTCAGAACACTTTACCAATTGACAAGGCATCTGCATGGTACAAGAGATTGAAGGCACTTTAATGGAAGTAATAGTCTCCCCAATTGGGTCAATTAGGGAGCTTCTTTGCTAGTACCAAAAAAGGGAGCTTTCCTGCCAATGTGACCAATGCAAGCCACCCACCAAGGGGACCCTGTATTTGGCCACTTGTGCATTCTCCAAGTCCTATCCATCCTGCGCCCCACCTTTTATTAGTTCTTTGGACAAGCAATTTTTGCTGTCAAGAGTTTCAATGATCTAATATAGAACTTTCCTAAAAAGAGAGGATTATCCTGATGTGGCAAGGATTTTGGGGGTCAACTTTGCCACGTTAAAGGGATACACCATTGTGGGCCCAAAACCAATTTCCCATGTGGAAGATTCTTTGGTCATTCAACCTTGTTCACTAAACAACCTCACTAGGCAGACTTGCCATCCCTGTACACACAGTTGGATGCAGTATTCTTTCACACAGAGGGAAGGCACCAGGGCTCCATATAATATGCTACTACAGTATCTAGATTATGAAGCTAAGCATTATTACTCAATAGTTATATTGATGAAGATATGGAAGGAAAGAAATCATGGAGAAATTACTAGTGATTGGTGTCTTGAGAACATGGTTTGGTTGTTTAGATTTTAATAATTGTTTCAAATTACTTTTTATGGTAACTTCCAGATTTACTAATTATAGCAATTCTCTTATCATTATTTTTAGTAAATTCTGATGTCATTAAAGGAGAGTTGTTGCCAGAAATTTTTCTCCCCCCCCCCCCCTCTCTCTCAAGTTGGAAACTGCCTCACCCAAGACTACAACAATTCCCACGAAGACCTAGGCCCACTCCCACCCTGGACGGGGAGCCCTGTACACAGGCTACAACAAAGACAAAAGACCTAAGCCCTCTTTCTCTTATTTCTTTTTCTAGGCAATCTATCTCTTGTCTGTTTATCCCAACAGTAAGCACCCTACTTGCTTTTACATCCATACTCTTCTTCTCTAATCATCCACAGCCTTTCGTTCACCTCACAAAGCCCACCACCAGATACTAAGTTAGTAGGACCCCTACCCCATCCTGCATCATATATATTGTCAAATTTAATTAAATTCTAAAATATACAAATACTATATCTGGTCTGCATCATAGATGTTTCTGTTTACCCATGGGGCAACTTGTTTCTGTTTATTCTCAAAGAAATGCTTAGACACCTGACTGAAGCATTTGGAGTAGCAACCAACTGCTCCAAAAGTGTTATGTGAATGTCTTAACAGACATTTTTTGAGATAAATATCAACAGACATACTTTTGACTTGGTGAAATTGTTATACGTTATACAGAAAAATTACCTTAATCAGAAGCCTAATATCTAGAAGATTGATGACATCAGTCATTTCTATCACATGAACCATGTAGCTAATCCAAACCATCTATCACAAAATTTTTACTTTTGAAGGAAAAACCAGCAACACTGAAGAAGGAAACTATAAGGGCATCAAGTGCACAATCCGATCCTGGCTAAGCATCATAGCTACAGGGATGTAGTCTCATCTTTCTTTTGATATTCTTTGCACATAAATATATACTTTCTTTTGTATATCCCTCTGTAGAGCTCCCTAATGTCCTGGGGGTCTCTATATTAGTACACTTGCTTATTTATGTTTTTTCATTTTTTTTTTTTTTTTTTCGACGAGTGTTAGAAGAAATAAGGGGAGTGAAACTAAATGCGTTTTTACTTTGATTAGACCCACATTTTAACTTGACAGAATGGAGAAGAAAGGAATACAAAGCACTCATTTGGACTACAAACACATAGGGCTGTCAAATGGTCGGGTTTGAGTCAGGACAGGGTGNCATTTAAATTTTATCATAGGAGATGGCTGAAATGATGTTCAATTTATGATTGTTTTTAAAATTAGCAAGATTTTATCACAGGGATGAACATAGAATCGAAACCGACTCAAACCGACCCAACCCGACTCAAACCGACCAGGTTGGTTTTGCTTAACACTGGGTCGGTTTTGGTTTCTATGTCAGGTAACCCGACCAGGTTGGACCGGTTGGAAAAACCGCATTAAACCGACCCAACCCGACCTGTGAACAGCCCTAGCCACAATCAAAGAACATCAAGTCTTAAATAGTCAGCTAGACTCAAATCATCAGTGAACACTAGAAACTCTTCTTCTTGGGCTGGAGAGGTGGCCCTAAAACTGCCCCACCATACAAAATAAGTATTTCCAGTTCTCTCTTAAAAGTCTCCTGAGGAAGCACAGGGCCCAAAATTGACACTTTGTCTGAGACAAATAGTAGAAAAATTAAATTTTTTTTGGCTCAGTCTGGAAGGAGTACGAATACGTACAATGCAAATGCATACAAAATAGTATAAAATACAAGGTTTTGCACTACATATTTGTATTTGTACTCCTTCCAAAATGAGCCTTTGGAACGATTGGTTTTCACATTGTGCCATCAAACGGCCTAACGGGAGATGTTTGGAATGGCTGGGAGAAGAGACTCCAGATCTCCTACCCACGAGAACCCTGCCCATGTTTATGGCAGACTGAATATTGACATTTTGCACTTGCCAATTAATCTTGTTATTAACAGAGAGTAACAAATTAAATTGGCCTGCCCACATGCACTAGAACCTTCTATGTGTTTTTTTTCACCCTAGTAAGACCTGTGAAACTGATTTTTGGAATACTATATATTATTATCGTCCCATTTGGTTCATGGGAATAAGGGTCTAGAATTGGAATCGGAATTAATGGGCTATTTTAATTCCAAATGTTCGGTTGGACAGAATCAGAATCCCATTTCTATTTATGGCATTCTCCATTTAATTCCAATTCCCATTTCCATTCCTACATGTTTGAACCAAACAGATTATGGGAGTACCATTTTGAAAAGAACTGGTTCAATGTATATGATGGATTCTATGATGAGTATGCCCATGTGAAAAGCAGCACTAATTCAGTATTTAGAAAGATTTCTAACGAAGTTCAAATGGTTCTTATCTTCTTATCACTAAAATAAATGTGCTTGAGGAGAGAAGAATCATTAGAACTTGAGTTAGAAGAACTTTTAAGAAAGCCAGAGGTTCAATTGTATTCAAACTCAAATTGTGAACTCCACTAGATTTACAAGACTAGAAACTTTATATAGACTTGCTTGGAATCACTGTTTTTAAAATCAGACCGGACCGGACGGTCAGACCGAAAAAACTGGGAACTGGTCATCTGACTGGTTCCGTTTTCCTCCAAAACCGTTTTTCCCCCAAAATTATTGATTTTGATCAGTAAACCGCTGAACCGGCTGGTTAACCGTTTGAATGATTTTGACCGTTTTCCAATTTTTTAAATTTTTTATTTTTTTTGTCAGACGGGCCAGCTGTTCAAATCAAATAATTGAACCATTCGAACCGATAACCGGACCCCTGACCGGTTTGTCACTGGTTCGTTTTTAAAAACCATGCTTGGAATAACCCTGCAATGAATCACAATTAATACGATTCATGAACTATTTTAGAAAACTCGGACTTAGGAAGTGGAGAAGGCATAGAAACATTCAAAAGACTCGAAATTAATGCACATTAAGAATTATTAGAGCAACCAAGAAAGCTCCAAATTCAGTTCCATTTGAAGCCTTGAAAAGCAGACCTTTAGATCTTTTTGTCTAGATATGCAAAATGTTTATCTTCAATGCAATACACCTGCAAAATTGACTGTGAAATGTAACCCAAGTCTGTGACCACTTCTTCCAAATGAGATTTGAATTCAAACACAATTTTGGCTAAGTTTTATTCTTCCCAATGTGAGCGCTCCTGTGTCAAGTTTGGGATCTGATTGTTTAAAGAGGGAAAATGCATCACCGATTTTTCTCATGTGATGTTTCAAATAGAAAATGCTACTACACTTTTGTACATGCTTTTCGAATCACTGTTGATCTAGATGGTCGGACCGTTCGGCCCAGGAACTGTCTAGGCAATTGGTTCCGCTTTACCTCAAATCCGATTATTGACTAAAAATCGTTAAATCAGTCAATGATCCATTGATCCGGGTGACTGAATCATTGACCCATTCAACAATTTTTAGCTTTTTTATTTTTAATTTTTTTTATTTATTTATTTTTTTGTCAGAATGGACCATCCATTCAAACCGGACGATTAAGCCATCAACTCAGAAACGAGTGGCCAAAACGGTCCCACTTCCCGAGTCGTTTTTTAAAACCAAGCGTTTGTGTCAAGTTTGGGACTTGATTGCCTAAAGACAGAAAACGCAACATGCAGTTTTTCCCATTATGCTTCAAACAGAAAATTCCACAGCAATGTCCACTTACTCCACTAGTTGGGGGGAAAATAGGTGGTGCTTGAACCTCTTCTATACTAAAATGACTAAATGAGTATCATTGATAATCAAGGTTTGGCGTATCGGCCTGTATATTTCGCCTTTTACTTATTTTTTATTTTTATTTTTCTTTTTCAGATTTTCTTTGAAACTAGTTGAGAGGGGTCGGTTTAAGTCCGGTTTACCCCTGAACTAGGCCAAACCCCGAAACACCCCCTATAGGAGCATATCAGGAAGCCTCCAATATGATACACTCTGATATGTAGTGATATTTTAATCCTTGTTGACAACTACTTTGAAGATTTGTTTACTAATACCCAAACACATCTTTCGGATTTTCAGATGATGGGCTGAATCCCCCTGCTGTTTCTAATGAATATAATGCCTCCCTTTATTGCATTCAAGATGAAGAAACAGGCAATGGCTCTGATGGTGTTCAGGCTATGATGTAACAAAAGTGTTTGGTATATCATTAAAGAGGAATTACCTAACTAATGCAATCAATATATACAAGATATGTTCTAAGAAACACTGAGAATCAAAGAAGTAAACCTAACTTTGCTTTACCCATAGAGCTAATCGCATTGAGGAGGCCATAGATTTCTAACCTTTGGCCCTCTGCAATGAATGTGATTTATAAGATAATTGCAAAGATTTTTTTTTTATCTTTTATACTATTGGTCTATAGAAAAATGCTTTCACCCCAAGCCAATACATCTATGATAGTAGTATAGTACTACTATTGCTCAAGAGGTTATCTACATGATAAATTGCCACAAAGGCCGACATGGATATTTCATGCTATGATAAAGGCGGTGTTTGGCATTGATGCTGTTTTCTTAGCAAACGGCGCCATATTGGTGTCATGTCAGAAAAAGCGGTGTTTTAGAAAATGGTTTTTTATTTGGCATTTTTTCCAGGAAAAAAAATATTACTCTAGACCATGCCTTAGAAATCAGGAAAGTGTGGTCTGAGGAAATGTCAAATTCAATATTTTCTCAAAAAACGGCCTATTGCTGCTAATGGTGAAATGACATGGCATCACCTTCGGCGTTGGATAATGTAAACCAATGCTGAAAACAGTTACACAGCACTGGTTAGCCTATGTGGAAGCATCGATGCCAAACAAAAAAAGTCATCTTCTGAGAAAACGATGCAACAGACCCTCATGCATACAGCACCATTTTCTCAGAAAGCATCTCTGAAACAACCGGCATCGATGCCAGACACTTACAAAGTTAGCTGGTGAGTCCTCAAAACTTTGAAAATTCTAGGACTCTCTAGCTCAATTTGTGACTTTAAAGATGCATCTCAACAACTCAAATTTCTTTCTTTTGAATGGGAATGCATGTAATGCTTTCTACCCTAGTAAGACTCCAACAAGGATGTCCACTATAACCTTATCTTTTCTTATTTTGCACTGAAGTCTTATCTTCTCTTCTATCATCCAAACTAGATTCTAGTGATTTCTTGGGCATTAAGTTTGGTCGGTCGAGCTTAATGCTGAATACCTTTTTTTGTCGATGACTTATTAATCTTTGACAAATGCCCTGCCATTGCGGCTTCTTGTATTAAAGATCAACCGAACCTATTTTGCCAAAGGTCCGAACGGGAGATGTTCGTTGACAAGTGCTGGCCAATCTTCTTCAAGCTCAAATTGTTAATAATGATTGGAAAGAGCACAATTGTGCAAATATAGATAATAATGTACAGTATAGAATCACAGGTTTTCGGGTTGACAGTTTGACTGTTCGATTTAAATAAATAACCCATTCTAATAAAATAATTTAAAATAAAAAGAGGCCAAAAACTGTTAAACGGGTTAATGGGTGGACCACCCAGGTCAATGAATCACTAACTGATTCAAAAGCTTTTGGTCAAAGACCAGGTTTGAAAAAAACAGAATCACTTGCATGGACGATTCCTGGGTCAAACGATCCAACCAACAAAGTCAACGGTGGTTCAAAAACCATGACATAAATATGCTCACTCACATATAGGCAACTGAGAATGGACATTAATAATTAAAACCATATAAAATTATAAATGCCCAAACTCTCACTATGTATCATACCCAGGTGCCTTGATACTGCTGATATTGAAAACTCACGATTCAAGTATTGATAATTTAAACCTCGCTAAGATGGGAGAAGTCAAATACTTAACATGTCAAGGAACACTTACAATGTGGGTAGACAGACCGAGTGTCTCAATAACATGCTTACGAATATGCTTTGCAATACTGATATTTTGAAACCTTGCTGAATCGATTTTTTACAAACATTTAAGACATTTTTGTGTGATTTGGAAAAGAGATGGAACTCAAGAAAGTTTAGGTCAAAATTTATATAGAAAATTTTCTAAAAATGCACGAATTACAATTGAACTTCCAAAACCTTGTTCTGGAAATGTTAAACACTGGATAAACGTTTCTTTTTCCTTGCCTTGGAATGATCACCTTGCGTTTTCCTCTTTTGCTTCTTATATTCTTCATACAGCTTTAAGGATGACACTGTACGATTCAACTCTTTCCTCAATCTCTCATTCTCAGCAATACCCTTGAGCACTATGAAATGATTGGACAGTTTTTGTTTGATTTCATCATCCGTTTCCAGTTTCGTATTATATTCGATGCACGTATCACAGCTTGATTTAGAGGACCTCCTTAAACTTTTCATCTTCCGGCTCAATGTACCGAGGTTTTTCTTGATGTCGAATGATTCCTTTTCAATTAATAAATCTGCAAAAGCTTGTTGAGGGTAAACAGTGGAGAGATAAGCCTGACTGTGACCAGTCCCCATGTTTGAAATGCTTGAAGCCAACGTGGAAACTGAAGGATGATAATGCTTAGACAGTAGGCTCAGTTCCCAAAGTACCGAAGCTAGTGCACCACTTAGGTTTGGATCCATGGCGTAAGGCTGGTATTTCTGCAGAGAAAACATTACACAAGACATGGTAGCAAGTGGTTCAGTGGTCAATCATCAGAATAAAAAAAATATTAAAAACATAGTTATCTTAATCCTAGGTCTTGGCAGCAAAAAAAAAGCCTCTATATTCCCTACTCTTCATCTCAGAACACTTTACCAATTGACAAGGCATCTGCATGGTACAAGAGATTGAAGGCACTTTAATGGAAGTAATAGTCTCCCCAATTGGGTCAATTAGGGAGCTTCTTTGCTAGTACCAAAAAAGGGAGCTTTCCTGCCAATGTGACCAATGCAAGCCACCCACCAAGGGGACCCTGTATTTGGCCACTTGTGCATTCTCCAAGTCCTATCCATCCTGCGCCCCACCTTTTATTAGTTCTTTGGACAAGCAATTTTTGCTGTCAAGAGTTTCAATGATCTAATATAGAACTTTCCTAAAAAGAGAGGATTATCCTGATGTGGCAAGGATTTTGGGGGTCAACTTTGCCACGTTAAAGGGATACACCATTGTGGGCCCAAAACCAATTTCCCATGTGGAAGATTCTTTGGTCATTCAACCTTGTTCACTAAACAACCTCACTAGGCAGACTTGCCATCCCTGTACACACAGTTGGATGCAGTATTCTTTCACACAGAGGGAAGGCACCAGGGCTCCATATAATATGCTACTACAGTATCTAGATTATGAAGCTAAGCATTATTACTCAATAGTTATATTGATGAAGATATGGAAGGAAAGAAATCATGGAGAAATTACTAGTGATTGGTGTCTTGAGAACATGGTTTGGTTGTTTAGATTTTAATAATTGTTTCAAATTACTTTTTATGGTAACTTCCAGATTTACTAATTATAGCAATTCTCTTATCATTATTTTTAGTAAATTCTGATGTCATTAAAGGAGAGTTGTTGCCAGAAATTTTTCTCCCCCCCCCCCCCTCTCTCTCAAGTTGGAAACTGCCTCACCCAAGACTACAACAATTCCCACGAAGACCTAGGCCCACTCCCACCCTGGACGGGGAGCCCTGTACACAGGCTACAACAAAGACAAAAGACCTAAGCCCTCTTTCTCTTATTTCTTTTTCTAGGCAATCTATCTCTTGTCTGTTTATCCCAACAGTAAGCACCCTACTTGCTTTTACATCCATACTCTTCTTCTCTAATCATCCACAGCCTTTCGTTCACCTCACAAAGCCCACCACCAGATACTAAGTTAGTAGGACCCCTACCCCATCCTGCATCATATATATTGTCAAATTTAATTAAATTCTAAAATATACAAATACTATATCTGGTCTGCATCATAGATGTTTCTGTTTACCCATGGGGCAACTTGTTTCTGTTTATTCTCAAAGAAATGCTTAGACACCTGACTGAAGCATTTGGAGTAGCAACCAACTGCTCCAAAAGTGTTATGTGAATGTCTTAACAGACATTTTTTGAGATAAATATCAACAGACATACTTTTGACTTGGTGAAATTGTTATACGTTATACAGAAAAATTACCTTAATCAGAAGCCTAATATCTAGAAGATTGATGACATCAGTCATTTCTATCACATGAACCATGTAGCTAATCCAAACCATCTATCACAAAATTTTTACTTTTGAAGGAAAAACCAGCAACACTGAAGAAGGAAACTATAAGGGCATCAAGTGCACAATCCGATCCTGGCTAAGCATCATAGCTACAGGGATGTAGTCTCATCTTTCTTTTGATATTCTTTGCACATAAATATATACTTTCTTTTGTATATCCCTCTGTAGAGCTCCCTAATGTCCTGGGGGTCTCTATATTAGTACACTTGCTTTTTTTTTTTTTTTTTTTTTTTTTTTTTTTTTTTTGGGGGGGGGGTGGGGGAGCCAGTGGTGTTAATCTGGATGCCTTCCAAGGGTTGTTGGGCCGAAACCTTCCCTTGACAGAATGGAGAAGAAAGGAATACAAAGCACTCATTTGGACTACAAACACATAGGGCTGTCAAATGGTCGGGTTTGAGTCAGGACAGGGTGTCCCAATCCCAAACCAAATATTAATCAGGACAAAATTGTAGACCCAGACTATATATATATATATAAATTTTACATAATTTAACCTATAACTGTAATAAAAATGACAGTAAAATAGTATTTTATTTATATCTTAGTAATTCAAGTGTTTGGTCCAGAACAAGCAAGAACCAGAATCGACCCAATTATTCAGGACAAAATCCCAGAACCAGAACAAACATAACCAGTCCGGTTGGTTTGGTTATGTCAGGTAGACTCAACCCATTGACAGCCCTACAAACACATTGCCACTTGAAAGATTCCCCAGGTCATTCAGACTTTTCTAGATAAACTTACGAGAAGATACCTGGAAATTGATAAAAGACTTTCTGTAGATTGGGAGTTCTGCCTGGGAATGTCACAAGAAGCTTTACCTCATCCTCTCTTCAGTCACATTCAGATTCAAGAATTTGTGACTGGAGGAAGAAATTTTTCTCAAGTAACTTCGGAACAGGTCTTTGTTTCAAGTCAAAAGAAAAGCTGGCCATATCATAGTTCTGAAGCTGAAATGCTTTAATGTAGTAAAGAATGAAAAAAGGAACACCTTTGAAAGAGTAAAACAGAGGAAAGTGGAGTTGCTCTCTTTATTTCAAAAATCAATTGCAAGGAAAAGGGAAGAGCACACCAAACAAGATAGCCCAATGACAAGAAGCTAAATAGCAATTTCACAGGTGTGACACCAGGAGGAAGTTAATAGAGGCAGAGAGAACACAGGTAATTTAGATTCATAAGGGCTACAATAACATGAAATACTTCTACCAGCAGGCAACTGCCAGGAAGAAAGAAAGCTCCTCTTACAAGCTCATGGTAGAATGAACCAGGGACTGACCAACTGCATATTCAGCAGATCATCAAAACCTTCAACTCCCAAGGGGTACAATAACACGAAATACTTCTACCAGCAGGCAACTGCCAGGATGAAAGAAAGTTCCTCTTACAAGCTCATGGTAGAATGAACCTGTGATTGACCAACTGCATATTCAACAGACCATCAAAACCTTCAACTCCCAATTACTGAATAAGCAATTGAAAAGAAGAGCCAAGGTGGAGGGCTTGCCTTTTAATATCATCGATGACATTCAAATAGCTGAAAAGCCATTCGATGAGGAGGTGAGGAAGACAATAAATAAAATAGGAGACAAGGTGCTAGACCATGATAAATTCACCATCACCTTCACTGAAAAGACTTGTGAATTTATCAAGAATGATTTAATGAATGTCTTAAATGTAGTTTTCAAAGAACCAAGGCAAGGCTAGGTTCTTGTCACCTAGGAGACGGATTATTTTTTAAATAAAAAACATGAATCCTAGGGTAATTTCTTAGATTCCATAGCAACCAGCAACCATCTTCCACTAGTAATTATCTACAATCTTCATAAAAAAAGTATACAATTCATAATTAAAACATAGAAGATCAACATATGTATGACAAGATCAAGAAGAAAAGAAAATTCAGAAAATATAGGTGCAGAGCCATGTTTGCCTTAGAAAAATAAGAAAAGAAAGGGTTAAAGAAAAAGAAGAATGTGTTGATTGGACAAAATTTTAAATTCATGCTAGCTTGTTGGTCAGGTTTTAAATTCTTCAAGGGTTGAAGACAGCATACACCAATATGTGAGTTAAACCTGTTGATTGAACCCTAACAAATAAGAAAATAATAAAAAGAACTTCGTTTATAAACCCAAAAAATGAATAATTCAGTTTATTTATTATTGTAATCTCAAAAACTAAAGAATACGACAATATTTCATAGTGCCATGTACAAAACAACTAGGCACTAAGTGAGCTAACCCTCCATGGGTGCCTTGTCACCTAGACATCACCTTGACAACTATGGTCTTGAATAATTTCCATTCAAACCATCATTGGAAAAAAAAAAAAATCTTGGTGCCACTTTCATCACTCTAGTTTCAATTAAACATGGTACCTCGGAGTTCAAAGACTATGGTCAATTAGTCCCTTTGAGAGTGGACACAAAATCATTGCTAGGATTTTTCTTTTCTTTTGATAGGTAAAATTGTTTCTAGGATTCTTGACAAGGATGCAGGAAAGTCTATGCAGTATGATGATCTCACCTTCACAAGGACCTTTTCTCCCTGATCACCAAATTTTAAATGGAGTTCTCGTAGCAAGCAAGTTGATTGACTCCACGATTAGAACTGGGAAGACAGGAGTTACATGCAAAATCAAGCTCGAGAAGGCATATGATCATGTAAGTTGGAACTATCTCAATTATATCCTGAGGATGAACTTCAGTAACAGATGGAGATGATGGATTAATACTGTGTATATCTTCTATGCTTTCTATCTTCATTAATGTAAATGGAGAGTATACAGGATTCTTTGACAGCTCTAGAGAGCTGGGACAAGTATGTCTTCTCCTCTATTGTTCTTATGTGTTATGGAGACCCTTAACAGGCTTTTTTTTTTGGATTAGTGAGACCCTGAACAGGTTCACAAACCAAGGCTTCTGAGGGCGGTTTTCTAGAGGCTTTTCGTTTCTTGAAGGCTCCCCTACCATCTCCCCCTAATTTTCTGATAATAATATAATACTTCTTTGCGACTGTTGAGGAACAACTCCAATATCTGAGATGTTAATCTATTTTGGATATTGGACCTTTGGATCAATATCCAGGAAAGTGAAGTAATGGCTGTTGTTAATGTCAATAATTTTGATGTTTAGGCTGTATACCTTGGTTGTAGGACTGGCCATCCCCATCCAAAATATATTGCCATGCCTTTGGGTGGATACTGCAACTCTAATTCTATTTGGAAACCCATTATTGAAAGAATTTATAAGAAGTTGACCTCTAAAGGGGATGATCACTCTCATTAGTAATGCTTTAATTAACCTTCCTACATCAAAACCAAGAATGCCCTTTTTCACTATTGCCATGCCTTTGGGTGGATACTGCAACTCTAATTCTATTTGGAAACCCATTATTGAAAGAATTTATAAGAAGTTGACCTCTAAAGGGGATGATCACTCTCATTAGTAATGCTTTAATTAACCTTCCTACATCAAAACCAAGAATGCCCTTTTTCACTTTCCTTGCTCAATACATATTTCTCTTCCAGTTCCCAGAAGGCTTTTCTTGCTAACCCTCCTATAAAATATAGACCCAAAATCTTCCTTACCCGGACTTCAGTTTCCTCTATTTTTTTTCAAATCCATATCCTTCTACTTATCTCGATCAATAATCAACTTGTTGTCATCCTCCTCTTCTTTCTCTTAGCATCGTCTCCGAACTCTTCCCCTTTTAGTGTTGCATCTTCTAATTGAACATCTAATGCAGATCCTAAACTTCCCTCCACCCCTTACTTCAAAGAATCCAATCCAGAACTGATTTTAATACTGTTATGTGTTCTATTTTTATTCTTCAACCCCTTCATCTTGTAGTACATCTTGTACCTACTACTAGGATGCACACCAAAAAGCCCAGCCTTCAATCTTTTGTGGCATGAATTAGGTGGCCAGCATTTGAGTCCTTGTAATTTTTTCTGATTAACCACTGACCCATCACCGTTCTTGATCTCTTCAATCATGACAGCAACTTTTTTCCTCCGTAAATCCACCCCCAATTTTCCAATGAACACATGGGATAACAAAACATTGTCTACTTTACTTTCTCCACTTCCTTACATGACTTTTCTGGATTCTTAGACATTTCCAATCCTTTTTCCCCAAACAGAACAATCCTCCAATCTTCTACTGATGTTTAGACTTGAGACCAGCTTACCAACAGTTTGATAACTGATTTCTTTTTTGGATAGGATTGACCTCCCTTTCGCTACTTTTTCTCTCTCCTCCCTAGCCATAATGCCCCCCATCAAGTTGATTTCTTGAAACTGAATCGTCACAGTAAGCCCAGACTCTCTAGCTAGATTTGTTGAACAGAGGGCACTTTCCATCTCTGTCTGGATTACTGGTTTAATTGAAGCCCCCCATGGGACCAATTATGCTTCCAAAACAAAGTCCACAAGGGGATGAACTTGAGTAGCATTCCCTTCTTCTGAGCATGAAACCTATTTGTCAAAACCTGCTATCAACCTCTCGGCCGCTAGTACTCTGCTAACCTGACGCTGGTTATTGTCTGAAGATACCTTGTTCAAAATTCAAATCGCCATTAGCTTGAGTGAAACTAGTTATCTCCCACTCCCACTTTTCAAGCTCTTCCTTTCCCGAACCACTGAGCTTCCTGGAGTACTTCAAGAGAGGAGAAAAAGACCTTGTTCAAAATTCCTGGAGTACTTCAAGCTCTTCCTCTCAGCTAGTGTTATGCATCTTCATTTTTCTTGGTACAAGACATCTTTTATAAGAAGAAAAAGAGAAACAAAAAAAAGATGGGATCCTCCATCCTCCTTCCTCTTCCTCATCCTCCCTCCTCTTGATCCCCCCACAAAGTAAAGGAGGCTTACGCCTCTTATGTTCTGAACTACTATGCCTCATGCCTCCAGGCAGTGAAACGCCTTGCGTCACGCCTCCACATTTTAAAACATTGGTTTCGATAGCTTTACCACATCACACTTGAGTGTCTCACATTTTTAAAGTAGATGATGATGGATCCGATAGATAATTTACCATCATGGTTTAAAGTATCAGTACACCCAAATGTATCAGCAGGACTGTATCGACAATATGCCTAATATGGGGTTTCCTGAAAACATCTTTAAACAAGTGTATTGGAACCCTCATGAAACAACACAATATGCCCAATATGGGGCGTATCATATCGATACTTCAGACCTTGTCTACCATCCCCCAACCTTGCCCCCCTCTCATGTGATCAAGTACAAAACCCTTTTCTTGCCCCCTCTTCTGTAAATGGCCCATTTAATATATTTCCTGGCCCACCTTAACAACCCCCACATGATAACTTAAGCTCACGCATGCCTCACGCCAATTTGCTCAACCCACCGAAATAAAGGATGGGTCCTTCTTCCTGTTACAACCTCATGTTGGTTCAACTCGCCCTGCATAGTTTGAAATTTTGAAAAGCTTTGTTCAACATTCCCACCTGTCACCATCTGACCACAGGGTCTAACACGCACCTCCCCAACTGCCTTTTCCATACAGCTCTGTCCTTCCATTTTGCTGCACATTTCTTTGTGCCTAAAGAAGGTTCTACCAAATTCACCTACAGAAACTTCCATACAGCCCTGACCTTCCATTGAAGCTCACTTGCTATGAGACAAGTGAGCAGGGGACTGTTTGCCAGCCAAGCTTCCATAGAAATTTGAATGGTTGGGACAACAGAAAAGTTTGATCTGATGACCATTCTGGATCTTTCATATGATCCAACATTCTGTCCTTAATGAATTCCCCTACAAAGCCATCTGGAAATCTGCAGCCCCTTCCACATGTCTTCTTTGCTTGGATTGCCATTGGGAGAAATGCCTCACTTTGGATAGCCTAGCTAGAACTAGAAGAGGCATGTCACAGAACTCCATCACATGCATCTTTTGCAGTAATCATGAAGAATCAACAAATCACCTTTTGTTGCATTGCAGTCTGCTACTAACCTATGGTCACATTTCCCAACCATTTATAGAATCTGGTCTGAGGAACTCAGCAGCCTGGAGGTCTTGTTCCTGGACTATTATATGGACATATGACAAGAAAGGAACAATAGGATTTTCATGAGCAGAAGTCAATCCTTAGAGGAAGTCCTAAGAAACAGAACTGGGATGATCATTACCAATCCCAGAAAACAAAATAAATAAAAATTGGGATGATTGTATCTTGAATGTAGATTCACAAGGATATCAGGGGTGTGGGTGCTAATTCTGTTTTTGAGTTCAATTCCCTCTTTGTTCATTGATGACTTCTTTTCATAAATGGTGCTAACTGATACATTTATCTTGATGTACATGGAGGATTTCTCCCACTACGACCCTCCCCCCCCCCCTTTCTGATTAATACAAATTCATTATCTTCCTTAAAAAATAAAAAAAAAATGTTTAGATTCGCTAATGATTTCTGAATTTATTTATTTTTTCTTTGTCACATTAATGGCCTCTATTATTATTTTTATCTCATGGGTGAGAATGTCCAATAATGGTAAAAACTACAAACCTATTAACTAGAATCCAGGGGACAATTGGCTTATCCACTCATTAATCAATATAGTAGAATTGATGGGCCACATGTTTCCTAAAAGTTCATTTATATTATCCATCATCTTCTAGACGCTGGAATGAGACTTTACCGCAACCAATCCTGAAAGCGAGCCACCACCAACATCATTTTCTAACAGATTCCGGCACTTGACATTCTTTTGAAGTAGATGCCTCAACGTGACTAAGGCTGCAGAAAAATTGAAAACAAAATAATCAGACATTTGCTGCCCAACTTTTGCAACTAACAAGATTGCTACTGCACAAGAAAAATGTTACTCATGAATATACGGTTGTCTACAATAAAATTAGACATACCAGCCATGGCCTCTGCAGATCCAAAGCATAAGGAGAAAGTACATAAGCGCTTTATGAAGGCAGCTGCTCTTTGCATGTCATGTTGTCTTCCTTCACACAACAATGTCTTTAGAGCTTCAGCCAACACTTCACCCTGATCAGCTCTGCTTAGAAGACATGAAAATTTCAGAAAAGGTGAACTACTTTGGTCCATTCACACAGCTTAAACCCCAATTAATCAAAAAGAGGGAAAAAAAAGGAAAAGAAAAACAAGCTTAACTATTGTCATTAACTTAGAAAAAATATTATAGGGTGGATATTTAGGATCATCTGAATATTCAAAATGTTTTGCCTGAATATTCTAAATCAAACCCATCATAACTGTTAAATGCTTGCGTGAAAGGATGGTTTACTAGAAGATAATAGGAAATCAATAACATAGAGTTGTAACAAGATTCCGGTCACTAGGGCTGCAAATCATATCATTTGTCCAAATTTTAATTTGAATCCAGTCTGATTAACATTATCCAAATTTGATTGCTTTATAATTGGATCAAATATGGGCAAACTCTAGTTCAACCCAATATGATCCACTCTTTTTTTTCAGTAAATATGTACATTTATTTATCATAAAAATTATCTTTGTACTTACGTCTACAGAAAACTAATGTGTATCTCTATTAGTAAAATTGGTGTGAATGTTGTAAGAGTCATAGGTTAAAGTCTCATAAAAGTTATTTTCAAGTCTTTTTACTAAGGGTAAAAATATCAAATTCATTTTTTATGTTATTAATAGCATATGATATTTTGATCATCTATAGTTTATTTTTTAAACTGGTATTCAATAACCAAATCTGGCTCAATTTTAATCTAAATCCAATGGATAAGATTCAATTCAAATTCAAATTTTAACGAATCGATTTAGGATCTAGGCATATCCAACTTAACCTCGCATCTGTTTGCATCCCTATCCCTACTGGTGGGGTAAGAATATATTTGATGGGTAAAATGTCAGTTTTTGTCTGTCCTTCTATCAGAAATTTGTTGCCCAATACAAACAGTAGAATGAAACACACTTGGAAAAAGTATAATGCTGGTGTATACTTGCTACTGATAAAAGAAATGCCTAGCCATTTTACTGCATTAAACAATAAGTAACAAACTTGCACAAACAATATAAGTACATTGAAAACAGCTACCCTTTTTTACCAAGCTTGAAATAGGTAAAAATTGATTAAGTCAATTAGGTAATTGAGGGAAAAAAAGGACTGAATTTTGTATCTTGTTCAGTTTGGCAATGCAAGTATAACTTAGTATTTAGAAATTCAAAGCTTCAAGCAAAAGATGGACATGAGGAACAAAGGGAGCACAGCTTTATGTGGTAATCTACTGACATGCTCAACCAACACAAAGTGACAAAAGTCACATAATGAAGAATTTGCAGCCAAAAACTCATTTATAAAAAAAAAAAAAGATTTTGCAGCCAAAAAAAATCATTTATCAAAAAAAAAAGATTTTGCAGCCAAAAATCTAATAGGTGGATAGTTGCTCAAATTTACATCCTGCACATGTCAGTAGTGCAAGCGGTACAAACCTGTTGGGTCTGTACTCAAGTAGCAGATTGTAGAGCTGGACATAGAACTCATTTAAATCAACATTCAAAGCATCAAGGTTACTCCTCATTACTTTGAATGCAACAATGCAGCATCTAAGGCGTTCAGAAACAGTCAAACAGTTTTCTGGGGAATCATCAGAGCTGCTACCACCACAGGCAAGCTTTTTGAGGCAATTCATAAGATCACCCATAAAATCTAAGTCAATCAGATGAGAGAACTTCCCCAATCCATCCAGACAAGGAGCAAGTAATGGGTGTGCCCCAAATCCACCAGGTACAGAACTGGCATTCACTTTAGACCTAAAAACAACAAAATCAGGAAAAAAATGATCTCAGATACTTGAGGTAGAAGTCAACAAATACAACCAGTTTCATTGGGGCAATAGCAACAAAGACAGTTTTGGGACACAGTCTTTTGTTCATAAAAATGATTGGGAAAAGAAACCAAATCTCAATGAATACTAATTTTCTGAAATGGAAAGAGAGAGAATGTTGCCACATGATCTTTATCAAACAGAAAACGAAGTAAGTTCATATCTCAAACCGATATTCTAGTGTCTAGTTAAAATCCCCAAGTCTCTTTAAACCAAGTTTTAATTACAATGGACTAAAAAAGTTCAGGCATTCATATCACCAGTGCATCTATTTTCCTTCATAACAAATTAATAACACAAGCATGCAATGACACAAATAGATATAATGATGCATATACAACAGAATAGAAACTATAGTATTCAAACAAAGTAATCCAAATAGAAGATTTTCCAATGATAACACTGGTAGACGATCATAAAGTATGGAGAAATAATGATAAATCATGAGTCAACGTTTTTCCAAAATAATGAATATTAAACCAGATAAGAGGATAAAACCATTAGATAAGAAAAAAGCACTGCTTTTAACCAATGAGACTATAGAGGAAATAGCAGGTATAAGTATTGTATCACTATGTGGAGTACTGGCAATAACCAAATGATGCACACTCACCAATGCTATCGTTGGACAATGTTTGCCCTCATGATCCAATAGGATATGTAAACTACTTTTATTTTGAATAAAAGATTTGTTTCATGTACAATCACATATGCCACTGGGTGTTCATTTCTATGAATAGCCCTTGATCAACATTTTAGGTTTATGTTAATTATGAATAAAATAGAGACAAATATGATCAGTATGCAGACCGAAACTATTCCCAAACAGTAGATGAACTTGGGTTGTTCACCCTGACAAGGTTGACATTCTTATGCCACCTTATGGGAGGAAGCAGTTTTCTCAACTGCTAGGGTGAGACCCAAGGCACATGTATGGGTGTCTATTTCATGAGAAACATTGAATTGGACCACTTTCAGAACTTTTTCACTGGTGGAACACCTGGATTTTTGCATGTAATCCCAAACATGACAATTGTACTCTACCAGGTATCAAACTTGTCTGCTTTTGATAATGCCAACTAGTGAGGTCCTTCTGAGGCCAATACCCGGGTATGTTGGAGCAGGTAAGAATGACATCTAGGTAAGTATGGGAGTGGCTCTTCTTGTTGTTTGGGTGCAGGTTGCTTAGGCCAGCTGATGTAAGTTTGATTTTTTATCCTTCTTTCTTCCCTTGGCGTCATAGAAGAAGAAGAATTATGTGGAGGTGTGCAAGAGCAGCGCTGATTTGGACAGTGTGGGAAGAGAGAAATGCCATAATCTTCCAAGAGGAGAGAAGCCTAGAAGAGCTAAGGGAGTGCATTCTAAATAGAGTGATCATGTGGCTAAAATCACTGGACTTATTCCACCAAATCTCATTTAATGAGATATCGAGGAATTGGTTATCAGTGGCAACTGTTCATCTTTAAAGGCTAGAATAAGTATGGGTTGGGAACCCCCTCCAGCCCTCCTAAAAGATTCGTGAAGTTGAATTTTGATGGCAGAAGCCTTGGTAATCCAGGCCCCTCAGGGGTGGGAGGGGTAACGAGGAATGAGAGTGGTAATGTGGTTCTCATTTATTCGGGTCCCCTAGGTGTTGGAAACTCTACTAGGGCAGAAATTCTAGCTGCTATCCAGGGTGTACAACTAGCAGTTCAGATAAGTGATAGTGGGCTGGCTACAAAACCCAGACTCTTAAGTATGGTGCTTTAAGAATGAAATTAAAAAGTTCAAGTGGCTGACAAGGAATTTGGTTGTGAGAATATAATGGGTGGGGAGATCAGCACATGCTATGGCGGATTGTCTTGCAAAGCAAGGGCAAACAAGGAACGATTTTATTGGGTCCAACTGTAGTTTAAATCTGTTTTCTATCTTTTGAATTCTTCTTCTTGTTAGGAGAGGATGCAGCTCGTGCTTCTCCATGGGAAGCTTGTAACTGAATTATTCTTTCTATTAATGAAATATTGCTTATTTATCAAAAGAAATGATATCTGGGTAAGTAATCATTGTGATGGGATCTGCCATTTTGTCTGAAGTAGGTTTTGCAAATATTAAATTAAGTAAATACTTTCAAAATGGTTTGAAAAATGTGTTTTCCTAGGGTTCCATCATGCAAAGGATGTGACACTAGATTTCTTGGTTAGGGAACAATCCCCAATTAAGAGTGTTGGACATTGATGGCAGTGATATTGCATTGCAAGAGTCAATTTGGGCCCAAAATCCTAATGGACACGTTTCAGTTAGAACCAATGGGTTTGGGCATTAAGGGTGGCAAAGTCCAAATATTAAATGTAAGACATTATTGGGCCCATTTGTAGGCCCAACTACCATGGACAAATTCACCTTAATGTGAATTCGGCCATGGTGGTCCCACTCACTCTAGGACTTGATAAAAAAGAGGAAGAGACTCATATATTGCTTCAAACTGAACTCCTATGGATCAACACCTAACAAACTCACTGTCATAACTCACAAGTACTCTGATTTCTAGAAGGAAACTTCAACTGGTACAACCAACTTTTAGAATGTCTCAGTTTGATTAGGATTTGAACCTAGTTTGACTAGGAAAGTTATGGCTGAATGAGGAGAGCTCTTCTAACCAATTCTTTTCCAATTGGATTGGGGGTTTGACTAGGGGTTTAAGAAGCTCTCTAAGAGATGAAACAAACCCTAAGTTTTCAAACCATCATAAGAGAACCATTTCTCCTCAATTCAGCTTCCTAAGAGAACCAAACTAGTTCTTAAATCTTGCCCTAATTGGTGTTCAACAAAAGTTGTTTGAAACCATCATTAAACCAGGCCAATTGCAGCCAAGGTTACTGTGTTTGACACCTTGGAAAGCATGCAAAAGTTGCCAAAATTCATCCTACACATCAAAGAACTAATTGGTTGAGCAAGATCAAGATTGCACCACTTACAACCTCTTTCCAGGTTCATGAGACAATGGCATATTGGGTGTGAATAGCATAGTGACTCACTGCATTTGTGGTGGGATTTTATCCTTCAGGTATGATGTTAAAATTTAAACTTTTGGGTCCGAAATATCTTGGTCCAAACCCTTTCTTTTCATGATAATTTGGTCCAAACCCTTTGTTTGTTCCCTCATTGGAGAAAATTGTTTCTTTATGTGAATCGTTTCAGCACTCAAATTGCAATTTTGCACTGCAAGGTGCCAACCAGCTGGTTGGTAAGGTCTCCTGCTGGCCATAGCAGATTTTGGATCGAATCCTGCCTGCACCTGGGTTGGGGGGTTACAGGTTGGGGAATGGGCTACCCCCATTGTGTAGCTCTTCAAATGAAATTAAAAAAAAAAAAACTTTGCACTCCGATATCCGATTGGGGTGATCTTTTTTTTATTTTGGGTAAAACATCTTGGGACCTCAAGTTGCAATTTTAAGCATATTTTACAAATAAAAAAAATTAAAAAAAAAAACTGAATGAAAAATATAAATTAATAATATTTATATATACAAATATTACATCTCAAAAATAATTATACATTTTTATTGATAACATACATGTTTATACATACCTATACACACACACGCATATATACATATATTGTAGTACAGTCTGACCTGTTCGACACGGATGGTTGAACCAGTGACCCGTGACCCAGAAACAAAAACGATTTGGAAGAGGCAAGGCCACAAGAAGGCACCAAGATTGAAGGCACTGACATGGATGGAATAGTGCCTTGTGGCATGCTGCAGGTGGGTCATAAAAAGCAGAACCTTTTCCCACCATTAAAGGAAGAGTAGCAGAACAGATAGGAAACACACCTGATGGAAGTTGGTTGCAAGGTATGCTTTAAGATGCGAAAATATGTTTGAAATACAGCAGAAAGCGTCTCTGACTGCATCCTTCTTCTTTCTTCAATGTCTGGAGCAAAGGAAACAGCCTTCAGATCGGCATGGACCTATGCATAACATCAAAAATCCTAAGTAACACTCACCCAATGGAAGAATGATTAACAGAAAAATTAAAAAAAAAAAAAGCAAAAAGAAATTAAGGGCTCTCGTGAATCATACTATACCTCTGCCCTTGTCTTTGCCAGCAATTCCTGTCTACTCTTCTTTCTGTCACTGACTTGCATATTCTTTAGCTCTTCAGCATTTTTCTTTCTCTTATTTTTCTTGCCTTTGACATCACCAGCATCTTTTGACAGTTCAGACCTCCCAAGATCCTCAGCAAAAGTCAAGGACAAGAAAACCTGATACATCATGGAAAGGAGGTAAATAAAACGAAAAACAATTAAAGTATTAAATTTTAACAAGTTAATTTTAATCATTGGGTTTTATATTTATTTGTTCTTAAAGACAGACCGCCGAGCCTCCACCTGTTTCTCGTAACAGGAATCTTTGTTCTCCACACCTAGGATCTTCCTTCATCTATTTGCCATAACAAACCTTTCCTCCATCTCATCCTCCATCAGTCCTCAAGTCTTCTTATAAATAACTGAGTTGTTAGATCATTGAAGTCATTGGAATGAAGGGTTCAGTCTAGACACAACATCTGTCCCTCATACTTGAGATATTGTATGACACGTATTAGTCTTCAAGGACAATAAAATGCTAAATAATAGGATTTAAGGAGTTTCTATGGGTTTAAATGTTAGAACCCCCCGTTATACATACATAAAAAAATGGAGAATTGAAGCTTTAGACGCTTGATATTGAAAAGTTCAGTATCAAGTGTGTTAATGCTTTGAATCTCAGATACAAATACCAAGATGACACTTAAATTTAAAAAACAGATACAAAAGCATGATAATAAGCATATTAAATGGGATATTAACACCTCTACCCATGTCTGGGAAATTAGGAAATGGAATGTCATATCCCTGTCTCCCTCATCCATGTCTATACTGGTATTCATTTGTGAATGAAAAGGTACAGACACTTCAAGATGCAGATTTTCTAATCATTCTTGTTCAAGTATTCAGATGTAACATGTACGAGGAATGATGGTACTTTAGAAAGAATATTTTTATTCAAAGACTTTGATATAATATCAGATTCACTGGGGCTTGTTTCGTAATTTAGACAATTCTAGTGTCAATATAAAGCACTAGTCTCATTAAAGAGATCAACGCAAGTGATAACATTAGCCCTGAAATTTTTTTTAATCTTCTCTTCTTTTTCTCTCTTCTCTCAGTAGGCACGTCGAAAAAATAAATAAATAAATAAAAACGCTCCCGAAGTAAATCAACATATAAAAACCCTTAATACCTCAATAGAATCAGGATGCAGCTGACAATCATGAACCTTCACATGATCCGCTATCAAGTGAACAGCATGACCAGTAGCTTCACCACCATGCTTTCCCTCATTGGCAAAAAGTGATTTCACGGTTGCACAACAGAGTTTTCTGTAACATATAAAATACATACTTCTCAAAAGGTGCATATCAAAAAGGCAAAAAAAAACGAACCTTAAGAAGGCAATTAACAATGAAAATTAGAGACTCAACACTTTTGCAGACACCAAAGTAAGGATCCACAGACAATTATGCCTCCCGGGAAGCCATTAAGAAGCTGTCTTCAACTTGAACCACATGTAGGCATAGAAGGCATAGTTGTACATTGTGTTATAAAATACTTTTATATTCTTAATTGTTTGAGATTATAATTATAAAATAGACATTTTTTTGATAAATGAATATAAAATAGACATTATTAAACTAAAACATTCATTTTGTGCATTTATTTTCTTTTCTTTCTTCTTTTTCTTATGAATATGTTAATTTTCTATACTTCAACATGAAGTTTACACTTTCCTTTATGAAAACTATGGATAAATATTAAGGAAATATGGTTATGCCATGGAACCTGGGGAATTACCCTAGAATATATAATTTTTACTTAAAAAAATCCATTGCCTAGGCAACTAGGCGACAAGGCACCCCCTTGTTGCCTAGCCTCGCCTTGGTGCCTTAAAAACTATGCTTCCAATGACCTATGCCACAACCTATATCCTTCTATAGGAAACCTCCAAAGCCACTTTCCTAGGAGGGTTGTATTATTTTTAGTCAAATTTCCAATGCTAAGTATTCCCGATTCTTTTTGTTTACACACTTGCTCTCATTTTATCACATGGCCTTTTTTCCACTCACCTATTTCCCACAGGAAGTCCCCCATAAACTTTTCTAGTTGCCTTGCCATCTTACCTAGTATTCTAAAAGTGGATAGGTAATAGGTAAGCAGGTTGGCTAAGGTGGGTTTGATCAAAGTGGCTCTTCCTCCCATGGATATCTAGCATCTTTTCAACAAAGCTAATTTTTCACAAATCTTTCTACCACTAGTTTCCAAAAGCTTTTTATTTTCGGATTACCTCCAAAGGCATATCAAGTACTCTAGATGCCAATTTTTAATCTCACAGTCCAGCACACATGCCACCAATTGAATTTCTTGTTCTTCCATGTTAATTTCTACCACACAACTCTTACCCCAGTTCACTTTCAACATTGAAATCCTTTGGAACCCATCTACTAAAGCTTTCAAATTTCTTAGACGAGATTCATTACAATCCTCACAAAAAATGATTTTGTCATCTACAAATTGTAGATGGGTAACAAGAATTTCATTTCTTCCAATCCTCAAGCCTCTAAACTGATTTTTTAAATCAACCTTGATAATCAGTTTGCTAAGAACCTTAGCAACAAAGGTAAATAAGAAAGGGGAGATGGGATTTCCCTGTCTTAAACCTCTCTTTGCTAGGAAGATATCCATGCCTACCCTAGTGTTTTAAAAGCACAAGGGCCAATTTGCGCCCAAGGCGAGAGGCGCAAGGCGAGGCATGTTCCTTTTAAAAGCAAGGCACAAAAATACAAAAAATTGCTAAAAAAAAAGTCAGAAAATTCAAAAAAAAATCCAAAAAATTCAAAACAAATGCAAAAATATTAAACATAATATTAATAAGAAATATAAACTTTAGTTTTAAAATTAATGGTTTTAAAAAACCCATTATCTAAAATTAAAAGGGAAAATTCCCAATAGGTACCTTGTACTTTAGGTCAAGTGCCAATTTAGTACCCGAATTTTAAAATGCGACAATCTGGTACCCGAATTTTCAAGATGTGACAATTTAGTACCTGTTAACCAGCTGTTAAGTGTCATGGGAAAAGACACAAATACCCTTCAACTGTCATCTAATTTTCTTTATCAACCTTCTATTAATAAAGCAACAACGATCCCAGTTTCCCACTAACCAAACCAAACACAAAGCATAAGAATTCAAATATATGAAAATGAGCCAAGTGGTCATTACTCGGAAGGTAATAGGCTAATAGCAGCTCCCCTCCCCGGCAATTACAGTTGCTTTCTTCCAAGCTTCTCACCTGTTAATTTGGCTCGTATTGCATTGCAAATCCCCACTTTTTCCTCCTAATTTATTTGTTAAAGGTTTTTCTTTTTTATTTTTTAGTTTTACCACTTTACTAAACTCTATTTGCCTAAGGATTCAAATATCTTTCATCACTCTCTATACATTTCTTTCCGTCTTTTTCCACTTGCATGTTCGCAGGAAATGGCATGTGTTTCTACTAAAAGAATTCCAGTTTTGCAGAAGGCGAATAGAGGTAGCGAGGTAAAATGGGTGGCCTTCAATTCCCATAAAGAACAAGACAAAGCAGACGTGTTCTTTCAGGGCCGACAACGTGTGTGAACCAACAACATAAAATGGTTCATGTGGTGCCTCTCTTTTGACAGAATCATAAATGTGTGAGCCGGCGACGTGTTCTTTCAGGGTGCTCATTTCATTGTCGTTTTTCCTATTTTTTATGAGGTGATCCAGGCGGGAAATTATTTAAATCTATATTAAAATGGGGTTTCAGTCCTTTTTTAATTCATTAACTCGTTCATTTATCTCCATAGGTATATATAAGTTGAGGGAGAGGAGGAGAAGATAGAGAGATTCGGGATATATCTCGTTGATCTTATTCTTCTTGTTCTTCCTCTCTGTTCTCCAATCCAATCGCAACAGTCAAGAATATTTCGAAACCTTCTCGATTCAGGTAGGATTCCATCAAGATAGTCGGAATTTTAGTCATTGCGGTTCAAGGTCAGAGTCCTTGGAGCATAGTTCTTCTCGTGGTTTCACCAACGTAAGTAGCAGTTGCAGAAGCCACAACCTATCAAGTAGCAGCTCCGTCAACGCCACCAGATACAAGCCAAGAGTGAAGAACCATTTTCATACCCACCCTAGCCCAAAACCCCAATTGTGATACTCGAGTGCTACTGCTTGGCCGGGGAATGCAGGTAATCGGGACAGGTGATCGACGATATGGGGACTTTTCTGAGTGGGCGTAGTACGGACGCTGGAGATTGAGTTGGCCGACCTAAAGCGTCGGAACAGAAACAAGAGTTGTAACAGTAGCAGTCGTAATACCAGGAATGGTACCTATGGTGGCAGAAACAATCTTGATGAAACAGAAAAAACGACTATGAAGGAATAAAGGACAACAGGAAAAACGACGATGAAACGAGCACCCTTTTTTCTTGATCAGGAGTAGTTCTCTTTATCTCTCTTGATCAGGAGCGTCAAGCGTGGGCATGTTGGCAGCCACGGTGGCGAACTAAGAACACCACTCCTCCCGTAGGCCATGGTAGCGGACAGCGGCGAGCCCTAGCTATTGTGTTTTCATCATCAAATGATGGCGTGGACTGTTGACAGCTTGGCTTGGGCTTCATTTTGTTGAGAAAGAAGATAATGAATGGTGTATTTTATTTTCAAGGGTAATTTTGGCATTTCCAAAAGTTTTAAATCGCACATGAGGTCACGTGATATACACAACTGACGGTCCATTAACAATAGGTACTAAATTGTTGCATTTCAAAAGTTCGAGTACTAGATTGTCACGTTTTAAAGTTCGGGTACTAAATTGGCACTCGGCCTAAAGTACAGGGTACCTATCGAGAATTTTCCCAAATTAAAATACATAAACATAACATGTAAAGCATATTCAAATGAAAATTTAAAAATAAAATCAAACATATAAAACATTTTCAAGCATGTAAAGCTCACAATCTCTTTTTTTTTCTTCAATTGCATTACTTCAAGTAGCTAATGTGATGTAAAACAAATTACATTTCTAATTCTACAAGTCACCTTTGTGCCACACCCCTCGAGGCAAGCCCAAACAAGTCCATGTTAGGGTCTTAAATTCTTAATCCTCACACAAAAATAATGATTTTATAATTTTATTTGCCTTTTCAGAAGATATTTTATTAAGATGAATGAATGAACAACATTAGCAAATAGGGGGTTCTCGGAGCTTTGGTGAGTGAGCAAAGCAAGGGGTGTCATTGGGGGTCTGAGGGCGGAGCCCCCGGCCCAGCTGCTAGGTTCAAAAAAAGGCAAAAAAGCGTACAATTTTCAAAAGGTGCACGTTTGGGCAAAGGTGCATGCCTAGGCGCACCAAGCGTGTGCCTAGGACCTAGACGAGGCACCTGCCCTAAAATGCGCCTCACTTGTGCGCCTAGGCGCATGCCTTTTAAATCACTGGCCTACCCCATATGTCAAAAATTGAGAAATGTATTGAACTAATGTACCCTTTAATCCACTTTGTCCATCTCTCTCTCAAGCCAAAATTTTCCAAAAGGACAAGAAGAAATGACCAATCCACCATGTCATAGGCTTTTTCCAAATCTAACTTGCAAATTAAGCCTCTCTCCCCCTATTTCCTTTTTTTCAGCCACACACTCATTTGCTACTAGGATTTGGTCTATAATTTGTCTCCCTTCTACAAAGGATGTTTGATTTTTGAGAGATTACTGAGGGAAAAATAGTTCCCAACCTCCTTGCAATCTACCAAGACTGTACCAATGATATTATAAAGGCTTCCTATGAGATTTATAGGTATGTAGTCTTTCAGAGTTTTAGCCTCTTTCCTTTTAGGCACTAGGGTCAGGTAGGTGGCATTTGCTCTTGGTGAGACTTTCCTTTTCTAGTGAAATTCAAAAAACATCCCCATCAGGTCATCCTTTATAATCTCCCAACAATCTTGGTAGGCCATTGAAAAACCATTAGAACTTGGAGCTTTAGATCTTTCATTGAGAAAATTTCTTCATGAACCTCATCCACAATGAAATTCCTTTATAAAAAAGTTGTTTTTGTCTCAGGCACTTTGTTCCAATCCAAATTCCTCAAATCAAGGTGTCTATTTCCTATGGTGGCAAAGGTTGATTTAAAATGGTCCACAAAGATCTTAACAATTTCCCCCTCCCTATCTATCACTCGGCCTTCAACCTCAATACGAGAGATCAATCTTTTCCTTCTTCCATTTGCTAACGAGTGGAAGAATTTTGTATTGCCATCTCCTTCCACCATTTGCATCTTGATTTGTTGTCTCCAAGAGATTTCTTCCTTTCTTAACATCCCTTCTAATTCCACCTTTAGGCTCCATCTCTATGTTCTTTTCTCCACATTAATCTCCCTTCTGGCTTCTTTTTGATCTAGCTCCTCTATCCTTTTAGCAATTTTCTCTTTTCACTCTTCTATTCTCCCAAATTCTTCTTTATTCCATTCCTTGATCCTTTCTTTCAATCTCTTTAGTTTCTTTAGACTTTAGTAAATCTCACCCTTTATTTCTCACATTGATTCCACTCTCCACCCACCGAGCACTAACCCTTTAGTTCAATGAATTTTGGGATTTCCAGCCACATATTTTCAAATCTAAAGGGTGTGGAGAGCCCTAGAGAAGTTGCTTGATTAAGGCATAAAGGACAATGATCAAAGGTTCCCTAAGTAGAGATTTTAAAATTAACTTTCCCTAAGTAGAGATTTCAAAGGCTCCTCCTAATCTACTAATGAAAGGAATCTATCTAACTTGGAGCATACTTGGTTTTCCTAAAGTTTGACCAGGTAAAAGGGGCTTAACTCTAGAGATTCTACTCGGGTATTGAACTTTCCCATGCTTGTGGTTATGGTCTAGTTCGGGTTATTTGTTTCATTTGTGAATCTTATAGTATTTAAGTCTCCCCCCAAACACCATGGTCCCTCCCATAGGCCCCTAATTGCAAATAGTTCCCTCCACAAGAGGCCCCTATCTCTGTATAAGTTAGGGCCATAAACATTTGTGAAAACCTATTCTCTTCCATCACCCACTTTCTTTGCTTTTATTGAAACTGGAAATAGCCCAATCAACTCCTCTTGACACCCCACCTCCTTATTTGTCCACACTGTAATAATTCTGAAGCACCCCAAGAGGGGGCAGAACCAACTCAAACCTCTACTACTACAGATACTTCTTATCCATCTTCTATCCACCCCTGAGAACTTTGTTTCTTGCAGCATTAATATATATGGTCTCTTTTCTTACCACATTCTTGATAATTCTCCTTTTTCTTGAACTCCCTAAACCCTTTAGATTCCAACAAAGAATCATCATTGTAACTGTTATAGAAGCTTCAAACTATCTGCACATGGGCCGAGTGCCAATTTAGTACCTAAGCTCAGTGTTTTAAAAGCACAAGGCGCAAAAAAGGCAGATGGGCCAATTTGCGCCTGAGGCACAAGGCAAGGCACACGCCTTTTTTAAGCAAGGTGCAAAAATTAAAAAAAAAAAAGCTAAAAATCAAAAAATGCAAAAAAAAAAATCAAAAATCAAAAAATTATTAAACATAATATTAATACAAGTACACTTTAATTTTAAAATAAATGTTTTAAAAAACCTATTATCTAATATTAAAATACATAAATATAACATGTGAAGCATATTGAAATGAGAATTTAAAAATAAAATCAAATATATAAAACATTTTCAAGCATATAAAACCCACTCTTTTTTTTTCCTCGATTGCATTACTTCAAGTAGCTAATGTGATGTAAAATATATTACATTCCTGATTCTACGAACAGCCTTTGTACCATGCCCCTCGAGGCAAGCCCAAACAAGTCCCCTATTTGGTAATGTTGTTCATTCATTCATCTTAATACAATGTCTTCTTAAAAAGCAATTAAAACTATAAAACCATTATTTTTTGTGTGAGAGAACTAGGAATTTAAGACCTAACATGGACTTGTTTGGGCTTGCCTCGAGGGGCGTGGCACGGGGGTCCGGGGGCTGAGCCCCCAACCCAGTCACTAGACATAAAAAAAGTAAAAAAGTGTCGGTTTCAAAAGGCGCAAGCCTAGGCGAAGGCGCCTACCTTGAAATGCGCCTCGCCTGTGCGCCTATGCGTGCCTTTTAAATCACTAACTGATCTACCCTCTTTTGACTCTTATCCTTATCGTACGATACTACACTGACAAGTTTTCCAACCTCCCTCATCCTTCTCTTTCTTTTTTTATTACCTTCCACTTCCTTCATATGGTATACTTTCAGTTTGGCAAGTTCTTCTTTTGATCTCTTAGGTTTCTTCCCCTTCTTTGTTTGATCACTACCTTTTTTTTTATGAATTGTTTGATCACTACTTTTTCCTCCTCTCTCTTTAATTTGGCCATCAATCTCCTCTTTCTCTACTGGTTCTATGGTAATCCCCTACACTTCTAACCTTTTCTCATTCTTCTCCTCCAGTTCAACTTAAGTTTGCTAGGTGTCCAAATACCATGTCCATAATCTCCTCCTCCTCCACTGTCACTTCAACTCTTCCACTCTTCTCAAACCCAATAGGGTCAAAGTTCGCTTAAGGTGTGGCACCAACAGAGGGATTAGCATCAGGCTGCGTAGAAACAAAACCAAAGGAGAAGACAGTGAGAGGAGGAACAAAAGAGGGAAGGGGGGGAAAAGACTCCCTAAACCGAACTAGTACAAACTTTCCCAATGTTAAGCTTTGAATGGTCAAATTCCTTTTCTTGATCAACCTATACAGCTAGCAAGTTTTGTTCCTCAAGCATTCCTCTGCTCCATTCATTTTGATCCTCTTCACCCCATTTACGGACACCATGTTCTTGCATTTGACCTGTTCCTAGATTTTCCTCTCCCTGAGGTTCCTCTTGAGATCCCCCACAGTCAGCAGTAGTTTCTTCCACTCCCATTCCTTCAGCTCCAGAACTTCTGTGCCCAATTGTTCTTCATCAAGGAGCTCTATACCAAGTTGCTCTATGTCCTCAATCTTGCAACTTTTTATTGAGTCCACACTTCCAATATTTGACGGTTGGTTAACTACTTCATCTAAATCCCTAAGTTCCTCCCAGTCAGTTTCATCGTCAAAGTCATGCTCTCGCTCAATGTCATAGAGCGGATTGGGTTTATCAGGGGTGATTGAGTGTTCCATCAAGAAAATCTTCCAACATAAACTTTTCCTTGGAGATTCTAGGCCTTTTGCCACTAAAGAGAGAAAAGGGAGCCTGGCTCTACATGAATTCTTCGCAACCTGAGCCTGAACTTGATGAAAGCTTAGTTGTTTTGAATGGGACTATGATATACCATAATTTGTGTCCCTATTCTATTGCTCTTGAGGAAGCACGAGCTTTTTAAGTGAATCGTGTGTCTCCGGTTCTGTTCTAATCCCTACGACAGGTTTAGGCATTGATTCAATCCGTATCTAATAGATGTTCTCCCTGGTTTGGTTTTGACCTTACTACTTCCACATAAGAGGCCCTGTGGCCCTTG
Source organism: Nelumbo nucifera (assembly GCF_000365185.1). The sequence continues at coordinate 6,301,291 of NW_010729090.1, forward strand.
GATTAAATTCAAAAAAAAAATTGAAATATTATCCTTTGAAGGAAGTCTTTCGGTTTCTAACATTTCCTCCAACTTTTTAGCTTCCAAAATTTTAGCTTCATCTCCACATTTCCTTCCATCCACCTAGCTTATTCCACGTGGCATCTAGTATGACACATCATCACCTTCTTCCTTCAACTAGGAGTTCCAAAGCAGCACTTCAGCTTCCGATGCAATACAGATTGTTCTCCAGGCATCATCAGAAAACACCTCCAACACTTAGGGGTGTTTCCTGGCTTCATTCCCACTAGTTTGATCTTTTTATCTCGCAATTCCTTCATACAGCAGCCTTCTAAGCTCCTCTGCAAATAGCAGCAACTCTGGAAAAATTGCTCCTACCAAAGTTTCTTCATTACAGTTGAGCAACTAACTTTCTATTGACAGTTTTCCATATCAAGTTTCAAAAGCCATCAGTTCCAACTGAAAATTCCCCATATCTAAAATTGCCTTCCTTCCACGAAAAGGTACAAGGGTTGCCTTTTCTTTGGATCGAGTTTGTCACATTTTCCTTTGTCGTGACAATCTTCCTCCCTTCCCTTCTGTGTTTGTTCAGACTTCTTCTCCGGGGCTCTTAGCATTTCCAATTCCTCTAGGCTCTTCGTACTTCGATTGGAAATCTTCTGGCAGGCATCACATTTGTTTCTTCCCTTGGCCAAAAAATTCTGTTAATGTAATATACCAAGCTTTATTGTTTCTTCTGTTCTCGACCAAAAACCACTTTCCTCCTCTATCTATCTTATTCATCCAAAACCACTTTCCTCCTCTATCTATCTTATTCATCCATCCCTCTTTCTTCATTGAGAAAATCAGGCCATCTATGAATTCTTTGAGCCAATTCAGAACCACCAAGTCCAAGATGACCATTGCTTATTTATCTTCTCGATTTTCAGATTTATTCCACCTTTAGATTTTGAATCCTCCAGTAGTAGTCTTTTCTTCACCTTGATTTCTTTCCTCTACCTTGTCGCTAGAATGAAGTTCTCCATGGCTACTCCTCCCCAGACCAGCTGTGCTCCAGGACTTGTCAATACTTAGTTACTTACTACCTCTTGTTTCTTTGGGATGGATTTTATCTATTTCAAAGAAAATAAAACTTAATATATCTTGTGTTTTGTCCTTGTTTTTTATGGATAGGGTGCCATCTCATCACCCATTTTATCGTAACCTTCTTTTTATTCTAATCAAATTTATCTTCAATTAGCCAAAAATAGAGGAGAAAAATTATGATTCCCACAAAAGGTAACATGCAGAACTTTACAATAACGAGAATGTTGAACTTCCACAACCAGTATAAGCCGCTAGAGCAAGTTGTGAATCTTCTAGTGTGACATCCTAACAGTTGGGGACTGGGACAGTGAGAACACTGAGAAGAATGCAAAATCCAAAAATAATAATTGAATGAGTACGACCAAAGGGCAAAATGCTATGGCTCTAAAGAAAGGAAAAGGCAAGTCAACAAAGGATCCCATGGGCCTCTTTACTTCATAATAACTTATCAAAAACTAGAGTTCAGGCATACAGAGATAACATCTCATTAAGACAAATCCAACAATCAGCAAACTCTTTGGAATGATGGATTATCTTGGCCAGGTTTAGGGAGATTGGAACTGTACTCAGATTCATCTCTCCCAGGATAGTATTTATTGGTGTTACTTTTTTTTAATTATTATTGTGCCAGCTTGTCTGTTTGTACTCAGCATGGTTGATAAGTCTCTTTATGGGTTATTTGTAAATCATAACTCCCATGCTATTAGAATCAAATAAAAGTTAAAGTTCAGAAGCACAGCAAGTCTAAAAATGGACTGTTTTTCCAGAATGTTACCTTAGTCAAAAAACTACTACAAGGAAATTGTTGAAATGCTCAAAGAAAAAATGTATGGATATAGAACCTTATGACATCATCGAAGGAACTTATATTCTTTACGACAGCAACTAACAGATTATCACTGAAGTTGAAGTGGGGAACTGCATCTAGTAGAGCACAGATACAACGAACAGCAACATGTTGGAAAGATGGCTGCTTTTCTAAAGCTATCAGCTTCTGCAGGTATGCCTAATAAATATATAAAACAATAGTTAGAATAATCCCATTACAAGAATTAACATACAGATGAAGACTGATAAGCAAAGCAGTCAAAATCTTGTGATTTACAATAAGATTCACAGACTGAAATCTGAATTATGAACCCCAAAGGCTCAGATACAAATCTTACCACTTCCTTCTAAAAAAAAGTATTTATCTATTATTGCTCAAATCCTACAATTCAATTCAGAATCTTATGGTTGACCCAAATGATGCAATTCAAATCAACTTAACCAGGGCCCATGCCTGTACTGTACCAATACTTTTTTTCTTTTTGTTTTTTTGATTCAAGGGATTTTATCTTTTAAACCTTTGCTAGATTAGAAATTGGTTTGGGTTATACAAATCAATCTAAAGATCCTTTTGAGTTTATTTTCCACCAGTTTTGTGTATTAAAGAACCATTATGTGCGGTTATCTGACCTTGAAATTGAATTTAATTACACCATCTATGGATTTTAGTGAAGACATGGTAAATATTATAATAGTGATTACCTGTACAATGGATGTGGATTTAAAATTGGGTTTTATCACCGTCCCTATTTTTTTAAGTTTTTTCTATGTACCAGCCTGAGGCATGCATGTTGCTCATGCTTTTTTTGATCAGTATGCATGTTACTCATGTTATGAACCTAGATAAGACATGTACAAGAATCATAAGGAGAAAGAGGGGGCAGGGGGGAAGAGAGGGAAAAAGAGAGAGAGAGAGAGAGAGAGAGAGAGAGAGACAAGTATTCATGAAACAGTACCAAATGGTTGGGATTTTATTCAATAAAAATAGTTGGGATATTGTACTGGCCCAAACGACTAGTCTAGCCTCACCTTGAAAGGCTATAGTGAATTGTGATACACTTCCCCTTTTCTCTAGCCTCACCTTGAAAGGCTATACTGAATTATGATGCCCCTTCCCTTTTCTGGCATTTTGTGAGATATGAGGTTTGTTCTAGTAAGAAATTTAAAAGGTGCGCCTAGGCACACAGGCGAGGCACATTTTAGGGTATGTGGCTTGCCTTGAGGGGCTTGGTACAAAGGCAGCTCATAGAATCAAGAATGCATAATGTTTAACATCACATTAGCTATTTGGAATCCAGTGTTTTAAATAAAAGGCATGGAAGGCATACGCCTCCCGGTGAAGCACTCCCAAAACGCCCTGAGGCATATGCTAGAGGCACTGACACCTCTGAGGCGTACGCCTTAGGTGCAAGAGGCATATGCCTCATGCGCTTTTTTCATGAGGTGTGCTAGAGGCGTACGCCTCATGCACATCTTATATAAAAAGACAAAAAAAAAAAGAAAAGGAAAGGAAAGGAAAAGAAAAGAAAAGAAAGCGAAGGGAAAGAAAAAGAAAGGGAAGAAAAAAAGAGAAAAGGAAAGAAAATGAAAGGAAAGGGAAGAGAAGAAAAGAAAAGAAAAGAAAAGAAAAGGGAAAAGAAAGTGGTTTGCCCCCTGTCCCTTCAGTTGGGGGGCTTTGCCCCCCAGACCCCCCCTTTCAACTAATGTTGTGCATCTTTATTCTTCTTAATATAAAAGATTTTTATTAAAAATAAAGAAAAAATGAATCCCCCCTTCCTCCTCCTAACCCCCCACCCCTTAAGGAGGCTTACGCCTCTTGCGTTCTGAACCACTCTCACGCCTCTAGGTAGTGGAACGCCTCATGTCACACCTCCACGTTTTAAAGCATTGTTGGAAACTTGAATAAGTTTTATATGTTATGCTTGATTTTATTTTTAAATTTTCATTTTAAATATGTTTTACATGTTATGTTTATGTATTTTAATTTGAGATAATAGGTTTTTTAAAAGCATTTATTTTAAAATTTAGGTTTATATTTTAATTAATAATGTGTTTAATATTTTGCTTTTTTGAATTTTTGGCATTCTTCTGAATTTTTCTTTTTTTTTTTTTTGCATTTTTAAGCTTTGCTTCAAAAAGGCACACACCTCGCCTTGCACCCTGTGCCTTGGACGCAAAATGGCCCTTGCACTTTAAAAATGACCATGACTTGGACATGTGCATAGAAGACCATCAACAGCACCCATAAGAAGAAGTGGTTTGTTGCCAATTGAAGGGGCTAAAAGGGCTAGGCTTAGACCAGAAGGACATGGATGAAGTAGTAAGAAATGATTTAAGCACAACAATAGATATGGCATTAAACAGAATTGAATGGAGAAACAGAATTCATGTAGACAAACCCATATAGTTGTGACTAAGCTTGGATGATGATGATGGTATTACAAATCACAATTTCCTCATTTGTTTTTTTTTTCTAAACAACAGAAATTTTCAGTTTCCTCATTTGTCTCTTTCACACCTCATGGCATGTATTGGGATTTTGGTTTTAGGATGAGTTTGAGGGACTTTGAAACTTCTTCAGCCTTAAGTTTTGTGGAAAACTATTCAAGGGGCCTTTCTTGAAACCATTAAACAATCATCATATTTGGATTATTAACACTTTTAGTGATTTTAATTGTGCTTCATTTTACCAGACCCTATCTCTCATCCATTCTTTTTTACAGGCATTCCAATGAAAAAATAGAGTGGACCAGTACCACCAAAAATCAAGGCTTCCCTTGGGAGGTGCCTTCATGGAAAAATCAACACTTTTAACATTCTTCGAAAGAGGAAGACTCATATTTTTTCCCTTTGTTTTGCAGGTGGAGAATTTATTTATGACTTACTAATCTCTTGCTCACACATATCTAATATCTTAGATTGGTTCTCTACTCTTTTTGGTTGTATCTGGATTCCCTCTTCCACTTCAAGCCTTCTTTCCACAACTTGCCAAGAAAGAGAGGGAGAATTATGTGGAGGTGCACAGCGCAGAAATGGTTTGGACGATTTGGGAAGAAAGGACTCAAAGAATCTTTAAGGAAAAGACACACTGCAAGGAAGTCCTCATTGACAGCATCTCAGATTCTTGGTTAAACTTGCTCATTGAATAGAAACAATGGATATGTTTAGTATCTTGTCAGTGGATGCCATACTCAGAAACTGGAAGAATGTAGTTTGGGCTTCAACAATAAAAAGGATCACCCCATCACCTTGGGAACAAAAATAACTTCAACTTTGCTGGCTGTAGTGTTGGCAACCCTGGAACTTCAGGTGTATGAGTATGTAGAGATGCAAATAAGAGCAGTTCTAGCTTTGTATTCCAGACCAGTAGGCCATAGAGACTCCAAACAAGCTGAGCTGTTAGCAGTACTACACAATTTGAGAGTGGAAAAGCTACTAAATTACAAGAACTCAGTGGTAGAAAGGGTCCCAAGGATAGTAATTGGCTGGTTCAGAGCAAAAAACAAGGGCTATGGAAATTTAAAGGGGCCACTAACAAACTGCAGTGTTTATTGGGGAACCGCATGTGACCTTCAATTAATTTAGATTAGCCAATGGCCTGGCTGATATACTGGCCAAACAAGGGGCAACCAGGGAACATTTTTACTAGGGTCAAATGTATGTTAATGATCAAAATGGGGTTAGCGGGCAAACTGCCAGCACAAACCAAAGATTCTTTTTTTTATGAATGAAGAAGTAGTTTTATTAAAGAGAAGTAGAGAACAAAAGAGAGTACAATCAACCTTGGAGGAGGTACAAGATGCTACCTCCCCTTAAGGGTCAATACAGACCCAAGTCTTAACAAAAAACAGAACAGAACTATAGATTAGCCCAATACAAAGAAGCCCGAGAAACCCCTTGTTTTGCCAGAGTCTGCCAAAGCATTTGATCTGCTAATCCACTGGAAGTTGACTGACATATTCCTTGTGATCCCATTTTACTTTTTCCAGGAGATCTCTGTAGCCCCAAACAGTACTGATCGGATTCAGCAGCCAACACATACCACCTTGGAGTCACCTGCACCCAAAGTTGGTTAGCAATTTGTAGGCCCTTGTACAGCTGCAAGTATTTCAGCCCTTGTTGAGTCTCCAACTCCCACTGGACCTGAGAATAAAGAGATAATGTTGTCGTCCTTGTCCCTCAAAACCCCTCCAATGCCTGAGGGCCCTGGGTTGCCTTGGCTGCTACCATCAAAGTTCAGCTTTACAACCCCTTCTGGAGAAGGTGTACACCTTACTTGTGCCCTAATCTGAACTTTCTATGATGACTGATCTTTTGAGCTTGCTGAATTCAGTTTTCTTGAGTGAAGGTGGCTCGGATTCTAAAGTATGGGGTCCTAACTCTGATGGGGAGTTCTCTTGTAAGTCCTTTTGTTCTCTGGTTGCCACCTCTTCTTTCCAGTCAAGGAAATTTGGTGTTCTCCCATTCCCGCTAAAATCAGTGCCTTTTGTTGGGAAGTGTTTCATGGAAGCATTAATACGATAAATACCTTTGATGTTTGATCTACTTCAAAGGAAGATACCAAATTGGTGTTTGTCCCCCAACTGGTGTGTTCTTTGCAAGTTGAATGGTGAGACTGTGTTTCATCTTCTTATCTCTTGCCCTTTTATTAGCTTTCTTTGGGATTGGGTTACTTCTCTTTTTGGATACAGTTGGTCTTCTCCTGATAGGTTGGAGGGTTTGTTTAGACCTACTAGAATTAGTTGTAGACAAAAGAGGGGCAGGACCTTATGGAGATGCACTAGAGCAGCACTAATTTGGACAGTGTGGGAGGAAAGAAATGCAAGAATATTTGAAGAGAAGGAACGAAGCAAGGAAGCCTTGGTTGAAACTATAACATTGAGAGTAGCACATTGGGCAAAAAGTTTGAAGCTGTTTTCAGATTTCAAGATTGAAGATTTCTTCAGAGCTTGAAGTATCATTGCTGCATCCTCAACTACAAGACAGACCTATTGTTTAGCCCCCTTGCTTTGTAATTTTCTTAATCTTAATTAATACATTTCACAGTTATTGATCAAAAAAAAAAAACTACAAGACAGACTTGTTGAGGTTTGGTCTCCCCCAATAAATGGTGGGAAGAAACTAAATTTTGATGGGAGCTGTTTGGGTAACCCAGGCCCCTCAGGTATTTGGGGGGGTGGGGTCATTATGGATGAAGAGGGGACATAATTGCTTTATACTTTAGCCCTGTGGAGCAGGATGACGTGGCAAGATTGAAGAGGGGAACTGGGTATTAGTAGGCTGATGATTGAGAGAGACTCTAAAACAGTGGTCAAGTGGCTGGTAAAAGGGGAGGGGTGGCACGGCATTTGAGGAATGATTTCAGAAAATACAAATGGTTGCCACCAAAGTTTTTGAACCGTCATTGACCCGGATGGTCAGACCGTTCGGACCAGAAACCGTTCAGGCAACCGGTACAGTTTTACCCCGAACCCGGTCTTTGGTCAAAAACCGTTGACCCGGATGTTTTGACCGTTGAACCATTCGACCCGGAGAACGGTTTGCGGCTTATTAAGTTGGAGCAAGAATGAAAAGAGAAGATCTCTCAGATCTGAGATCTACTGGAGAGAGAGAGAGAGAGATCAGTTGAGGGATGTGTGAGATAGTGAGAGAGATCTGGGAGAGCAGGCTAGAGTCTAGATGACAGATCTGAGAGAGAGAGAGAGAGAGATCTGAGACTAAGAGAAATCTCAGATTTACTTTCATCGCCGCTGCTGTAGTTCGCCATCACCGTCGCCGTCACTATTGCCGCTGTAAGTCGCCGTCGTCGACGCCGCTGCAGCCTGCAAGTGACCTCCTCCTCCTCTTCCTTCTTCTTCTCTCTTCTAAACTCTCTCAGCCATCGGCAGCTTCTCACATCTCTATCATTCTCAAACAGTCAAACCTTTTTTCTCTTGTATTTATATGCATCTTACCCTAATATTCCAGTCTAATGGGTAAGATGACATATCACCAGTTACAATATTTAAACCGTTCGAACCATTTGACCCGGATGGTCAAACCGCTGACCCGGAAACTGGTGGCCAGAACAGTTCCGTTTCCGGGCCGGTTTTTAAAACCTTGGTTGTCACAGGACACGTTAATCCGAGTGAAATGGGTGAGGAGGACTGCTAATAGCTTGGCAGATAGCTTAGCCAAGCAAGGGGTACATAGAACACATGTTTTGGGCTCAATGTAGTACTGGACTGGGACAGCTTCTATAGCTGGTTTATTTCACAACTTCTTTTTGTAATCATGCTTTTCTCGTAATTAATGAAATCTTTTGTGTTGCTGATCAAAAAAAATAAAGAGGTTGATAAGCTATATACTGTGTCTAGTTAGAAGTTATGTGTTTGGTTCCAGTTCTGCCATACATGTATATAGAAAGGGAAAATACACAATATGTATCACTAGGTATGGTAATCATACATATATACCACAAAAGGAGGTTGATAAGCTATATACTGTGTCTAGTTAGAAGTTATGTGTTTGGTTCCAGTTCCGCCATACATGTATATAGAAAGGGAAAATACACAATATGTATCACTAGGTATGCTAATCATACATATATACCACAAAAGGATCATTTCGAAGTAAAGGTGATTGCAGCAGTGAGCTAATCGTAAATCAGAAAAGTAACCAAACAGCATTTACAGCCTTGTATGGTAGCAGACAGCACTTACATAGCATCTCTTAACCTTAAGAATAAATCTTCATTGAAATACCAGGCATGCTAATAAATAAGAATGGAAACAAACCTTGTATGAGGACAGAAGTGTGGATTCATAGTACCGCGTTTTCCTTACAGCCTTAGAAACAGTCATCTCCTGCTCTTTTTCAGTGGGAAGTCTGATACGATAGCTGTTGGAATCAAAAAAAGTGAAAGGTCAGAAAATAAGTCAGGCACCAATAGCATGCAACAAGCATTATAAAGTGAAAGCAAATAATAATACCCAGGAATAATATCTTTGAAAACAGCCAACAGGGATAGCAGCCCAAGTTTGACAATATTATGATCTTCATCTTTAGAAATCTGCAACATCTCCTTTAAGAATTTAATATTTGACTCTGGATCAGCGAGTAGAGCCATTCCCAGCTCTGCAAGTTTACACTTTTTCATCGCAAATGCTTCTTCAGCTGAAATCTCTTCCTTCACCTCAGCCTATAGAAAGTAAAATGAAAGGATATACCAATCAAAAAACATGATGGACACACTGAAGTGTCTAACAAACATTTGGCTGGCAATAAAAAACAATGTATTAGAAAAACGAGGAATGTTCACTGTTAGTTATAGACTCCACAAGTAGGCAAGAAACATAGTTATACTTTAAAAGGAGGCAACCTGATTTACATAAAAAGAAAATAGGGATCCCTGGATTAGGATTGCAAATGATATACTTTTTTTTTTTTGAACAGCAAAGAAATTCATTTATTAATTTAAATCTGAATTTAAGATACAATAATTCCTAAAACAAAGTTAGTTTACAACAGTGCCAAAAATAAGGGTGGTCTACTAGCTCCCTGCTTGGCTAACATATCCGCCAACCCATTAGTTTCCCTTTTAACCCATTTGAGAGTAGAGTTAAATCTCTTTGCAAGTTGGTCAATCTGTCTAAAAGTGATCTTAGCTTCCAAAGGTGCTGACTCAATTTGCATTGCCCATGTTATAATCAGAAGCGAGTCTCCTTCAATTTCCAGCTCTCTTGCCCCTAATTGTTCAACAAGCTTCAGTCCTTGCAACAGGGCCTTTGATTCAGCTTGAATCAAGTCTGCATACCCGATTTGTCCTGAGAACAAGGCCAACACTGCTCCTTGATGGTTTCAAAAGATTCCCCCTACTCCTGCTCTTCACGGGTTGCCAAATGAACTACCATCAGTTTTGTTACCCCTGGTGGTTTCCACTCCACTCTTATAGCTTCTCTATGTGGTTCTAAGAGTGCCACCTCCAACCAATTTCCTAAGAAGTCATCCATGAGAATACCTTTTAACAACTCCAAGGTTTTAACCCAGTGTACCAATCTGATTTTGATAGTTTCAATCACCTCCTCCAAGGATTTACTTTTTTCCTTGAAGATCCTCTGGTTTCTCTCTTCCCAAATAGACCAAACTATAGCAGCACGTACTGTCTTCCACATGCATCTTCCTCTTTTCTTCTGTTGCCTTAGGAAGGTTGGGTTGAACAGACTCGCTATGTCTTGTGGCCTGGGAGAGCCCCTCTGTATCCAAATAGAGAACAAAACTAGACCCAAATACAAGAAACAAATGAGCAGGAGAGCAGTAAGTGAGAGAGGGTTTCACCACAAGCCTTGCAGAGAACACACACATGAGGAGAAAGGCACATGTTTGGCCTTTTTTTCTGTAGCACATCACATATGTTTACCTTCCCTAGAAACATCTCCCAGCACAGAGCTTGTACTTTAGGAGGAATTGGTTTACACCATATTTCTCTTATAGGAAAATTCACCCCCACACTAGCCGATTGGGCAAGTATGTTGAAGAAGGAACAGGAAAATAAACCATCTGAAGCTGGATGCCAAATTCTATTATCACAGCTATATAGCTCCAGGTAAACCACTTCCAATTTTGATAAAAGGACAAGGAGAGAATTACACTCATTATCTCTCAAACCCCTTCTAAACCCTAAATCCCAGTCTAACCCAGATTCTGAAGGTGTAGCTACCCTTGCTATAAGTTCAGCCTTTAGGTTTGACAGAGCACAGAGGTTAGGGAATTACAAGCTAAGAGGTTGGTCTCCAAGCCAAAGGTCTTCCCAAAGTAAAACTTTGTTCCCACACCCAACATCAAGACGAATGAAGTTAGAAAACAAAGGCAAGATTTCAGAAATTGCTTTCCAAGGGAAATTAGAAGCTACATTAGTTGCTAGTTTTGCATCCCAGCCATTTGTAGCTATTCCATGAATGCTTTCAATGACCCTGTGCTACAGTCTATCTTCCTCACAGGGAAACCTCCATAACCATTTTTCTAGTAGGGTTGTATTCCTCTTCACTAGATTCCCAACCCCTAGCCCTCCCTACTCCTTGGTTATACAAACCTGATCCCAGTTAACTAGTTGGTCCTTTTTCTCCTCTCCTGGCTCCCATAAGAAATCCCTCATTATTTTCTCTAGCTGCCTAGCTACTTTTTCTGGGATCCTAAAGGTGGACAAGTAAGTGGGCAAGTTTGCTAAGGTGGACTTAATCAAAGCAATTCTTCCCCCCAATGAAATGTAATTTCTCTTCCACATGGCTAACTTCTTAGTGAATCTTTCTATGACTGGTTTCCAAAAGCCCTCATGTTTTGGGTTGCCACCCAAAGGCAAAGCAAGGTACTCTAATGGCCATCTTTTCACCTCACACTCAAGTAATTGAGCCACTAATTGGATTTCATCCTCTTCCATATTAACTCCTGCCACACAACTTTTTCCCCAATTTACCTTCAATTTAGAGATCCTTTGAAATTCTTCCACTAGCATTTTCAAATTCCTCAAGCTATAATCATCAACCTCCTCACAAAAAATGATAATATCATCTACAAATTGCAAGTGAGATACCACCACCTCAAATCTCCCTACCCTCCAACCTTTGATAAACCTTATAGATCAGCTTCTTTAAGATTGCAAATGTTATACTTTTCAATCACAGCCATTTTAAAAATTTAAAGAAATAGAAAGTACTACTCTGAGCATATCTTACTGACCTAAAAAAACAGATCTTTGCAATATTCTAGACAAAGGCAAAGCTAGGTGACAGGGAGGTGCCTTGTCATCTAGGTGATAAGATTTCTAAAATTAATATCTATCTATCTATCTATCTATTCTTAATATATATATATATATATATATATATATATATATATATATATTAAGAATTCAGGTAGTTTCCAAGGCTACAATGCTACAAACTTTCATCTAGTGAAATAAATATTATAATATTTATTCATCAGGAAAATAATTTATTAGTTACTTCTTTATATCAACAAGACATCGTTGCCTTACCAATATTAAAAAAATAAGTTATTCACCGTTTAAAGAATCGTCTTTGAAACTATAAAGAAAATAGAGATTGCCAATTTAAATGAGGAAAATACCAACACTTCAGCTTGTGGATTTGTTTGCAGTTCCTCTGTTTTGGTTAGTTCTTTCTCTTGCTTTTTTGCCTCTTTCTTACTTTTCTTCAGCTTCGCCCTCCTTTCTGCTTTTGTGAGCTTCACTATGCTTTTAGCAGCCTTGTTATCTTCATTACTCATTGCATTTTCATTGTCATCTTCCTTGGGTGCATCTTCAGGTTTCCTGGATTCCTTTGCCACTGCATTAAATGTGAAACATCTAAGCTTATCAACCAAATGCTTACTTGGCTACATTTGAAACAAAAACAGTAATTTTGCAAGCAAAAGAGAGAATGAACAAAAAATCTCACTTGTTCTATAATAAAGCTTGCCATCTAAGGTCTTAACAGGAAGAGCATCCACAGGATCAACTTGAACTCCATCTTCCTCATTTTCTTTCTCTAGAGACCTATTCTTTCTAATCCGCTTCTCATACAATGCTTCTATTTCTTCCTCTTTTTTATTAGCAACACGAGTCACATGCCTTTAGATTTGCAAACAACATTGATTAAACCACAATACCATTCACTACAGAAGAACATATTAACAATTCATAATAAAGCTATGAGATTATAAGTTAAAACTCCAATGACTATGCCTGAAACCCTAGAAAACATACTAATACAGCATAACAAGCAGTGCCATGAACTCAAAGATGATGTGGTGTTGTAGTTCAAATTTACAAACCTTGTAATCGACTGAGTATCTAGCTTTGAAACAAATCCAGCATACTCTCGATTCTCCTTCACAAATTGCACATCCTCATCGGAGACTTCAATCTCATCTTCTTTTAACTCTGGAGGGAGCTGAGGCGGGAGGATTACCTTCTTCTTCTTCCCCATTCAAAGCAGTTGAGAGTGTGACGGCAGGGTTCTTTCAGAGACAACGGTTAAGAAGAAAAGGCCCCAATTCTCTGTTTTCTAGTCTGTATATCAAAGACTTGATCAGATTGAGTTAATAAGAAAGGCTACCACCAGGAGCTGCTTTTCGGCTTTTCTGAATATCTGAATGTTGTAACCTTTGAGGAGAAAAAAAAATTGCTTTTTAAATCCACCCCTCAAAATAAATATGTTTGGAAAATACAAATGTCGTAACATTTGAAATATGTCTATTTGCCCATTTTCATGAACTTAATATCATTTATGAGATCCTTTTGAACTAAAGTATATGAAAAGGTTGCAAATGAGCACTATAAACATAAAACCATCAATAAGAAACATAAGAACAAAGGGCGAAGATTGTCTTAAATGCACTCTCCATTTCAAAGAAACTGTAAAGAGATGACCTACAACATTCATTAACCATCATGCTGAGCAACAACTTTCAAACAAACAATCATTGAGCAGAGATAAAATTGCTTCAGCACACAATATATGCAAATCCAAATGTGAAAAGATAAAAGAAAAATTAAAAGGGATACTGAAGATACCTCACGCTGTTGTGAACACCAGAGATTGCTGAAGTTTGTCGTGAAAAGAGAAGTAAAAGAGGGGTTAGGGTTTAGCTAGTGTAACATGGGCACGGCCCACTTTGGCGGGCCGTCCACAATGTAGCAGGCACAGGGCCAGCATGGGCCGTGCCTGCCTGGCCCGGAATCTCTCAAAAGGGAAGCCCGGCGTGAAGGTGTAAAACAGGCCCGACTGAGCCAGCCAAGACACGACCCCTAGGGTTGGGCCAAGCTAAGGGAATGATGTGTCTAAAACAATTATATGATATTATACATGATAATTATATGATACGTCACACTTACTTTTTGCTTAATATGATAATTATATGATACATCACACTTACTTTTTGCTTAATATGATAATTATATGATATTATAGATGTGTCTAAATGTTCCTTTTTTGCAAAATTTATGTATTTTTATATTTTATTCTTTTTTATTATTTATTTATGACATTAAATGTCAACACGTTTGACATTAAATGTATCTTTGTATTTTCTTTTTTCCTTTCTTGAAGTTCTTTGTGACTCTTGGAAGATAAGTGTGTTTGTCTTCCACTTGTAAATTTTCTACTGATGAATTAATGAAAGTGTTATTGATAACAAAAAAAAAGTTTTGCCAAACAATAAAATAATTTCATTTTTGGTCAGTTATAAATTATGTATTTCATTTTCATTATCAATAAAAATAATTCTTGTTTAATACACTTATTTTTTAATTTGATTAATAAAAATATCATAAATGTGTCTATTTTTTACATTCTTATTATTTTTCATATTTATTTATATTTTAAAATTTATATTACCTAGCTATGACTTCATAGGTTGGTCAATTTGATTCACATGGTTGAATTGCTTAACCACCACTTGACAAAGAATGGATTTGTTTTTGAGTCAGTTTTAAAATATATGGGTTTATATTGTTATAAATTTTGAAATAAATCTAATTAGTAGCATTTAATAGTGAAAAATAACTTAAATATAGGATTTAATAAGAGAAAATGGGAGTTAATACTTTACGTGTAAGACTTAATGAGAGGGGATTAAATGAGGTGGAAAGTAATAATTGAAGTTACATTTTCAACCCTTACAATTAGAGTTGGACTAAATACACAAATATGGGCATTTTAGTAACCATGAAACTTGGCATTAAAGTTGTAATAAAATGACTTTTATACCCTTTCTCAAACAAAGAAATAAAGGATAATTTTTAGTCCAAAAAAGCTTCCACTCTGCATCCACACTTTTATATATAGTATAAATTTGTATTAAAACATATTAACTAAATTGAAAATGAACCAACCCAAACCCATATTGGAATTGTAACATTTCTAATTTTCATTATTCACAAGAAAAAATGAGATAAGCATTAGTTATAGTACATAATAAACAACCATTTTTATTAGCAAAAGATACTAAATTTGAAAATTTTGTACAAACACAATCCAACATATAGAAAGTTTTCTAGAAATATAGCTAGATAAAAAGCTTATGAAACATATTAATTTCTACTTTAACGAATCGTGTGACACGACATTTATCTTTTTTCTCCTTTTTTTGATATTTTGTTTTATAAATTCTACATATTCCATGTAGCTTCTTTTGAGCGCTTTTACCACCTCTTAAACTCCCACGAGTCCACGTTTTGTGCACCCATGGGTGCACTGGACGCGTGAACCCACCAATCACGTTCAACCACGTCGTCTAGGGGAACGAAGCATAACATTAACGGTGTTAACATGAGTTTGGCGGTTCAACTAGACAAAAACCAGACTAGTGGCTATCGGCGGCGATGACGAGAGCTCCGACGATAAGTTTTCTAGCCTCCTCTTCTTCTCTCTATTGATCGTGACTGATCATCTATAGAAATCGGCCACCGAACCAACGGCTATCGGTGGCAACGGCGAGAGCTCCAATGGTAAGTTTTCTTCTTCTTCTTCTCTCAATTGATCGTGATTGATCACCTGCAGAAACCGGCCACTGAACAAGCGGCTATCGACTGTGATAGCGATATTGGATGAACTGCTCTCGGATTCATTTGTACTTGAACAACCCATCAAAGATCGAAACTCAAAGACTTAATTACGAAAAGCAGAGCATAATTTCCTTTCTCGGACAATTTATTTTTTTCCTTTTGTAGATTTTAAGTTTGTTTTTTTGGTTGTCTTCCAGTTCTTTTTTTTCCTTCTTTCATTGATTTGATTCGTCGTTCTCAGCTTTTGGAAGTTCTTATATGCCACAGTATCAACGGTTGCAGTAGAGTGGCATGTTGTATTGAATTGGTAGAAGAAAATAATAGAACCGTAAGGGGATTAAAAGCAAAAGCTTTTCCCTCTTCATTTTCATATTAACACATGGGGAATCGTGACTCGGCAGTCGCCAAGTAAGAAAGCAGAATCGAAAGCATTTACAAGAGATTCCTTTCCCATAACTTTGGTCGTATAGTCCACGTGGCTAGTATTTTGCATCGTGTGAGTAGAAGTGGAATACGGTTTCATGATGTGGGATCGTCATTTGTGTTGATTTTGGTTAGGTTGATGAATGATGAAGTTGCCACGATCAGTAGAGAGAAGAAAGAGAAGAAGAAGAAGAAGAAGAAGAAGAAGAAGAAGAAGAAGAAGAAGAAGAAAAAGAAGAAAAAGAAAAAGAAGAAGAAGAAGAAGAAGAAGAGGAGAAGGCCAGAAAACTTACCACCGGAGCTCTCGCTGTCACCGTTGATAGTCGCTAGTTCGGTGGCCGGTTTCTGTAGATGATCATCATGATTAGTAGAGAGAAGAAGAGGCCAGAAAACTTACCACCAAAGCTCTCGCCATCACGGCTAATAGCCGCTGGTCCGGTTTTTGTCTAAGTTAAAGAAAGCAAACACAAAAGTGGTTGAAATCTGGTTCGATGGATTATCAGCCATACGACCAACAAGTATTTATAGTAGAAAGAATGTTGTAGTTACAACAAACATCTAAAACAGTATGTAACGTGCAGAACTTATCACTATGTGCAAAGCTTATCACACAATATAGAGTTTGGGATCAACACAAATGCATGAGATAAATATTAAGTTGTGTCCTATACGTTAGCTTTCTTCTAATACGCCCCCTCAAGCAAAATGTTCTGGACGAACATGAAGCTTGGAGAAAAAGCAACTAGAATTGTGTTCCACTAAGAGGTTTAGTGAAAATATCCGCTACTTGATTGCTAGAGGAAATGAACTGCACTTGAAGTGACTTTTGCATCACTAAATCTCGGAGAAAATGGAAGTCTACTTCTATGTGACGGGTTCGAGCATGGAATACCGGGTTAGCAGCAAGGTATGTTGCTCCAATGTTGTCAAACCAAATGAGAGGAGGCTGCTTAAGGTGTATTCCAAGATCTTTCAACAAGGAATTAATCCATAATAATTCAGTGACTGTTATAGCACAGGTCCAAAACTCAAATTTTGTACTTGAGTTGGCAACCGTTGCTTGCTTCTTAGAGCTCCAGACAATGAGATGCCGTCCCAAGTAGATAGGATATCCCCCCGTTGAGCGTCTATCATCCGAGCAACCTGCCCAATCAGCGTCTGAAAAAGCTTGAAGGATAAGTGGCCCGGAAGAAGATGAGAACAGCAATCCATGATCAAGAGTGTGTTTTAAGTACCGAAGAATCCTTTAACAGCCTTCCAATGTTCTGTGGTGGGAGCATGTAAGAATTGACAAACTTTGTTGACTGAAAAGGAATGGCCGGGACGAGTCACATACTGCAAAGCACCAACTAGGCTCCAATATTCAGTTGGATTTGGTAAAGGATCACCATTAAGCTTAGAGAGTTTTGAATTCACAACCATAGAGGAAGTGAGGGGCTCTGTGCTTTCCATCCGAGCCTGATGTAGCAGGTCCAAAATATAACGTCTTTGAGAGATGAACAGTCCTGATGGCTTATGTGTAAACTCCATGCCCAAAAAGAAGTGGGCTAGGCCTAGATCCTTTAGAGAGAAATGCTTGCCCAGGTTAGCAATGACATTGTTCACAAGAGAGGTTGAAGTGCCTATAATGAGAATATAGTCTACATATATTAGCATGTAGACTGGATTGTTGTCATGGGAGTATACAAAAAGAGATGGATCTGCTAACAAACACTTAAACCCCAAGGATTGTGAGTTGTGAGACAGGAATACCAAGCCCGGGGCACCTGTCGAAGCCGCCTTATGGAGCTTACAGACATGAGTAGGAAAATCTGGATTTTCAAACCTTTTGGGTTGTTGAACAAAGATGTCCTCATCAACAAAGCCATTGAGAAATGCATTCTCAAGTTGTCGAAGCACCCATTTTTGTGAAGTTGCCAATGCAAGAATGGTTCGGATTGTAACCGGTTTGACAACAGGGCTGAATGTCTCTCCAAAATCAACTCCTGGAATTTGATTAAATCCTTGGGCCACAAGACGGGCCCAATGGATCCATCAGCCCTCTGTTTGACAACAAGGCTGAAGTGATGCTTCCTTTCAACGGCTCCGTTTTGCTCGTGAGTATGAGGGCAAGCAAGTCTGTGAGTTATACCATGTTCATCAAGAAATTTGGAAAGATTCTTGTACTCTCCACCCCAGTCAGATTGAAATCTTTTGATCTTGGTGTCAAAAAGGGTTTCAACATGTCGTTTAAATCTCACAAATATGTCAAAGACTTAAGATTTTTTTCACATGGGAAATATCCATGAAAATTTACTAAAATTATCCACGAAAATAACATAATATTGAAAACCATTTATTGACACCACTAGGGCTGGTCCCCAAACATCTGAATAAACTAAGTTCAAAGGACTATTTGATACTGACAAGGAGGAAGACAGCGACTGCCTATGACTTTTACCCAATTGACAGGGTTCACAAACTTTGGGAAAATCAAACCGCGCTACATATGGTAAACTAAACCTAGACAAGACTTGCCTCACTACTAGAAGAGCTAGATGTCCAAGTCGTCAATGCCATTCTTCAACAGTGACCCGTTCACCAACACAAGCTTGAGGAGACTTATTCATTACTGAAGCACTACCCGGAAAGCGATATAGTCCGTCTCTACTGGTTCCTCGTAGAATTGTTCTCCCCATATAATCCTTCAAAAGAAAATCATCCTGGTGAAACTCAAAAAATAGGTCATTGTCTCTTGTAAATTTGCTAACAAACAATAAATTTTTTGTAATATCCGGAACATGAAGTAAATCATGCAACTGGAATTGGTAAGGATTAGAAGTAAATATAGAAGATCCAACATGAGATATCTTCAAACCTGAATCATTACCAACTTTCACTTGACCACCGCCACTATATTCAGATCGGCTTTGCAGATTATCATTGTTTGGTGTCATATGATGTGTGGCACCAATGTCAGGATACCACATAGGATCAAAGGTTGTGGCAACATTGCTTTGAAAAGCAGAGGAATCAGCATCATCATTCTAGAAATTATAATCATAGCGGTGTTTGCATTTTGGAGCAGCATGCCCAGGCTTGTTACAGAGCTGGCATATGATTGTATTATGCCCACGCCCACCTGAATTATTGGACTTGTTGTCTGGGTGAGGTCCACAACCCCGGCCAAGGCCACGACCATCTGATTTGGGCGAGAACCCATGTGAAGAATTCTTAGATTTGAAGTTGGCAATATTAGCAGATGGTGATTGAGAATCAAGAGTCAGGGTGCTATGTTGTTCAAGCCAGGCTTCGTGATTCAATAGAATCCCAAGGATGTCATCCACGTCCAATTGATCTAAATCAAATCTGTTAAGTCACTATTGTAACTACAGATTCATATCCAGGACCTAGTCGACAAAGGATGTACATGGTTAAGTCTTGATTGAAAATGGGATCAGCAACCACCGACAAATTATCTGGAATGGACTTTGCTTTGTGAACATAATCAGAGATTGTCATCATACCTTTTTTGAGGCTCTGGAGTTGTCTGCGTAACTGAAGTATCCTTGATCAAGAAAGAGTCGAAAAAGACTTCGATAGTGCATTCCAAACTTGATGAGAAGATTGCATGCCTACCACTTGCGACATAACACTCTTGGTTAATGTAGAGGAGATGGGCCAAATGGCCCATAGGCTGTCATTCTATATTATGTCTATGTTTTCCTCTGTAATGGGCCTTATTCTGGGCCCATACTCTTATATACTCTGTTTTTTGTAATTTCTTACCCACCCAAGGGCCTCTCTGTAATAATTCAAAGATTAACTTATTAAATGTTTTAGAGTGTTAGAGGGAGGTTTAGTTTGAACCTCTCACTCTCTAACTCTCATTGCCGCCAGCTCTCTCTCTCTCTCTCATCTTCTTAATCTTCTCTTGTTTGTTTTCTGGTTTTGCATCTAATCTCAAGCAGTTCTATACTTCAAGAGGGTTGTTTTCAACTTGGTATCAAAGCAGGCCAGAGCTTGGCGTGACCCTCATGTGGTTCTAGTCCAACCGACTGCATGAGGATGTTCTAGGGCTGGAAGTTTAAAGTCATTCGCCTAGTTCTTGAAGGTCATTGGAGAGTGCCCAAGTCTCTACCCACTTGGAAAATAGTTCGGTGACCAGGAAGAATCAGAGAGAAAGGTGTTCGGCCTGATTTGAAGCTCAAATCAGAGATTCACATAGTGTAAGTTACCGCAGTTATTGCTGGGTTATTTTCTTTGCTTGAGAGGGCTGTTAAAGTACTCGAAACCCCTCTCCATTCTGCCCTACTGTTCGGCTGTTGCTGGACTAATTCAACTCAGAGATTTCTGGGTTATTTTGGGGAGCAGTTCGGTTGTTGTTGGACTGTCAAGTTGCTGAAACTGGYTTGGACTCAGTGGTATTAGTCTCTAATTCAGCCCAGCCTTTTCTTGGACCTATACGAAATACTATTGAAGTGGTTTCTACTAGTTATCAGTAGGGTGTTAACTACTGCACACAAAGTGTTTGTTAAAAGGTCTCTTAAGGACTGTGTTTGGAGGACCTGGAATACTACTAGTTATCAGTAGGGTGTTAACTACTAGTTATCAGTGGTTTCTACCAGCCTTCTCTTTGGGACAACGGTTGTTGGGGACCTGGAATACTTTGTGTTTGGAGGTCTGTTGGTTGCACCTTGAAGGCTGAAATAGTATTTCTTCTTCTAGAAAGAGCTACCACCGAGTTTGGCTGTCACGATTGTCAAGACTGAACTGATTTTGTGAGCTGTGTGGTGTTGTCGATTCAGCTCAAACCAAGTTCATCAAGAATCCCTGCACTTTGAGAAACTTATTAAAACCCTAATTGGAACCTTTTCATGATGGACTTGTCAGACCTTGAAAGCAAGAATGTTGTTGAATACGGACAAACTTTGGGAACCCCAACCGATTCTATGTTGGTTGTAACTACAGTTAAACTTGATGGGACCAACTACTTGGCATGGTCACAATCAGTGAAAATCCATATTTGTAGCAGAGGAAAATGGGGGTTTGTTTCTGGGAGCAAGAAAGCTACCCCAATGGATGATCCATCTTATGAGAGATGGATGCAAGAGAATTACACAGTGATTGGGTGGCTTGTGAATTCAATGCAGCCACAGATTAGTCAACACT
>NW_010729090.1:6329155-6339381 GCF_000365185.1 Nelumbo nucifera
CCCCCCCCAATTTGTCAGCTTGTTTATGATTTCGACGGGAGATTTCGCTTGGAACTGAAGGCTGAACTTCAAGACCAGCCCAGACATTTGATATAGTCTAACCCACTAACTGTCCTCATCCGACCGAAACCATGTCCCCACCAAAAAATCTGTTGCCACAGACTGTTGACCCTAGAGATTACTTTGTCGGGCCAGGGCTGAATGAGCTGATTGAGGAATTGACCTAGAATGACCGATCAAGTTCGCCTCCAGCACCTACTTTAGCCATGGATGCCATGCTGAAAGTGAAAATCACATAGACCCATTTGAAAGATGATTCGCATTGTCTAGTTTGTAAGGAGGAGTTTAAGATTAGTGAGGAAGTTAGGGAGATGTCGTGTAAGCATGTTTACCATTGTGACTGCATTGTTCCCTGGTTGCAAATTCACAATTCTTGCCCAGTTTGTCAGCATGAACTGCAGGCTTCGTTTGACAATGATCTTCGTATTGATGATGTTGTGTATTCTCAAAGGGAGGAGGTCAGTAACCGCCGTCGGCATAAGAACCACCAATGAAAGAAAAGTTTCAACTTTCAACCAAGGTAAAATTGTATTACTTCTTTATCTCATTCACTTACAGTGGTTGTTCTCACAGACCAAAATTGCGGGCAGATCCAAAAGAGCTACCATATGGAGTGCTTCAAACAACTGGACTTGATTGGCTGCACCATCATCGTACATAGAGAACGTGATAGTATTATCTTTGGAGTACTTCTGCACCAACAACTCCATGCACACCATAAAAGCTAGAGTCCTTGTAGAAATGCATGGATTCTCCCTTTCCCTTAGAGCAACCAGCTTGACGACCCATCAGTTCGCAAAGGACTCGAGAAGGGTCCCGCCTCGATCGAGGAAAATACAGTGATCCTCGGTAAGCGATGATGGTGCAATCCTTCTTCGTGATGGCTTCGTGATGGCAGATTCCATGCCAATGGAGATGGCTTCTTGGCCATCGTAGAGATGATAGAAACCGTGGATGAGCTTAGCCTTGTAGAGCGAGTCCGCAACAATCTCCACACGGTGCATGACAGCCATGTCTCTGAAAAAACTAAGGAGTACCTTTGGGGTGGTTTCGACAGTGCGGGTGGGTGGGTCGATCTTGTGGCCAGTGAAGGGGACACTGATTTCGATGGTGATGACCGAAGTGTCATCGACAAATGAGGAGAACGAGCGGCCATGTGGTGTAAAAAGAGTAAAATAGGTATTTTGAAATTTTGATTCATCCGTTTAATGTTTTCTATCTTTTTCATTCACGGAAGGGAAATTTTTGTTGAATTATTTAAAAATTTAGGGGAGGTTTTTGTAAAGTGAAAGTTTAGGGGAAGTTTGTATGATTGTCAAAACATTGAAGGGAGGTTTTTGTATTTTACCCTTTTTTTAAACTGGGGAAAATAAAATTAATAACCCGTGAACCGCTGCCAGGGTCGAACGGTTTAGCGGTTCGACTGTCCGGGTCAGTGTTTTTCTGACTTTTTCAACAGGTTTTAAGGATTTACCGGTTTATAGTATAATTGGACCCGAGGGCTGAACGATTACTAATTTTTCCAATCCGACCGTCCGATCCGGTTTTGAAAACCATGGTGCCAATGATTGATCGAGAGAGGGACGATAACTGTTAGAGTTCCTCACCAGCTAGTGCGCCAAAGATGAAGGTACCTTGCGTTAATGTCGGAGTGATTTCAAATACAACTACCATGGCGATAGATGTTACTCCAATTCTGTTTTCAAAGCAGAAGAAATCCCCCCAATTTTGTTATGGGCCAATTTTAAGCTAGGACCCACAAGCCCAAAAATATGGTGGTTGTATTCTGATGAGCCCAAAAGCTAAGAAGTTATCATCCACTATCAAGAATCTTGGCAGAAATTGCTTGACCCCCTGGTTACTCATTGGGACCTTAATGCTATCTACTCTTTAGAAGATAAAGTTGGAGGTCACAAGGTCACCGAGGCTCATACTCGCTTGTCTAGGGACTTCATGCATGATTATAGACTATTGGATTTGGGTTATTCTGGGTCATCTTACACCTGAGTAATAAATGGTCTACCCAATTCTTGGTCCATGAAAGACTAGACAGAGCTTGACTAGAGTGCTCTCTTCCAGGTGCCCACATCATGCACCTCTCGTACATTGGCAGTGACCACATTCCTATCCTCTTGTCTACTTGTCCCTCTCAACGATGCAACTCGTTTGTCAGAGTTTGAGCCCTTCTAGACTAAAGCACAAGGTTATGTTGCTGAAATGGGCAGAGAACAATGGGGACTCCCTTTCCAAATGCAAGTCCAATGTGATAGCTCTTGCTCGCTAGACTAACTCGATAATGGCAACACCTATAGTCATAAGAAGATTGAAGCTCATTTGTCAAACCTCCACTCATTCAATCCTTCAAACCAAGCTTTAGATGAGGAAAAGGCTCTGAGAAGGGAGCTACAAAGAAGAGTTGTATTGGCACCAAAATCTGGTGACCATAACATGGCCTACTTCCATACGTATGCCATGATTAGGATACGCAAAAATCTTTGGGGTTTTTACTGTTCATTCGACCCTTAGAAATCTTAGCTCCATCATACATATGAGATGAATCCTAATCGTGGATTGACGCAAAATCCATGGGTAGGATGCGGTTTATAGGGGGGGCTACTAGTAATAGACTAGGAGGGGGCTATAATTTCAGATTTCTGAGGCGAAGTCCAATCTACTTATCCCAAAATCATCTTATTCATTGACTCAAAATTGGTAAAGTGTGGACTTCTAACTCTAAAGAAATTTAGCATGGGTTTAAGAATTATTTCATTAACTTATTCACTAGTGGACCTGACCTTTATGGCTTACAATCCAAATTGTTCAAGCCCATTATATCAGAAGATGAGAATGATTGGCTTTCCTTGCCTCCAACCATGGAAGAAGTCAAGGCAACACTATCCAGCAAGGTTTTTAAAACCGAACTAGACAACGAACTGGTCAGGGGTCTGATTCCTGGGTCCACCATTCGAATCGAACGGGCAGTCTGTTCTAACAAAAAAAAATTAAAAAAAAAAATAAAAAGCAGTCAAAACCGTTGAATGGTTCGAACGGTTATATTGCTCGGCTCAACAGTTTGCTGACCAAATCAACGTTTGTTGGCAACATTCTGGTTTTGGGGAAAAACGGATCCAGTTCCCGATTTTTCCAGTCCGACCATCCGATCCGGTCTGATTTTGAAAACCATGCTATTTAGTATGGGCCCAACTAAAGCCCCTAGTTCAAAAGGCATTTTCAGCTCTATTATATCAACTAAATTGGGTTGTTATGGGCCTTGAATTGGCAGAAATTGTGCAAGAGATATTTCGGCTAATATAAAATCCATCAATAGGACTAACATTGTTCTTATTGTAAAGCAAGCAAGATAAATCAGATACTCCTGTGGATTTCAAGACCATAGGATTCTGTAACGTGATCTACAAACTCATCACCAAAATTATAGCTCAGGTTGAAAGAGTGTCTCCCTTGCTTTATCTTATATTTCAAAATGCCTTCTCCCCGGGAAGACAAATTGTAGATATATAACATGGTCATTGTTTAGGAGATTATCAATTATGAAACCTTAAAAGTCCAAACATGGTTTCTTCCTTCTTAAGGTTGATCTAGCCAAGGCCTACGATCATGTTTTTCATAGAACAATGCATAATTACCATGATACTTACCACCCTCATCAATGGGTGGATTGGTATTTCCCTCTCTCCCTAGTGTGGCTTAAGAAAAAGGTGTCCTTTACCGCCTTAACTCCCCATTTGTGTTAAGGCTATCTCTAGACTCCTTCACAAAGACCTATTAAATTCAACCACCTTATGTTGGTCGACAATCTCATTCTCACTAGCAAGGCTACCCCCTTGAAGCTGGCCGCTTAAAGATTATTCTTGACTTGTATTGTTTTTGGTCTAGATAGTTGGTAAATTTCAATAAATCCTCCATACTATTTAGCAATATCACTTCTTCTAGTCATCACTCTTTGATTGCTAGTCGCTTGGAAGTTAACATGACAAATAGGCTACGTTCGCTTTTCGGTAAGTTACTTACCCAAGTAAGTGTTTTTCAGGAAAGAGTAACCCGGTTAAGTGCATTTACCCATGTTCTTTTATTTCCGATATAAATAAGGCAATGACCATTTTATCCATAAAAATCCATTATTACAAGGGGTATTTTTGTCCCATTAAAGTGTTGGCAACTTTCCCCTAAGGTGGTAAAGTTATTTACCCACATAAGAGATGGGTATCACTTACCCCAGGAAAATAAACTTTCCCTAATCCCTACATAAATCTAAAAAAAGAACATGAGGTTCTTGGTCAATGGAAATCAAAATTCCATTGACCAACTTTCCCCGTCTCAAAATCTAGAAAAAGAATGCCCTCATAGTGAAACTACCTTTGTCTCCCCCTAGCATCCAACTCCTCTAGCTTATGGAAATTAAATTCCATATTGCATGTAGGTTGTACCACTCTTATAAAGAGCACTCTAACCATTTTGCCCATCTGCTCCTTGTTTCTATACCTTTATGGACATTAATAGAATTGTTAGAAGCTTTTGGTGGGTTTTTTCATGATGATGGAAAGAAACATATATTTCTAAAGGCATGGAAAGATTTCACTCAACCTACTACTAATGAAGGTCTTGGAATCCATTAAGCCCAAAAATGCAACAAGGCTTTGATATTCAAGTTGATATAGCAATTTCTAGTTGAACCAAACTCTCTTTGGGCCCGGGTGTTAAGGGGAAAATACTTGCAGAATAAGAACTTGTGGACAGATGATATTCTAGCTTCTCAAAGCATGTTCGGTTGTAGAGAGGAGATTATTGGTGATAATACCCATGTTTTATCTCTTCATGACCCTTGGATTCTGAGTCTTCCATACGTTGAACCTTGTTTAAAAGAGTTTGATCCGACCACCCTTGTGAGTGATCTGTTAGATATGAGAAATCAAACTTGGAGACTGGAGAGTGTCCATGATCTATTTGATGAAGGAATTGCAAGTGCAATATTCCATATTCACCTTCTCGTTACGGACCATCCGGACAAATTGGTGTGGAACCTTACACCTCATGGGGCTTACACTTGCAAATAAATCTAGTTACAAATTTCTTTGTAGCATTGAATCCTTTACATCATCTAGTAGAGGTTCAATGGCCCTCCCTTGGCTAAAAGCTAGATGGAGTGCGTGTATCCCTCCTCGCATGTCCATGTTTATTTGGAGAGTTCTCAATGGTGCACTCCAGTCTTTGAGTCTCTTAGCTACAAATCCCACCATTTTGACCCACTTTGTTTGTTATGCAAATATAAATCAGAATTGGCTTCCCATCTTTTCTTCTATTTCCCAATGGTAAAAGCAATTTGGTTTGCTTCCCCCCTTGGCCGTCCGCACAAAGCTTCAATCAATGGTTTGTTCAGGATTGGATTGAATCTTGGATTGATAATGACCGAGGAAGACTCTAGTGGCAATCTCCATTGCCTCCTTACTAGCTAGTGTAGTTTACTTATGGCAAATATGGAAGCATTGCAACAAGGTTATCTTCAACAATGAGAGACCAAACCCCTTAGTTGTTATTACTGCAACCCAAGATTTCCTTCTATCACATAGAAAAGTGGTCTCTCTTCAGGACTCAACAAGGAGTTGGAGTAGATCCCCAAAGTCCCATCTCAAAATGAATGTTGATGCAACCGTCTCTCATGGTGGTGCAACGGTGGGAGTGGTATTTACTAATTAAGGACTTAAATGGTACATATGTTGTGGCTAAATCCAAAATCAAATCTAAGTGCATTTTGATTGAAGTGGAGTCTCAAGCCTTCATCTTCGCCATTCAGTGGGCCTATGATCTCAGCCTCCACCAAAGGTGATGCTCTATTTCCCATCAAGCTCCTCTCGGACCCTTCCTTACCACCTTTGTGGCACATTAATTCTCTTATAGCAGATTGTCAAGCTACTTTGTCTCCGTCATCACATGTTGTCTTCTCTTATGTTCATAGGTTAGAGAACTTTCCAACCCATAAAGTTGCTAATAAGCTTGATTTATCTATGGGCCGGTTCGAGTTCTGGATCGGGCCACCTGACTTTATTCTCTTTGATCTTAGGGATGATTGTAGTAAGACCTCTCTTTCGAGTTGATAATGAAATATTGCCTGCTAGCTTAAAAAATAGTTTGGCGATTTGGGAAACCAAAGATCTTAATTAAAGAAGCATAACTTTTCATCAGATATGTGAAGAGTTTTTTGGAACCACAGTTGTGCATATTTTAATATGTTCTTTACCTATGAAGACTAATCAAAGACAAAATTCCAAGAGAGCAATGTGACCTAGTCATTAGTTATAGTCACCAAAGGCATAGAGGGGATGGAAATGTGAGGTTCTTTGGCAAGGTGGTCATGACAGAGGGATAACAACTTTGTCTAAGAGATGGAGGTAAGGGGGTGAAAGGTGATAGGGGAGGTGGAAGGAGGCAAGGAGAAAGCATAACTTTGAATTTTTGCATAAGTTGTTGAGGGAGATATGAGACATATTATGGTGGTGGGTGAAGGGGGCAAAGAAAACGAGAGAGCATGCACCACATATCTTTTGTCACAATGATGGAGATGGATTTATATTCGCAAGGGAGTTACATGTAGTGTTAGGGAAGTTGGGACTATCAAAAGGAAGAGAAATCCGTAGAATAGATTGGAATTGAGATAAAGAAGGATAGTCCCAAGAATGACTAGATTGAAATGTTACTTTTGTTGGAGATGGTAGGCCCAATGGGAAATCAAAGTTGAATAAACTATAGAGGCATTAACATTGGTGGCAAAAGGGTGATGATTATGGAGCATACAAAGAATAAAAGAATAAGCATATAAGTAGTATTGATTAGTAGTTGGATGAGCTTACTTGGGAGCTACAGAAATTATCATCAGTGGTCCAAAGAAATCTAACCCAGCGATCCAGACCACCACCTAAAAATGGAAGCAACATTTTGAGGCGACGACCTAAAGAGATCTAAGCTGGCAGTCCAGACTACCACTTAAAAACGGAATCAACATGTTGACCGACCTAAGGTGGCAGTCCAAATAGATCTAAGACGGCGGTTCAGACCGCCACCTAAAAACGGAAGCAATGTTTCAATTGGCCTAAGGCACGGTTAAGACCGCCACCAGTGTTATTAATGAAAAGTTAAAATGGCCCCAAAACCCAATGGTTTAATTAATTAATTATTAACTATTATTAATTAAAAGTTAGAATGACCCCAAAGCCTAATGGTTTTAATTAATTAGCTATTATTAATTAAAAGCTAAAATAGGCCCAAAGCCCTATGGGGAATTGGCGAATTGGCCATTTTCAAAAGTAATTAATGATTAATGAACAATTAATGACTAATAAACAATTAATAATGAGTCTAGGTTTTAATTAACTATTATTAATTGTTCATTGGAAAATATAATAATTAATTAGCATAAAGTATTAAATTAAACATTAATGTTTAATATACTTAACTAAATAACAACATTAATTCGATTTTTGGTTTAGTTTAGTTGAAAATTTCAGTTAAACCAAACCTAAACTAAAAACCAATTTTTTTTAAATAAAAACCAAACTGAACCGATAATCGAATTAGCTTATTTGGTTTGGTTCAGTTTGTTTTTTGGTTTATCAACCGAAATTGAACACCCCTACTATTAAGTTGGCTAGGTCTCCAAATGAAGGTGGGGGTGTTGTCTTAGTTAATCTAGAGTACTGAGATCATGGAGAGGGTTTTGAGTGGTGACCCTATTCAAGCTCTTTCTAATACTGTTGGAAATATTGAATTTGTCTCCAATATTGATAAGGTTCCTATTACAGTGGTTCAGACCCCCAAATAATTGTTACTTACTCACTTTTTGTTGTTTTTTCTTGTTACAGTGAAGCACTAAGTGATATGCAATGCTTCTTAGTTCAATTGGATTTTGGTGTTGTTATTGATTTGGAGGTAGAGGATAGGAGGATTGCCTCTGGGGCTGGGTGGTTCACATCCAGTCCTATTCATCTAATGAGGTTGAAAGTGTACAAAGTTGGTCATGGGTTGGGCATATGTCTTCACGTTGTAAGAGAGCCCATTGGTTGTAAGGGATGAGAGTATGTGAATACCACTGGCTTAGGATATCCTTTAATTGATGAGGTAGAAAATGACTATGGGGCAAGAGAATATTTTAGTAAATATTGTCGAAGTCTTGGGATAATACCTTAGAGTTTGAAATCTCGATATTCTGTAAGAGTAACAGGGTGTTTGGTTCCGTTTACGTTTATTGAATAAACGTTTTGTACTTGTGTGACTGTAAAACTGAGAAAAACAATTAATGAGGACGTTTATGACACATAGGCGTCATTAGGCACCACATTAGCAAAATGTTAATAAATGGCTACCCGTTTTAGGAAGCTCCAAAATGAAGCTTCCTGAAACGGGAGAGGCGCATAGAAACCAAAGTTTGCTTTTGCAAACATCGATACATGCAGATGCAATTATGCATTTGCTGATGGGGCGCCTATGTGGCACCGCCAATAAATGTTTACTTAATAAATGTAGATGGAACCAAACATATACTAAGTGAGTATTCTACTTGTGTAGGATTGAAGGCTGTAATAAGGGTGGTGTGGTGATGCCTAAGGATAAAAGTTTTTATGATAGTGAGGTTGTTGCATGCAAATATATGGCTTCTACTAGAGATGAATCTTTTTCATTGATGCTAATGATAATGAGGCCATGATTATTAAGGCAATGGCTACTTTGAGTGTTTCAAACTTCAAAGGAAATAGTTGCTATGGAAGAGATGATGTTATAAAGGATAGAGTTTATGTAGATGAAGAATTAAAATGGATGATGTTAACAAGATTGGGGTTGCTGTTATTGAGGTTTTTGGAAATGAAGACATTGTTATCATTCTGAATACTAATGAGAGAACTTACCAACTGAGCTACTATCAATTATTGGTTAATTTTAATCGCTTTTCAATTGAAAATTTATACTATATATATATAAAGCAAGGTTGTCCATGCATGTCACCCACCCTTCCTTTCCTTCTTTCCCCCTTTTCTTGCTTTTTCCTTAAATTTTGTCTCCTTTCTCCTTTCCCCTTCCTAGCCTTGCCATTGAGCCTCTCTCATTCTTTCTTTTCCTCTACCAAGATTACTTCTCATTAGGCTATGTGGAAAAGCTTTGAAATATCTCTGCATAATGGGAAACTTCCCATAACACTTACGTTGTGTTTGGTTTGAAGGAAAAAGTAGAAAAAGGAAGGGAAAGATAAGAAAAATTATACAAGCTTTGTAAAGGTTTCCTTACCTTTCCCTACCTTTTCCTTCAAACCAAATATAGCCTTGTGCGAAAATAGGAACATAAATGGTTAGTGTGTTGCCTCTTCGGTGGCAACTTCCCTAGCCTCATAGTTCTCAGTTTACATGCTACTTGCTCCTCTTCTTATTCCTTTCAATTTACATGCTACTTCTCTTCTCATTCTTCTATTTACCCATCTTCCCCTCTTCCTACTCCTCTTTCTAGCCATCTTCCCCATTGGTTAGTGATGAAGGAAGATTTGGCCCGACCTCGTAATCACCCAACATGTGGCAAAGGCGAATTGCACAACAGCGCGACCGAGGCGCGAGCGTCGAAAGGAGGAACCAGCGGTCCGAACTTCCTGCAAGGAGCCCGAACTCCCCGCAAGGAGCCCGAGCTCTCCCTTTGGCCCCGAGCCTTACAAACACAAAGGGCAACAACCCGAACTGGCCTGCCCCATGGCAGTTCGGGATACACCTCTATCCGAACTCAAGACCACCTCGCTCGCCACTCCAGCACTTCGCCCCCAAGACGCCAAACTGAACAATCGTACCATGCCAGACACCGAGGAAGTTCGTGTCCAGGGGTGGCGCACCTGACTAACTTAGGATCTGACGCTTGACAGCCGCACTTCAACGGCCACCTGCCACCGCCACCTGCCACTGCCATCTCCAGTTGCAGAGACGGCTCCGACAAAGAGAGCAGTGGCGGTTCTGCCCTAGCAGAGGTGATGACACCCGAACTGGCAGGAGCACAGAGATAATCATACCCGACCTGACAGAAGCTTAGGAGTGAGTGCACGAAGTGGTTATAAAAGGCTCCCTACCCCCCAAGAACAAGGTATGTGAACTTTGCGCCATCTGGTTTTATCTTAACTTTGAGAG
>NW_010729090.1:6362752-6415280 GCF_000365185.1 Nelumbo nucifera
TTGTCCACTAAAATTGAAAACTTTTCTCTATCTCCTGCTTAATAAAAGACTTCCAACAAAATTGCTTTTGCAAAATAGAGGTTTAAGTGTGGATGAAAAATGTAGTTTTTGTGGAGATAACGAGGATGTGCATCATATTTTTAAAAATTGTACAGTTATTAAACAAATTTGGGATGCAATAAATCCCATTTTGGAGGGTCCTTAAGGATTTAATATTTCATTGGAAGTTTGGTGGCTTAAAATTGGTAAGAAAAATCCAAATGGAGGAAACATTGAAAGAGAAAAGTGTGCATTCTTATTATGGTATATCTAGAAAAATAGAAACCAAAAATCCTTTAATAATGTGTCAACCCTTATTCAAGTAGTCATTGAAAGAGCTCTATCGGCCTTTTCGGAATACTATGAAACCAATTTGAAGACTAATGGGGTGGATTCCCATATGTTGTGCAAATATGTTGTGTGACAAATTCCAAAAATTGGTACTATCAAAATTAACTTCGATGCATCCTGGCTAAACAATGGGTTGTGCTCAATCACAACCATAGCTAGGAACTTCATGGGTGAGGTGGTAGACTACAAGGCTTACTTAGGTTCTACGACAATCAACTTGGCAGAAGCTTGGGCCGCGTGGGAGGCCCACAACTTGGCAATGAATTTCCCAAACCATTCCATCATCATTGAGGGAGACTCCTTGATCGTGATTTCTTGTCTGAAATGTCTCATCGACCCCCCTGGAACCTTCGGAACATCATTGAAGAGTGTTTAGATTTGAAGAATCGAGCAAACGAAGACTTGGTCTACAATCATGTCTATCAGGAAGCTAATCAAGCGGCAGACTGGCTCACCAATCAAGCCTTTTGTAATCTTAGTGATCTTCTTTGGAATTTAGCTTGCATTTGTAAGTCTGATTTATGGTCTTGTGTAGCCCCTCTTGGTTTCTATCGAAAAAAAAAACACCTGTAAAAATCCGATAACATTGTTCATGGTTAAATCTTGAACAATGGTTTGGGATACATTATAAAGGGGAGAAGAAACGAAGGAGAGAGAAAGAGAGGATGAGAAATGTCCCCGAGTTGGACGGAGCCCAATCGACTGAGCACCGGATTCTACTGCAATCTCAGCCAGAGGGGTCTCCACCGACGGTCCACAGATGATTTTTTTTCAGGCAAAATTGTTTTCCAAAGCTTGGAGCACAACTCAAGCTGTCCATGCAGCATCAATGGGGTACCTAGAGGCCAGAGTCAAGCACAGAGGAATGGAGAGATCCTACTCTGCAAACGTCAGGGTTACTCCTATTCTTAACGTATCAATCTGTTCGCTTTGAGGTTCATAAAAGTTAGGCTTTGTATTCAGATTCAGTCAATTGTGGTGCTTGTTTTGCTATTGTTGCCATGATATTTTAAGAATTCCCTTTTTGAAGTAGGGCATCATATGACTTAAACAGGAGCGTGTAGATTGCAGGGATCGACTGAGACTGGTCTAACTAGCATGGACACCGAGACATGGCAGCAAACAGAGAGAGCTCCCTGGCTTTGGTCACACAGTGGTATCTTTCTGGTGTTCCAATGAACACAATGATTCTTTCTTTAACCTATTTTTAAATAATGAAGTGGTTAATTGAACTTTCAGGAGTGGAAATGGACCAACTGGCAGACCGGTTCCCATAAGGCCATAACAATGGAGTTCAATATAAAAGAACAAAAGAAACAGAGTCAAATTGATTACTTAGTCCTCTCTTAAGAAAACAAAAAGATCATCCATATCAGAGTTCTTCAGACCTTTTCTCCATTCCCAAGACGTACAATTCAATTATGTTAATGAACTCTACTACCTCCTTCCTGGAGTGAAGGAAAGGCTGCTTCCCAAGTGGGTGACCAGCCAACCACACCTCACATCTTTGAGAGGGTCTTAAACTTTCAGTTATGTGATATGTCTGCATTAAAAGAAGAATACTACAAATGGAATTGAAACAAGAGGCTTAGTGGAGTCAGTAATGCTTGAGAGAGAGAGAGAGCATGGCTTCACTTTCTATGGTTCTGCACTTCTGCTGTCTCTCATTTTGCTTACCTCCGCCTCAGCTTCTGCTCAACACTTGGGCACTTGGCTAACGCATTCAACTTGTGACAACCTCATTTAACTCTATGATCAACAACCCAAGTGCATTTGCCTCTAGCTCAATGATAGTTCTACAATGAGCGCTTTTCCTCTGAAGAAGACGCTTGCATTGCATATGTCAAATCTTTGCAGATTTGAAGTTAATCTCTTTACCTGCCCAGCTACCAGTAATAGAAAAGTACCATCACTCTTCGTCCCAAAGCCCACCAAGGTAGAAAAGTCAAGAGACCCACCACTTCAATGTATTTGTCGATTAAGAATTTCCCTTCATGCTTTAGCAACTGTATTTTGTGCAATGAAGTTTCTTAACGGTTACAAAACTAAAGGTTAGGAAAAAACGATAAAGAGGAGAAGAAATAGACGATTGGATGCAACCAGACCACTACCCGGTGAGTAGTTTAACAATAGCGCTGATAATTCAAGATAAGATAAGAGTCCAAGATAATTCAAGAATTCAGAATAATTCAAGAATTCAAGAGTTCAAGATAATTCAAGAATTCAAGATGCATCAAGAATCCAAGATAATCTAAGAAATCAAGAGTTCAAGATAATTCAAGATTCATACCAAGATTAGGATAACTCATGCATGGATAAGATCCAGGGAGATCGGACGGTGGAGATTAAGTCAAGAAGAGTTTGATCCTATCTACAAGATTGAGATGTTTAGATCAACTACAAATTTAATTTTCTTTCCTAGTTCTTTTACAATTTCTAGATGTACTATAAATATTGCTTTTTCCAAACTAATACACACTTCCGATTTTCTCTTCAAATTTTCGCCACATTTTCTCTCTCCTCTAGAGAATTCGTGTTTGCTTCGCTAGAAGCTAGTGTTCGCCTGGTGCTTGCATAGCTAGCTCCGGTTTTCGTTGCTTCTACGCTGCGTCAAAAGGGCGATAAAAAGAAAATATAGAATGTTTTTATGAGAATTTTGTGATTTAATGCATTTCGTTATCTGACTTAATGACTAAGGGGGTATTTGTCTAATAGCCAAAGTCTAGGGGGCTTTTGTCGCAAAAAAAAGTGTAGGGTCTTTGTCACTAACCCCATAATTAGGGGGTCTTTGTGTAATCTGTCAAAAAAAGAAATCTAAGAAGGCCTAAGTCATAAAATTGGATAAAGTTGAATGTAGTTGAACTAAATGAATTAATGTTTATTTTTTAGTAGATAAAATAATTAAATATTCAACTGATGATGGGCGATCTGGTGGCTCCCTGTTGGATGGTCATTCGGATGTCAGTCTACCACATGGCCGATCAAATTGCAAGAAAGTGGTATTAGAGGTCCTAGGGTACTTTACCCGGTATGGACACTCTGATGCTTAAGTTAGCGAAAAGTTTTAGTAGAGAGATAGATTGCTTGTAAGCATGGGAACACAAGAGCTAAATTGCGTGTATCTTGTGAGACCGGAGGTGATGCCCTTATATAGGCGAATTGCCGTAGGCCTCACGAAATGTGTCTAATGCAGCCCGCGTAACTCGGAGTATGTTCCACACCCGAAGATGGATTCCGTGTAAGTTGATAAGCCTTATCCGGGTCTTTCCAATCCAGGCGGGATAAGGATAAGGTCTGTTGTCATGCGACATGATCCCAAAGAGGTTGGAGATAACTAACTAGTTTCTAGAAGAGGGCTATGTGATACCTCGACAGGTTGGTGCATGTGAGCTCCTTGGGACCCTGGTCTTAGCTGGCTCGAGGTGCCCAAGATGATTTAGAAATACCAAAGAAGCAAGTCTTTCAGAAACGAATACCAAGGAGCAAGTCTTTCAGAAATACCAAAGAAGCAAGAAACGAATCGGGTAGGAATTAAAAAAGGGGTGCCCGAGAGGCGAGGACATGGTGACCGCGAAACATCGACCAGATGCTGGCAGCACCCCCTGCAAACCTCCCGAGGAGAAATCAACATGGGAAACTCTCACGCTAAGGGCATCGGTGTTTCTCGTTTGGTAAGGAGGGAAAACACCGGAAAACCACCCCCAGAGATTGTAAGGTTTAGGGTTTTAGGGTGCATGAGAATCTCCCGCCCCACACCCCCGGCGGTGGCCACTCGGCTTGAGTTCTTGTATTTAAAACATTATTAGATGCTATAAATTTCCGATGTGGGACCCGTCCATTATCCCATTTTCTCAATATTTACGTCGTTTTCTCTTTCTCTGCGACTAATCTCTCTCTTTCTTTCTCTCTCTCTCTCTCTCTCTTATAACGCCTGTCTTTCTCTCTGATCTGCACGAAACCGCGGTAGTGATTAATCTACCATTCTGCTTCGGTTGAGAATTGGAGGATTACAGAGTGCTGTAGGCGAGACTCTAAAACTGATGCTTCAGAACTTTTAGACATGGGTTTCCACTTGAAACGAGGTTGAGTAAGGATTTTAGGGCTAGAGTTAAGGAATGGCAGTAACTGTCGTATGAGAGATGAAAGAGAATCCGAGCTTAGAACTTGTTTGAAGGCATTGGAGAAATGGGCCCTTGGGATTGTTCATGAGTTCTTGCTTTTGACGGTGGAGATGGAGAATAGGCAAGTGGTTTGGGATTGATTTGAATACGAGGGATCACTTTTTGGATCACCCCTGTATTTTCTATTTGTCAACTAGGGGAGCAGACAAAGGTTTTTCCTCATAGAGGCTTACCAGCGGGGGTGTTTAATCTATCCAAATCCAGTTTATTAAGTGAGGGGAAAGCTTCTTGATCTTGTTTCCTCTTGCCTCATGTAGAAGTACAGATCATTTGCAACCCTTTTCCATATTAAGTATTTGATTTCTTCAAATTTTTAAGTTATTCCATGTGCCTAAAGCAGAATTTATCATGTTGCTGCCATATAGTTATACATGAATTGTGTGGTTACCCAATTGATTTTTTGTCAAAATTATACTCTTTCATGGAACATTCACTTTTGGGTTCGAATGCTTCCATAGCTAAGGATCAATTTCCAGCAACTTATATCCACAATCACAGTGCAGCATTCAGTTGCAGTGATCAACCGATGTGAGTTCTAAAGATCATTCCCATTTGCTCAAACTATATCTGATGAGAATCTCTCTTCCTAGAGAATCATGCATCCAGGTTACCTTTAGTAGTTACTTCTTTGTTCTCACCATCAGGCTGGCAAACCCATTTGATTGATGGCCAGCTCCTTTATTGTAATCTCACCTGCCCTGTAATGATCAACTAACCCATAAAATTTTAGTTATCGAGTCAGGTGGTATTCATGAAAATCTATATTTTGGTAAGAAAAACCTTGAGTACTTGCTATACACAATCAA
Source organism: Nelumbo nucifera (assembly GCF_000365185.1). The sequence continues at coordinate 6,368,130 of NW_010729090.1, forward strand.
CTGAGAGCATCTTTTATTAGGACCCATGGATCACCTAATAACATGACTGATGATACATTTGGCAAGACAGGGTGTCGATCAAAGTCAATTGTATAATTAGGAAATGGAACTGTATGTGTTTGTAGTCTCAAAACCCAGCATTGTTTTGCAGTCAGCACCCTATTTCTGCTACAATAACGCAAAATTGGAGCCAATAAAGTCAGTTTCTTTTCAAACTTCATTTGGCATATATAGAATTTTTTTTTCTGCTGTTTAAGTAGACGAAAATTTGCAACGTCGTCAGATGATATATGGAATTCCATACTTGTTAGTTCCAATTCTGAAGTATCTTTAAGAAGTGCTACACTACTACTAATGTCCAGCATGTTTACTATGTAATAACTGCAGTAATTGTTAACTTCTGAAATCCATCTCCTGTTTTAACAGATTTCCAAAAGATCATCTTATTCATTTTGGCTGTGCTGTACATAAAATACAAGAAATCATTTTTTGTTCTTTAAATTCAAATAAGCTTTTCTTCAGTTCTCTTCTCCTTTTCAAGTTCTATGAATTACAAGTTTCTGAACTGGTAAATTTCATTTATTCATTCAGAAATAATCCTCAAGAGTGTGGTGCACAACATAATCTTATTAACCAGACAAAATTTAATTTATAGCTTTTTCATAAGCAAAAGTGTTTGCAGTAGTTCTGAAGACTTTTCTTTTTGAAACAAGTAAATGAAGAAAGCTCAAGTGCTAGTGAGATTTTGGCTGGGGCTTTGGTCAAGCAATCCTTTTTTCTTGCTTTTTTTTTATCAGAAATAATGGTCAAGGAATCCTTGTGCGGCACAAAACCTTTGTGAAAGAAAAAAATTTTGGTACTCTTATTCATTGCAGCTGATATTCTCTTAGACTGTGTATGGGGCACAAAACCTTAGAGTCCAACTGTTAATTATTGAGAAGGAACTTCTAAAAAAGGGTGTCTATATGTGTTGACTGACTAGCTCTCTTACATCTTAAATATTAATTTTATTGTTATAGATAAGAGTGTTCTCGTTCTCCTCTCTCTTTCTCTCTCTCTCTCTCTCTCTGTCTCCCCACCTTTTGGCTTTAATACCCTGTTTTATGTCTTCTCACTTGCTGTTTGCCCTGTTATGCCAGTGCTCAAATAACTATTAACTACCACCCTCAAACGAATAAAAGGTAAAAAAAGAAAACCCTTATTTAGACTTAGACAACTTAGTCCTTTTCCTTTTTTTTTTTTTTACTTTTTTGGTGAAAATAACTTCATTAAAACAAAAGAAACAGAATTAATAGACACACCAAAGCTAACCTAAAACTGAACAAACAAAAGCGAACTGTAACAGATACTGAGGGTGGATTCAATGAAACAGATTTCAAACAGTCAGATAAAAGAAGAGAAGACAACCAATCAGGCGGGACAGAGACCACAACATCATTCAAGCTTCTAGCACCTTCAGCAGCCAGGCCTTCTCTAGCTAGTAGGTTCCATCTTATGATCACAATATCATTTCCATCAGTTCATTTCATATAAGGTTTGACAGTATATGCAGTCTGTATGAAAGTGAGAAGAAGATGCACAACTGCAGCAATGAATGAAATGGTCGCCCATGGGGTGTTGAAATAATCATGTACCAACTTTGCTCGCCATTTGTGCAAAGGGTTCTTATTATATGCCTGCACATCTTGGCAAAGTTTGTTATAAAAGAATCCATCAGATAGTGGTATTCGAATTTCTTTTCTGAGTTTATTAATGAGAAGCGCAACTTCTTCATCATCCCGGAACAAGTTGTGTATGATCCCATATTCATGGAGTAAACCCACATCCATTGGAAGTATTTATGAATCTATCCATGAGAGATGCAACACGAGAAGTATAGCTCTGAACCGTCCTTTATGTATCACTGTTCAAAAGCCAGAAAATTTCGGAATGAAGTCTCAGTTCTGTTTTCAATTCTTACGTGTGGAATTTGCAACACTCCATTGCTCCTAAATTTTATGTCCAACCAGCTATTGCTTCTAATCATCTCAAACTTGACTTCGGCCTCATGAAGTTCTGCCACAGTAGGAGGTAATTTAAACATTTGATCCTCTTTTGTTTCACTGGTTTTTGATGAGTGGTGGAAACAGGATTCACGTAGCCGACCACATAGTTGGGATAAGCTTGGATTCTCATCTTTTTGCTCATCAATTCCTTTTGATGGAAAGTGGAAATTTCGTAGTAAGTCAAGCAAATGTTTTACTTTGGAGCTATCAACGTTTTGGCGATCTGGTTCTTGATCTTCCTTTTGCAAAAAAAAAAAAAAAAAACCATTAAATGGCAAGAAAACAATCTCAATAAGGGATTTATTGCAATTAAGGGTGGAATTAATTAGATTGAATAACTGCTCAATAACGAAAAAGGGAATTTGGTTTTCAAGTAGCACCATGTCTTGAATCACATCAGTAACAACCCAGATGCTACCGATCAAGAGGTCTTTCTCACAAGTCATGAGTCTCGTGACTATACATCAAACCATGAAATTCGAGGAGAAACGCAATGATGAAGCAACCATCAAGTAGCATCATTTTCACAAATTGGTCACTGTTGAGGCCTATGTTTTCTGCGTAACATTCTCTAGCTTCATTTTCCAGCTCTCTTACAGTGTTAACATACTCTTCCAAATTTACTGGGATTTTGTTGAGGAAAGATATACTGTCGCTTTAAATTAACATCAGTAACATACTCTTCTGATTTTGAAATTAACCCCATCCCCGTTTCCGATTTTCGCTGGGTATAAAATTTGTCCTCCATCCTTGATCCCCTATAGGGATGGATTCCCTGAAATGTTTTCAGATAATAGTATTTTTTTAAAATAAATTTATATAAAATAAATAAAAATTTTAAATTATAAATAATATTTTAAATATATTTTAATATATATATCATATAAATAATATAATAGTGTATTTAATATAAATAACATTTAATATATATACAATTGGGGTCGGGGTTGGGTGGGGAGCTCAATCCCCATCCCTGACCTTGACCCCGACCCCAACCCTGACCGGGGATTCCTATTAATCCCCATCCCCATCCTTGCCCCGCCAAAACAATCCCCATCCCCAGGTCTATTGGATTGGGGAAATTGGGTCCCCGTCGAGGACGGAAAAAATTGCCATCCCAAGTTGTGACTGCTACTGCGCTATCCCTGTAAGCTTGAGGTTAGTTATATACCACCTAACATGGTTAATATTTCATCAATTTCTTTATCATGATAAATTACAACAATAATTAATTGAACATTTTAAATTACTTGACCCCTATATCCTATTGCATATGCTAGATCTGAGGCCCTCTTATGTTTTGATCCAGGATTATCTCTTGGTTCTAGACCTGGCACCCAATTAGAAGTTCTTAAATTGTTTTTCTTTTTTTAATTTGTAGAATTTGAAATTTGCAGTTAATGTATATGTCTTCTTTGCAAATTAATCATGTTTGTTTTTCCGCATTCAAATTAAAAGGCATTTGATCTAATTCTGAGTATTTATATGTAATACCATTAAAAACAATTTCTAACCATAAGCTAGTTTTTGTACCTGAATTAGGACGGATTATTGATTATAGTTTGAATCATGCTAGAGTTGGCTAGTATTTTCTTTGTCTTGAATGTTGGACTCAATAGAGATCGGATTGAGTCTTTGGCCTACAATTTGCAGGTAAATTGAATAGGAGTCATTCATTTAATTCATTGCTACTTTCTTATTTTCCTCTCAGAAATGAAGAAGCGAAATACATGGTGAACCATATTAAACAATGTCCTAAGAAAGCCAAGGTCTACACTACTTAGGTTAGGTGCTCAATGAGGGCAGAAGTAAAGGAAAACAAACTTGTGATATAGTCTATTCTTAGTTGAAATAAATAATTAGGGCTGTAACTTAATTAGGTGGGTTGAGCATTTGCTAAAATTTAAATGGGCCTGACCCGAGTGCCTGCCTTAATTGCTTTGTTAATTCTTCAAGTTGGGCACCCAATTTGCACCCCTAGGTTTGCAATTTGGGTTGGGTTTGGTTTAGATTAAGGGTGTCAATGGACCAGTTTTGGATAAGACTCCGTTCAGTCCAAAATCAATTTGGACGGATTAGATGGACCAACAAGACATATTGGATTGGATCAATTCGGTCCAAAATATTTATTAAATTGGATTGGATCTGGTCCATCCGTAACAAATTTATATTGGATTGTGTTGGATTAAGCCAATATCTGGTTCATTGATATACGATAAGAATGTATGTATCAATGGACTGGGTTTGGATTGAAACCAATCTAAATCAAAATCAGTTTGAACAGATTGGATGGTCCAGGCATTGAATTGGATTGGTCCAAATTGATCTAAAACATTCATTGGATTGGACTGGACATGATCCATTTATAATGGACTCACATTGGACTGGATCAGATTGAACCAAATCCAGTCCAATTGACACCCTTAGTCTGGATAAGGTCAACCCAGGCCCGAGGCAAGGGTACCGCAATCCTAAACTGAACCAGCCCAAGCATCAACAAGATGACTCCAACTCTAACGGAACCTGACCTAAAAATGTGTAACCATATCCAACCCTAGTAACCCTGTTTCTACAATGGAGTTCACCAGGTAGACAAGTGATCTATGTATGGTAAAAATTTCAAGACACCCCTTAGTCCTATGATCATGCTAGATAAATATTATTAAAGATATCGCTTCTTTGGAGAGGAGACCTGGGCCCGTTTGGTGCATTTTTCTGCACAATCCATGTTTTGATCTTTTCCTGTTTGGTCGAGAAAAGATTTAGTCACCAAAAGATAACACTCCAAAAAGACGTGTGAAGCCTGTTTTGAGTTATTTTCGGGAAGTTTCAAATAGAGCTTTTCAACTTTTTTCATTATGTCTTCGCACAGAAAGACATGTAAGAAGATGTACCTTTGCCAAACGGTTTTCAGGATGTTAAGATCTTAATGCAAAAGCTCATATTTCTTTTGGCTACCAAGTTTGCTGCAAGATCTTTCGAAAAAGACTTATCAAACGGCACCTGAATTGAAGGACTGGACAAATGTCAACACGTTGGAGTGTATTAGTGTAATACTTCAGTATAGTTTGTTTACAGTGTAAATTTTGTTTGCACTCGTGTTAATGCATGGGAGTGCAAATAGGCTTAGTGTAAGATTTGGTTTATTTTTCCTTCATATTTGATTGTCTTATTTGTTTGTAAGAAGTAGAACAGGAAGCACGATGATATAGGCCCCACCTTAAATGAAAGAGAATGGACCTATAGGAGAAGGGTTCTTTGTTCCCACTTCATTGGGATGCAAAATTTGTGCTGCAAAAAGTGCAAATGAGATAATAAATTGCAAATTTTGTATCAGGTAAGAAACAAAACTGGGCCAGGTGCAAAATTTGTTTGTGGTTGCACTGCAATCAAACATAGCCTTAAGCCTTAGAAAATTTTAGGAACTAACTAGATTTTAGGACTCTATCTTATTAGGATGATTTTTTTGTTCTTTTTGAACATAATAAATGAAAATTTTCAGGGTGAGGTTTTAATTTATTTTATTTAATTTTTGACACCAAGGATGAGATTTTACTTTATTTTATTTTACTTTTAACACCAAGGATGGGGTTTTATTTGATATAAGAAACTAAGAGAAAAACAAATATATGAGTTTACTGGGACCTACCATCTCAAGGAACTATTCAACCTAAAAGCTTAAACTGTTACATGAGGTCCAGGTTTTTATTCTTTAAACCATCCCTCATGTGAAAGCCTATTAAGCATAAAATATGGACCAGAACGGGCTCATATGCTGAAAATTAATTAATTATAATAAGGGTGATGAAGATAAAAAACTAAATGACTTGTATCATGCCAACTCTGATGCCATTTCAACGAACCCAATCAACCTGAAAGCTTAAACCGTTAAGTGAGATCCCTGAATAGGTTTTTATTCTCTAACGTATCAGCATGGATATAGTTTCTGAAAAGCTGATTTCATGTTGCACAATCACTTTGCATATGGTGTTTTACCAAGATATATCACAACAAAATTGATTTTGATCTCTATTTATGAATATCTATTAATCATATAAAAGCAGTGAAGGTTACTCAAATAAAAGCAGTCTATCTTCTTAAAAATGCTCAAAAATGTTCTTTATGTGTAACGGCACGTAAATCTTTTTTTTTTCTTTTAGTAAATAGAAATTTATAGAAAGAAAAAGATCACAAACATAATAAATATGAAATTGGAGGCCCAAATATAACAAACATTTCTTACTAAAAAAAGGTCATTACAAAATTGCGGGTCCAAAGTGGTTGAAATTAACGAATGAATTCTTACTAGTTACCATGTTTCCTCGTAAATGGGGGAAGTTCAAACCCTAGCTGTTGCAAATGGCTTTAAGTAGTGCTGAAAGAAGAGCCAGAAGTAGTAGGGGTGAGTACTATTCAGTTAAAACCAAAAAGTTGAACTGAAAATTTTGGTTTTTTGGTTTTTTAGTTTTTGGTTAAATCAGTTTGATTAATTCATTTTTTGATTAATTCAGTTTTCGATTTTGGCTTTTAGTATTAATCGAATTAATCAAACTTTCTATTATTATATGTAATATATAATATATAACATGTAAGATATAGTATATAATATGTAACATATTATATATTTATATATATTAATATATAATATAATAAAATTTGATTTCATAATATATAATATATTATATGTTATAATATATATAATAAAGTATGTATTATTAAAATTGGATTTTAACCAAAATAACAAAAACCAAACCAAAAATTTTGGTTTTTCTATAATTTAGTTTCGTTTTGTTTTTAAAATTTCAATTTATTTAATTTAATTTTTAACTGAATAAACCGAATGCTCACCCCTAGCTAGAAGAATGGTCTTTCCTACTTTCATCTAGGGATTGAGCTCCGGTTAATATATAGACACAAAAGCAGCACCCTCTTCATGTAGGAAATGGAATTTTTTGTGAGACTCCTAAAAGTTATGCTCGACTCGACCAGTCCTACCTTTCTCTCCTGCAAAGCAATTCTCCATGTGTTTCATGCTCCTCTGAACCTTTCCTTTATACCCACTCTTACATAGGTTCCAAATTTAGTTGGATCCGGTGTGAACACATGCATGTAAAATGGGCAATGCAGAGAACATGCCGGTGTTTCGTATTCATCGTATGGGTCCCACATGTATGAAATACTGATGTGTTCACCACAGCCCATTATACACATTTGTGTATTTGTGTTTACAGAAGTTCCAAAAGTCATAATGCCACTTTTGACTAACATTGAAGTGTTCCTATCCATATTTCAAGACCTTAATCAACCATTTTTCAAGCTGTTGAATGATCTGGTAACTACTTACAAGTTAGAAGGTTCCAAGTTTTTTTTTTTCATTTTTATTTTTTGATGATCGCACAAACCCCTAGGTCCTCCCAACCTAGGTAAAGGCAGGATTCGGTTTTAGATTTCCGCGACAATTAGCTAAAGATTTTACCAGTAGGTTAATTTTTTCAGGTATTATATTTATTACAAGCAGGGACCTGTGTCATGCATGTGCTTTGTTAAAAGAATTTGAGGCAAAAGGAGATAGGGGTAGATATGAGAATGGGACAGGTTTGGGGAGGGTTTTATAAATTGAGAATCCAAATCCTCCCACACATGAAATTGTAAAGCCCTCCCCGCATTCAAGGGTGGGGGCATGTTGGGTTTAAAACTCGCATCTAGTTTCTTATTATTTCTTGTCATATATAAGCAATAAATAAGTAAAATAATACAAATAAATATCAAGATTTCTAATTATTTGATTAAGAAATGTAAAAAATCATAAACTATCAATTATCCTTCACATAAAATTCAAAATATTATTAAATTCAACACCTAATACATAAAGTTTATATGCTTTCCAACAATATGTGCGTCGGGGAGGGTCGGATTTAGCATAATATCGTACCCTATCTGTACCTGTATGGGTTGTAGAGTCCCAAAACCCGTACCTGCCTCAAAACCTGTCCTTTAAGCATAAAAGCTCACTCCACGGGGAGGGTAGGGTGGGTACCGACCAGGTAGGATAGAAATTGCCATCCCTAGTTAGGGTTGTAATTTGGGTAGACCCAACCTGAGCTTGATCTGGCCCAACCAAAGTTTTTGCAAAGATTAGGCTTGAAATTTTGTGTTCGAGCTGGAATTGGGCCAAAACACTCACACCTAATCAAAACTCAGGTTGGGCTTGGGTTGAGACCCTAGGTAACCCGAGCCCGACGCAACCCAAGATGAGCCTACACAACATTTTATGATATACATATATCTACATATTATCAAAATGCCTGGCCCCAAGCCCAACCCAAGATGTGTTAGGTTAAGCTTGTCTTGGGCCTCAAATTGTTAGTTACACACAACTTATTAGTAGACCTGTTTAAGGGCCGAGCTTCGGGCCCAACTTTACATTGTCTCGGTCCGGGCTATTAGAATTTTGATGAAAGCCAAGCCCGAATCTGGCCCATGAACAGGTCTACTTATTAGTTGTCTAGCATTCAGGTCCCACATAAAAGTATGGGTGGGCTGAAAAACGGGTCACCAGATACCTATTTACATCCTCTTTTCCACTTGCCGGTAAGAAACGGGTTTTGTGAAACCCAATTTGAAGTATGTTGTTGGGTTTCTTATATATTAGATTAGAAAGCGGAAGTGCTACCAAACACTGTGTAATTAAATAACTTGCAAATATAGTATAAAGATGTGAAGCTGGCCACTTTTAATAACAAACCAATATTTGATTACTATTTTTTGGTTTGTTATAAGTTAAATTAAAAACGTGTAATACCTAATTGGGTTGGCAAAAAAGGACTAATTAACTAGACTTACAATGTGCTTCTTTCAAATTAATTGGACATACAGTACATTCCTTTCAATTCAAATTAATAAAGAAGCCAATTACTTATCTTCCCTTGTTCGACAAATCTTTCTATTCAACCTAAATGAAAAATGTGTAGAAGAAAAGAGTAATTCTCTTGCTTTGATCAATGTATCCCTCATTTGCTATATTTGTTTGAAAACAGATAAGGGATTTGCTTGAAGCCATGAGTTTATAAGAAAAACCAAAATATTCCTTTACTCTATATTCAAAAACTACAATGAAAATGAAAATAATTAATAAGGGAACAATTCTTCGAGGCATGAAACTAGAAACAATATTTTTGAAGGGAGCATCTTACACATTAAACATACAAATAGATATGTTGCAACAACAATGAAGAAACTATAGAAAACCTGAAATAGACATTATTAGTTTGTTGGATTCTAGGTTGTGAAATCCTTCAACCATGGCTTTGAGATCTATAGGTGTGAAATGGTGTAATGCCTTTCTCATTAGTAGACTTGTTCATGGGCCGGGCCGGGCCGGGCTCGGGCCGGGCTTTGATTCTTTATTAATAGAAAACTGTTAGGCCCGAGCCCGAGCCCGAGCCCGGCTTGACCAATGGGCCTACAACTTGGGCCCGAGCCCGAAGCCCGACCTGATAAAAGAAATTCAAAATTTTCCGACATTTTCTATTTTAATTTAAATGTTTTTTTCCCTATTTAAATGAACAATGGGTCTACAAGTGAATCAATGACCTCAAATCAAAAAATTTATTCAAATAGACATCACATAGGGTTTTTACTTAGGTTTAACTATAGGTTGGGCTGGGTTTACTTAAGTTTAACTATAGGTCGGGCTGGACCGGGCTCGGGCCGGGCTATTTTGGCAAAGCCCAAGCCCGGCTCGAATTTTATGCGGGCCGGGCTTTTTGGCCCGAGGTTAAGCCCGCGGGCCAAAACCCTGTTCAAGCCTGTCCAGGGGTCGGGCCGGCCCGTCGGGCCACCCGGCCCATGAACAGGTCTACTCATTAGTTTGCTTAGTGAGGAACCATCTTGTCATAGCAATCTGTCAAGCATAACTCATGCCAAAGCATCAATCTATTTGTGTCGAAATGTCCTTTTGCCTCCTTCATTAACTAAGGTTATGTAAATCATTTGGACTTTAATCTCACTAAAAGACTAAAATCCAATGGGATTTGATTGATAAATTACATGTAACACACTTATAGAAGCACCTTGAAAATAGTTTTAAATTTCCCCCAAAACTAGTTCTTCAACTTGTGTTCTCTTTTTTAAAGTCTTGACTCACATTAGAAAAATTATTAAACTTGATTTAACCTTTTAAGTAAGAGCTTGTTTACACTCCTTAAAATTATATACAAGAGAGTATAAAGACTTGCTACCGCGCAATGAGACACTTTAGAGGCACACTTTTCTTGCACACTCACGTGGTTCGTAAAAAGTGGCATTAATATTTTGGTGTTATGACACTTGATGCGATGAAACAAACAAGTGACTATGATTTTACAAAAATCGCAAATTGTAGATTGTCTTTGTGAAATCGCAACTAGAAAGTTATGCGATTTGTAAAATCACCAAATCGTAGACTATAGATTTTTTGTGAAATCTCAAAATCGCAAGATATGTAAAACCCATCTTGTTTGAGCCATAATTAAGGGTGTGTTTGGTTTGAAGGCTGAACCATGGCTGTTGACGTTTTAAGTTAATCCAATAGTCACGACTTAATCGGGTGTGATCAAGGGACATTATCCGTACGTTAATAGTCACTAACTATTAAGTAATAGTAAATAGTCACAAAATTTGAAATCGTGGTTGTACAAAGAACCTCTTTGAACCAACACGTTTCTCTTTGATATTTCTCTAGAACTTATAAAGGGTGTAAACCAAGTTGATTCACACACAAGTTTTCGATCACTTCTCACTGAAAATCATTCTTCTCTTTCTTTGTCCGATCTACTGCTATCTCAAGTGGGGGCAAAAAATGTTTTAAAGACAATGTCTTTAAATATGCCTCAGAGCTTCTCCAAATTTGTGTCACCCCATTTCCAACATTTTAGAACATTATTTTGTTATGCTAGCGGAAGTTAGAGTGACTTCAATCAAGATGATAAGCTAAGACCTGGTTTGACTTGACCAATTTGATGGGACCAATTTCAATTGATGATAAGACAAGATTATCTTTTTCCTAATTATGATAAAATTGTAACATCTCCTGAATCCGAATTTGTAACCTCTTCCTAAACCTACCGATAAAGACTTAGAAAAGCTGAAGAAAGAAAGGGCAAAATGAGAGGAGGATTCATTTCTATGCCGAGAACACATACTGAATAACTTGTTAGACCAACTTTACAACTTTTAAAAGGAATTCTCATTTCCTAAAGAAATTTTGAAGGCTTTGTATTCAAGTAGAAGGTAAAAGAAGCAAGTACAAATAAATATCTTATCATAAAATATTGACTTCACCATGAGCGACCATTAGCCCATATTGGAGCAAGTTCACGAGTTGTAGGTGATAGTCAACAAAATTAGATCCTTAAACATCATCCTTCATAAGTCATTCCAAGTGGGTACAATAACTGACAAACTTCCACCTCCTTGTAAGGATTATAGGAAGAAGCTTTTGTATAAGACAAAAGTATTTACCTTGGAGCAAATTCAGCAACACTTTCACATTAAAAAAAAGTTTTAGATTAGACAATAGGGATAAGACCCTGGCTAGTATGCTGAATTCTAAAATTAACTTTATAGAAAAATGAATCGAAAAAATACTGCCCCTACATTGCAAGTGAAGGACGGGACTTCAAGAAAAGCACATAAGAAGGGATCCTTCTATGTTTGTGGAAAGAAGGGGCACTATGCTTGAGTTTGCCAACATTAGAAAGGTGGAAACAAGTCTGCAAATATGGTAGAAGACTAATCGGTGGCCATGATCATTGAAGGGAATATGGCAAAAGCATCTTCTAGCTGGTGGTTTGATTTAGGCGCCATAGTCCTTGTTTGCAAGGACAAATCCTTGTCCAAAACATATGAAAAAGTGATTGATTTACAGGAGGCATAGATGGGAAACCAAATATGTGCCAAGATTGTTAGAAAGGGCAATATGGAATTGAACTTCACATCCAGAAAGACACCAACTCTCTTGAATGTTCTTCATGCTCCTAATATATGAAAAAACTCCATGCTCTTAAGAATGGGATGTTTGTTGGAAAGGGATATAGTTGTATTGAGATATTCAAATTGAGCATTAATGAAGACAAGAATTCTACTTATATTGTTGATTCTTTTTCTTTATGGCATGATAGATTAACACACCTGAATTTTAAATTCATAAAGAACATGAGTAAACTTGGCTTAATCACCTACACTAATTGTTTGGGTCATAGCTGAACTGGCTCCGGACGCCATGTGGCCACCCAATCTCCTCGGCCACAACTGCACCATGCCACCTCTGTGGCTATGTCAGCACCACGTTACGTCCGTAGCCCCACCTTATCCCTTCAGGCACGCCGGCACCACGTCACAAGGATAAGCATGGCCAAGATAGGAGAGCGGATGGGGACAACTCCGCTGGGGATTAGGTCTTATCCCAAAGACCTCTGTGCTTAACCTCATCTTGACAACCCCAGAAGCCTAATCCGACTAGGACACAGACCTTTGGCTATAAAAGGTATCCCTCTCTCAAGGTAAAGGATCCAACTCTTAACTCCCATACCGTTACTTTGCTCGGACCAGCATTAATCTCCAATTGTTTGGCCCAATTCCCCTTACTTTCTACTGACTTGAGCGTTGGAGTGTCTTCCTGGGGATAACTCCTCGGGCCTTTGATTCCTTTCTTGATTTCAGATCTTGGAGCACAACCTCATCCTTCCACCTCAGCTCCACCCAACTGGCAAGGATTATTTGACTACGACCTCAGTTCTTGCACCACCTAGGAACGAGTAGCATTAGATTGGCGTTGTCTGTGGGATATGCACAAAAATCCTTCCTTGAAACCCTTTCTTCATCGTGCATTCAAGAAATGATCAAGATGCCAAGAAATGACTCCGAAAGATCAATAGGTCGATCCCCATCTCGGGGATCCCATTCTCATCGAAACCCCCCGCGCCACGAAACCCGACAACCTTAATAGCCAACCATGGTCGACCCTGTCCAATTCCAAGCCATGTAAGAAAAAGTCGACAAAATCTTGGCAATGATGCAATCGTTGGGATCCACGACACCGCCTACCTAGACCGTCCCCCCTCTTGTCCCGATGCGTACCATGGATGATCCTCGCCCCGAGGACCCCAAAACGCATCGGTCTAACAAAGATAAGGCGTGGTTCAAGCAAGAAAACCAAGACATTCCAAGAAGGTCGAGCTCATCTACTCGGTCCCACGAACATGACAACCGTGGTAGAAATCACCAGACTGCTCGGATTCCAACCAAGGAAAGGCTTGGCAAATGGGCACTGTACCAGGTGGTCTTCGTTGCCGAGTCCACTTCAGTCAATGACTGTGCAACGCGGCCCAAGAAGGAAAGAGCCACACACGCCGCAGCTCCAGACGACAGCGATGCAAAAATCTGAGAGCTCCGACAATGCTTGACCAAGTTGAAGTGCAACCAGGCCTAGAGGTGCATGGCATCACCCATAGTCCAGCCTGTGCAACCAGGCGGTCAGCCCGCCAAGGAGCCGCGCTTTATCCAAGAGATCGTGGACGAGCTCCCCCCTACATCCAAGAGTACGACGGCAATACCGACCCCGACGACCATGTTGAGGCATTTAAAGCCCAGATGATGCTTCATGGTTCGTTTGAAGGCCTTATGTTTAAGGCTTTTGTAGCAACCCTCAAAGGCCCAACCAAAGTTTTTGCACGGATTAGGCTTGAGATTTTGTGCTTTGAGTTGGACTTGGGCCAAAACACTTGTACCTAATCAAAACTCGGGTTGGTTTTGGGTTGAGGCCCTAGGTAACATGAGCCCATCCCAACCCAAGATGAGCCTACTCAACATTTTATGATATACATATATCTACCTATTATCAAAATGCTTGACCCCAAGCCCAGCACAAGATGTGTTGGGTTAAGCTTGTCTTGGGCCTCAAATTGTTAGTTACACACAACTCATTAGTAGACCTGTTCACGGGCTGGGATTTGGGCCCAACTTTACACTGAATCAGGTCGGGCCCATTAGAATTTTGACAAAAGCCAAGCCTGAGCCCAACCCATGAACAGGTCTACTTATTAGTTTTCTATCATGCCGGTTCCACATAAAAGTATGGGTGGACGGGTCACTGAATACCTATTCACATCATCTTATCCACTTACCAATAAGAATCTGGTATTGTGAAACCCGATTTGAAGTATGTTGTTAGGTTTCTTATATATTAGATTTGAAAATGGAAGTGCTACCAAACACTGTGTAATTAAATAACTTGCAAGTGCAGTATGTAGAAACAAACCTTGTGAAGCTGGCCACTTTTAAGAACAAACCTATATTAGATTCCTATTTTTTGGTTTGTTATAAAATAGATTAAAAACGTGTAAGACCTAATTGGGTTGGCGACAAAGGACTAATGAACTGGACATACAATGTCCTTCTTTCAACTTAATTGGACTTACGGTACACTCCTTTCAAATTAACAAAGTAATCCAATTACTTATCTTCCATTGTTCGACAAGTCCTTCCTATCCGAGCTAAATAAAAAATGTGTAGAAAAAAATAGTAATCCTCTTGCTTTGATCAATGTATCCCTCATTTGCTCTATTTGTTTTAAAATAGATAAGGGTTTTGCTTGAAGCCATGAGTATATAAGACAAATAAAAATATTCCTTTACTCTATATTTAAAAACTACAATGAAAATGAAAATAGTTAATAAGGGAACAATTCTTCGAGGCATGAAATTAGAAACAACACTTTTGAAGGGAGCATCTTCCACATTAAACATACAAATAGATATGTTACAACAACAATGAAGAAACTATAGAAAACCTGAAATAGATATTGTTAGTTTGTTGGATTCTAGACTGCGAAATCCTTCAACCATGGCTTTGAGATCTATAGGTGTGAAATGGTGTAATGTCCTTCTCATTAGTTTGCTTGGTGAGAAACCTTCTTGTCATAGCAATCTGTCAAGCATAACTCATGCCAAAACATTAGTCTATTTGTGTCGAAAAATGTTCTTCTACCTCCTTAATTGACAAAGGTTATGTAAATCATTTTGACTTTAATCTCACTAAAAGGTTAAAATCCAATGGGGTTTGATTGATAAATTACATGTAAAACACACTTACACAAGCACCTTGAAAATGGTTTTAAATTTCCACCCAAATTAGTTCTTCAACTTGTTTTCTCTTCTTTAAAGTCTTGACTCACATTGAAATAATTATTAAACTTGATTTAATCTTTTAAGCAAGAGCTTGTTTACACTCCTTAAAGTTATATAAAAGAGAGTACAAAGGTTTGCTACCGCACAATGCATGCTCGCTTGTGTAGCGCAATGAGACGCTTTAGAGGCACACTTTACTTGCACACTCATGTGATTTGTGAGGAGCATTAATATTTTGGTGTGATGACACTTGATGCGATGAGGTAATTTGTGATGAAACAAACAAGTGACTACGATTTTACAAAAATCACAAATCGTAAATTGTCTTTGCAAAATCATAAATAGCAAGTTATGCGATTTGCAAAATCACAAATCTTAGACTAGATTTTTTGTGAAATCTCAAAATTGCAAGATATGTAAATTGCCATCTACTTTGAGCCACAATTAAGGATGTGTTTGGTTTGAAGATTAAATTATGACTATTGACATTTTAAGTTAATCCAATAGTCATGATTTGTGATTTTAGAACGTTATCTGAACGTTAACAGTCAGTAATTGTTAACTAACAATAAATAGTTACAAAGTTTGAAATCGTGGTTGTACAAAGACCCTCTTTGAACCAACGTGTTCCTCTTCGAGATTTTCCAAAACTTATAAAAGGGTGTAAACCATGCCGATTCACACACAAGTTTTTGATCACTTTTCACTAAAACTCACTATTTTCTTTCTTAGAAAATTGCACGCTAATGATAAATTGCACTTACAAAAATGATAAATTGCACGCTAATGAAAGTTATTTCACCCTTGAATTTGTGGAGGCAAACACTCTTAACTACCTACCATTTACATAACAAAATAGTCTTTAGAACTAATAATAAGTGTCCGTATGAATTATGGAAATGGAGGAAGTCTAATCTAGCATACTTAAAAGTGTGGGGGGTTTTAGTATATTACAGGGTTCTAAAGCCTAAAAGACCTAAGTTAGGACCTAGAGCTAAAAGAAATATGTTTGTTGGATATGCAAAACATAGCAAGGCCAATGGGCAAAGTTTAAAATTTTGCAACGAATTGGCTAGTATTGGCCGATATGTATCGCTTAAGAAGAGTTCCGATACATGGAACATATACAATTACATATTTTCATAGTTTTTCATCCGTATCAGACCGTTTCGAGTATGCATTGGCCGATACAATCCTAAAATGGGATGATACACATTATGCATCAGTGGAATTTAATTTTCCTATTCAAATTTAAATTTAATTCATCTCTTCTTTTTCTCATTTATATCAACTTTAATTAAGCCTTTAAATTTGAGATGTCATTAAATGCTAATATTATTTAATTAAATGTTCATTTGAGTTACCTTTAATTATGGCATTTAATACGTCATTAAATTTTATTCATAAACTAAAGGCAACAAGTTTCAAACCCTAATAATTTTATGACAACAATTAATTTACCACTATGTCAACCTTAATTATTTATCATAATAATATGATTTTTATGCTTAAAGTAATCTTTCTTGCCTTGGTGGTTGTTTCCCAACAAATGCTAAAATTTGATTATTAAAATGTATTAAATAATAAGACTAATAGAAATTATATTTATTTATTGAAAATTAAGGTATATATATTAAGTTATATTCATAATAACTATTAT
The DNA here is from genome assembly GCF_000365185.1 of Nelumbo nucifera. The sequence goes on from NW_010729090.1 coordinate 6,385,001, forward strand.
CTAAATCTATATATAATAAATATTAACTACTAAATGGCTTCAAAAAATATTTCAGGTTCACTCGGAACCCAAACCATGTAACTCACAATTCTATTATACCATGCACCACATAGTTTTCCTATACCATGTGATGCACAGTATAATAATAATAACAACAACAACACCAACAACAACAATAAATAATAATAATAATAATAATAATAATAATAATAATAATAATAATAATAATTTTTATTACATGTGCTTTACAAACTATTATGATTGTAAAGAATACAAAATTATCTTTCAATTCCGACACTAGAGGAAGAATTTTTTCAATCATGGTAAATAATGTTTAATAATAATTGATGTAGATGGACTATTCCTATAAGTTAATTTAATACTTATTTATTATCTATTATTAATGCATACAATTTTTTACATTATAGGTTTGATGGCAACGAAGAAGTAGTCAAGATGGTTAAAAAATATCATAAACTATAGAGAATTTAAAGTAGTTTTTTTTTTTTTTTGCATAGAGAATATATGAATGGAGTCTATTTTTTGTTACATTAGCTAAATTAATGAATTACAATTATATTGTTTTGTTTTACTTTCCTTTGACAAATCCTATGCATCGCACGAGTTCCCACTAGTATAATATAAATACACAATTTAAATATACGAATGGGTATTAGTCTAAACTTGGGTTACTCGATACCTCAATCCAACCTCATGGTAAGTTAAAGCTAGGGATGGCAATTTTCTCCATCCCTGACAAGCACTTGACTTCCCTAACCCAATGGGGTCGGACATTGGGTTGGAGATGTGGATTGCTTTGGTGGGGCAAGGACGAGGATGGGGATTAATAGGGATCCCCAATTGAGGTTGGGGTTAGGGATGGGGAATGAGATCCTCGCCCCACCTTGACCCCACCTATATATATATATATATATATATATATATATATTTAATTTTAATCATATTAAATATATATTATATATATGATATTATTTGTATTATTTATATATCAAAACATATTTAAAATACTATTTGTATTTTAAAATTTTTATCTATTTTAAATAAATTTATTTTTCAAAAAATATTGTTAACAAAAAAATTTCAAAGATTCAGGTCCCCACGGGGAACCTGTCCCCATCAAGAATGGAGGACAACTTTTATCCCCAATAAGGATTAAGACTGAGGATGGGGAATTATTACAAAATCGGGAGCAGGGATATGGAATATGGCCCCACCCCAAACCCGTCCTGTTGCCATTCCTAGTTAACATACCCATAACCCTCAAATCCTAGTGGCAACGAGGATTTGATCCCATGTTTTGTTACAACCAACTTTTTTTGTTAACAAAAACTTGTGGAAAGCCCGTTCAAAAGAAAAAACCCCCCAAAAAGGGCTAGACTGGTCAAAATTGTGATTTCATAGTTTCAACTGTCAAAGACTGTTATGGGGGGCTTTAGCAATCATATGGAGATTTTCTTTTATGGATGGATGTGGAATTCTATACAACCAATGGCATAGTTTGTCACGACACCTAGAACTACCTAATATGACCAGGTCAATAAAAACTATGATTTCTGATGGTCAAATCGACACCATCTTTTATGGGTATGTAGAGACACATATAACACAGATGGAACTGATTCCAACAACTAGATCATCCAAATAAGGTCAAGTCAGAGAAAACTTTAATTTCACAATTTTAACTATTAAGGACCATTATAAGGGCTCTAATGGCCAGATGAGGACCATCTTTTATGTATGGGTGTGCAAATGGTATAACAGATTTTGTAGTTAGTCCCAGATCTGGAACTACAAAACAAGGTGGCCAACCAAAATTATAATTTCATAGTTTCAACAAGGACCTTTACAAGAGTTTTGGCACCTGGATAGGCATCGCCTTTTACCTACAAGTTTGAAAACTAGTATAACAGATAGCGTAATTGGTCCTAGCACTTGGAACTGCAAAACATGGATAGGTAGGCCAAAATTGTAATTTCACAATTTCAACTATTAAAAACTGTTATTGGGGTTTTGGCAATTGGATGGGCACCATATTTTATAGGCGAATGTGGAAAGCCAAACAATGGATAGCATAGTTGGTGTCGACACCTAAAACTGCAAAACAGGGTCGAGTCGGCCCAAACTATGATTTCATATTTTAAACCGTTAAGCACTATACCAAACATTTTGACAACTACATGGGCATCCTCTTTTGTGGGTGAATGTAGACACCCATAAGGCAGATGGTATAGTTTTCCTTAGCATCTATAATCGCAAAACATTACTGAGCTGACCAAATTTGGGGTTTTCTCTTTCAATCATTAAGGACTGTTATGGGGGTTCTGGCAATCGGATGGAGAACTTTTACAAATGGATGTGGAATCCCGTATAATAGATTTTGCAATTTGTCTCGATACTTGGAATTGGCAAACATTGCCGGGTCTATCAAAACTATGATTTTAGTTTTGACTATTAAGGACTATTGTGGGGGGTTTTGGTAGTTGGGTGCACCCTTTCTTTTATGGCTAGATGTGGAAATTTGTGTAACGAATGGTGGTCAAATAGGATTGGATTGACCAAAACTTTGATTTCATAGTTTCAACCAATAAGACCATCATGGGGCCTCTAGCAATCGGATGAGTACCACCTTTTATGTGCAAATGTGGAAACTATTATAGTAGATGGCAGAATTGGTTCCAACACCTAGGACCACAAAACTGGGTGAGGCTAGCCAAAGTTGTGATTTCACAGTTTCAACCCTTAAGCACTGTTATGGGTATTCTGGCGATTAAATGGGCACCGTCTTTTATGGGCAAATGTAAAAAGTTGTATAATGGATAGCATAGTTGGTTCCTACACTTGAACTACAAAACAAAGGCAGAATGGCCAAAGTTAAGATACCGAAGTTTTAACCATTAAGCACCATTCTGGGAATTCTAGCAATTGAATGGAGACCATCTTTGACAATTGAATGTGGAAACCCATCTAACAAATGGCATAATTTATTTAGTTACTCGAAACTTCTAGACAAGGCCGAAACAACCAAAACTGTGATTTTGCAATTCGATACTTTAGCATGGTTATGATGGTTATATAGGCCATATGGGTACCATATTTTAGGTGCTAACGTGGAAAACCATTTATCGAATGATGGAATTGGTTTTGATAGTTGTCCACGCCAAGGAAGGTTGACATTGCTAATACTATGATTTCACAATTTTGTGTGTTAAGTAGTATTATAGTGATTCTAATGACTGGATATGGAAACCTATTTATTGAATGGTAGAATTGGTCTTAGCCCTTGCACAATCTAGTCAAGGTTAGGCCAAACAAAATTGTGATTTCAGTGTTTCAGTTGTTAAGGATTGTTTCATTGGTTTTGATGGCTAAATGAGCATAGTTTTTTAGGGGTGGATGTGGAAACCTATTTAACGATTGACAAAATTAATATTGACACTTGGGCATAGTCACACCAATAGAACTACGATTTCATAATTTTGACCATTAAGGACCGTTATGATGGTTTCGATGGCCAAATGGACACTATATTCTCTAGGTGGATGTGGTAACAATTTAACAGATGGTAGAATTGATATTGAGATCTAAACACACCAAGTAGGACCGCGATGGTGAACACTATAATTTTACAGTTTTGACCATTAAAGACTATTATGGTAGTTTTGGGGCCAAATGGGTACTACCTTTTAGTAGCTAATGTGGAGACTTATTTAATGGATGGTGGAATTCGTTTCAACACCTAAACATGTGTGGAATGGATTAACTAACCAAAGTTGCAATTTTGTAGTTTGAACCGTTAAAGATCGTTATGGTGGTTCCAACGACTGAATTGGTTCCATACGTTGGATGAGATGGAAATTCAAATAAGCATGGCTGAACCTATTACAGTTGCTGGCTGAATTTAAAAAAAAAATCCAGCCCAACCCGAGAACCGATTTTTCGGTGTTTTGAAATCTAAATTTTTGGATTAATCTTGCACTGAATCAGATTAGATTTAAAACCCAAATTAAATACTATTTGTACTAGATATGGAGTCCATAGAATGCAGCTCCTAGTTTGGTAGTTCATGCCCAATATCAGACCTAAATCAGCCTCTACCAATTCAGCATTACATCGGTGTTAGTCTTATCCAGGTAAATTCCTTAAGTCTATCTAATGGGTAAAACCATTTCAAACTAACACAAGTCTCATCAGTGTCCATTTTAAGAAATAATTCATAAAAACATACCAATTGAACATAAAAAAAATAATGTACTTATCTTAATCATACTGAAATGCTTGTATTCATCTATCTAATAAGAGCTAAGGACATATACTATATAACACCATATTCTATGGTTGGAGGTAGAAGCTCATCTGACGAATGGTGGAATTGGTCTTGACACCTAGACATGCCCTATTGGGCCATGTTGGCCACCTAGCTCCTGACAGTACCACAATGATCCTTGATGCTAAAACTTCAAAGTCGCAATTTTGGTCGGTTCAGTTGTTATTGGCATGTCAAGGTTTTGATACCAATTCAGCCATCAAGAAAATGAGTTTTCACATCCAACTTTAAAATATGGTAAGAATTTCATCGCTAGATCCATCATAACGATCCTTAGTGGTCAAAAAGAGTTCTATATTTCGCCATTTGCTAAATGAGTTTCACATTCATCTTTAAAAGATATTGCCTATTTGCCCCGTTGGACTACCATAACGTTCCTTAGCAGTCAAAATTGTGAAATCACAATTTTGGTCAATCCTACCCTACTTGGCTTGTTTACATCTTAACATTAATCATGTCATTCATTAAACGAGTTACCACATCCAATCGTAATAAACAGTACCCAACCAATCACTAGAACTACCATAACCACCCTTAATAGTCAAATTTGTAAAATCACAATTTTGGCCACCTAACCTTGCCTAACATCCCCATATGTCAAGGCCAATTTAGTAATTTATTAAATGAGTTTTCACATCCCTCTATAATAAGCAATGTCCATCCGATCGCTATAATTACCATAACAGTCTTTAATGGTTGAAATTAAAAATGCAATTTTGGTTGGTCAGGCCTCATTTGGCATGTCCTAATATTGATACCAATTCCACCATCCATTGAACAGCTTTCTACATCTGCCCCTAAATGTTAGTGCCTATTTGGCCCATAGAACTATCATAACGGTCCTTAATGGTTGAAACTGAGAAATTGCAATTTCAGTTGGTTTGGCCCTTCTTAGCATGTCTAGGTCTTAATACTAATCCTGTCATCCATTCAATGAGTTACCTCATCCACCTGTGAAATATGATCCCTAACTAGCTGCCTGAACCACCACAATAGTCCTTAACAATCAAAATTGTGAAATCATAGTTTTGGTTGGCCCAATCTCGCCTAACATGTCTAGGTCTTGAGACCAATTTTGTCATTCATTAAATGGGTTACAACATCCACCCACAAAATACATTGTCCAACCAACGGCCAAAACAACCATAATGGTCATAAAATCATATTTTTGGTCAACCCAACCTTGTATAGCATGTCTAGGTCTCCAAACCAATTCTACCATCCATGAAACATGCAACAACATCCACTAGGAAAAGATGGTGCCCAACTACCCATCCAATAGCTGGAGCCACTATTACAATCCTTAACGATCAAAAGTGTGTAACCACAATTTTGGCAAGTCTGGCCTTTCTTGGCATGCCTATGTGTTGAGACAAATTTTGTAATCTATTAAATGGGTTTCCACATCAACCTCAAAAATATGGAGCCCATCTAGCCCTCAAAGCTACCATAATGGTTGAAACTACAAAATCACAGTTTTGGCCAGTTAAGTCTTTCTTGGCATGTTTATGTGTCAAGACCATTTCTACCATTTGTTAAATGGATTTTCACATCAACTCTTATTAGACGATACCTAAGTTTAGGAGTGTAAACAGATCGAATTCAAATCTGATTAGAAAATTCAATATCTGAATTAGATTTGATATCCAACGAATATTGAAAATCAATGTACAAATTTGAATTTAATTAAATATTCAAATGCATAAATTATTTGTATAATTTAATTATTATATAAAATGTTTAAATATTTTATATATTCAATATAAGAATTAAATAATTGGTTGAATTTAGATATTGACCAATTGATATCAGGTCATACCTGAATTCAATTGGATTGCTTTAATGGTATGAATATGATATCTGAATTCGGCCAATTATGATATTCGAAATATTAGAATTCCATTCGACTATTTTGAATCTCAAATTCAAAATCTGATTTTCGAATACCATTGACACCTTACCCAAGTTATAATACGTAATGCATAAAAGTTTACTAACCATTTTTAAAAGACCGAATATAATCAATGTTGTGAACACCAACTATATTGAGCTCTCAATAGTGCTAGCCAACTATTAAATGCTCAGTAATGCATTCTTAGGGAATTTGTTTTATGGAAACGGTTATATTTTAGTAGTTGATGTTCAAAATACCAAGCCTTTTTTTGATAAAAATAGGTAAAATTCGGAAATGGGGAAAACTAAAATAGATTGTTTTGATGTAACAAGATATAGCTGATGCCTTTTTTTGTTTGCAAAAAAACCATAAAGCAAATTTCATTAATTGATAGAAAATTGTACTCCACTTGCTGACTTAGTATTAATTGTTATTTACAGATTATATAAAAATAGTATATGAGTCGCTTAGTTTAATGATCTATTTAGATGGGTTGAGAGAAGATATACGGGTGTTCAAAAACACCGACCATTAGTGGGATTCTTGTTAAAACATTGAATGAATGTTGACGTGGGTCATGGTTAGAGTAGGGAGGTTTTAGTAGTATTTTCGTTATTTAAGCTTAATTTAGGAGTATAATATAAATTCATACAAAATATAAGGTTTTGCGCTCTACATATTTGTAGTTGTACTCTTTCAAATGGAGCCTTGGGAAAAAGAATAGGGAGGTTTTTAGTGGCATTTTCATTATTTACATAGTGTAATCAGAAGAGTGGATTTTTTGGGCATTTCCGTGAAAATTTTCAGAGAGTGATGACGTGTGTTAAGTTTGTGTGAGTACAAAGAGTTATGATCTTTTTGCCAATAAAACACGTTTCAACCCTCCAACAACTTGATCTAACACGACACATTTCACTATGAGACTGGGATCCGTCATGTATGAAATGTAGGATGTGAGATTATATTAGTAAAGGGATGGAATGTGTTTTGTTGATAGGTGATCCAGACTAAGTACAATGGGGTTGCAAAGTCATTTTGATTTTACCCTTAGGCTTTTGGGGCTGATTTTTCATTGTGCAGGGCTGCAAGTGTTACGGGGCTTTCTTTTTGAGAGGGGGGTGTTCATAGTCATTTTGCCTTTTATCTTTTCATTTAAGGCGCATATGCCGAGTTAACTTTGGCTGTTGGGGCCAACAGCCTATGCTTTTAGGCTGGGTGGATTGTGTGGAAAAACTTTGGCTGTTGATAATATGCCGTTGAGAATATTTCTTGGAATGCCACATTACCATGGGTAAAATAGTAATTGCCTCTCATTTCTTTTTAACTATAAACCTAAACATGGGCGTGAATTGGTGGGGAATGAATTAACTAGAGACAAAAACATACACACTCAGCTGAACTACACACCAGTTCCTCAATGTGGTCCCCATCTGAAATCCAGCTGTACTGAATACTTGCATGTTCAAATCCGCTCCCCACCAATTCACGCCCATGCCTATATTTATGGTTAAAAAGAAATAGGAGGCAATTACTATTTTACCCCACGGTGACATTCCCAGAAATATTCTCAAGAGCATAGGTTGTTGCCCCATAACAGCCAAAGTTTTTTCCCCACAACCCATCCCTCCCACCTTTCATTCCTCGCTGTTCGTCTTTCTTTCTTTCTCTTCTCTCTCGCCCCTCCTCCCCCTCTCTCGTTTGATCCCCTCACATCAGAGGAAATGCCTCTCGCCCATGTATCAGCAATCTCTCTCAAAAAAAAAAAAAAAAACGGTACAATCACCACTGCCACCGTGAAGATCGATACTCATAGCCTTGGATCGGCATTTTTATTGCAGATCATGCACTTTCGACGACAATCTTTTGCTGCATAAAAAAAAGCCAAACGCATGTAATATACTACAACAATTAAATCAAACTAGAACAACCTTCATGAGTTCATGTTGCAGATCATACTTTTGAACATTTCGATTGAGATCTGACATTTTCCTCAGTTTTCTCTTATCAATACCAGCAACATACAGACAACGGAAACAATTCATTCTGCATTAATTGCTGTGAAGGTTCTAGGTTGTGTCCTGTCTACCTAACAGCTGCTTTTTGTATCACTGAAAATTACTTGAGCTCGGATACTTCTGAAGGAGATGATGACGTATATGAGCATGATTTTGATGTCTTTACTTGTACAAAGATTGAAGTAGTCCTTGTGCTTTATGCTCATTTAAAGGAAGATAACTGTTTTGATGTGAAATTCAGTACGTGAGGCATGTTTTGTTTGTCTTTTACTTATTTTCATTTTTAGTTGGGAATTGAAAACACAGTTCTATAGATAGGTCCTGTGTCCATCCAATGAATAAATGATCCATTAATGCAGTAGGGATGAATAAATGATCCATTAATGCAGCAGGGATGTAAGTCCGTAAGTGTTGAAACCATAAATTATATTGATTAGCATGTGTGACAGTGTGAGTGTCCTAAAATGGTTCAATTGGATTGGAAATGGAGTTGCCACCCATAGAGGTGACGGGACTTTTAAGGATGGTTTTAAAACTGTTTTATTTTAATAGTGATTCCAATAGCCCTAGGCACAGGCCAGATGAGAGAGGGAAGGTGTTAAGCACCCCTCTCCCAACTCTAATAGGTGTACTCACATGGCATCTCAAATAAGCATGATCATAAATACATGATTATTCAATTAACTAAGAACATAATAAAGCAAAACAAGTAAAGAACCAGATGACACAAGAGATTCTACCCTAATTATATTATTATTATTATTTAATATTTATGTATTTTTATATTTTTACATTTTATTTATTTTTTGATATTTTCTTATGAATCCCAATTTTGATTTTATTTGCTAGATGGAATTATTATTTCTTTATTATTATCTTTTCATTTTTTCTTTTGCAATTTTTATGTTTTTTATTTTTTGTTAATTATTATCATTTGTTTTATTGAAATCCTTCTATTTTTATTTTATTAATTATTACATCTTTTATATATTTTTAATTGTTTTTATTATTTTATATTTTTTATATTTTTATTTATATGTTTTTGTCTTTTTCATTTTTTATTATTGTTGCATCCCATTTAGAGCTTATTCTTTCTACTTCTCACATAAACAAGTCTGAGCCTATAGGGCTAGTTCCCTCAATTTCACATTCACACTTTTATCCAATTTGTTTATTATTTTATTTATTCTTCTTTTTTATTATTACTAGTAATTAAGCATGTGCATTTGCATGTGAAAATTTTAAATTACAAAACAATTATTATTATTATTATTATTATTATTATTATTATTATTATTATTATTATTATTATTATTATTATTATTATTATTATTATTATTATTGGGGTTTTAAGAGTTTCATGAAATTACAAATTTTGATATGTTTTGAAATATATTACAAAAATAATGAGCAGGACAAGAAAATCATTTTCTTGGACCAAACTGCCCCTTTTATGAATCTACAAATTAAATTGAGAAGGGAGGGTAGAAGTTATTGTTCATTGTCTTCCTCCTCCCGACACTCAGACACAGAACTTGGCAAGGTAAGTCTTCTTCTCACCTCATCTCCTACTCTCTCTCTCTCTCTCTCTATATATATATATATATATATTACGAAAATAATGAGTGGGACAAGAAAATCATTTTCTTGGACCAAATTGCCCCTTTTATGAATCTGCAAATTAAATTGAGAAGGGAGGGCAGAAGTTACCGTTCATCGTATTCCTCCTCCCAACACTCAGACACAGAACATGCCACTTTTATGAATATATTATGAAAATAATGAGCAGGACAAGAAAATCATTTTCTTGGACCAAATTGCTCCTTTTATGAATCTGCAAATTAAATTGAGAAGGGAGGGCAGAAGTTACCATTCATCGTCTTCCTCCTCCCGACACTCAGACATAGAACTCATCTCCTACTCTCTCTCTCTCCCTCTCTGTATATCTATCTATCTATATATATATATGGGCGAAGCCAGAAAATTGTTATAAGGGGGGCCAAAACATAAATGAAGTATGGATGGGCCCATAGGGGGAGGCAACCATTGAGATGGAGAGTGGATAGAGGAGAAAATTTACATGGAAAGTTGTTTTTCAGTGAGGAGTTTTTGAACCATAGGGGGGGGTCATGGCTCTCCTCGGTCCCCCTGACTCCGCCCCTATATCCCTACATCATCCGAACCAATCCCCTTATTGCCCTACTCTATCTCTCATTGTCCTACTCTATCTCTCATTGTCGCTGCAGTTCGAATCAATAACGACACTAAAGCTGACCCCCATTAGTTCTGCTCTTGGGCTCGTTTTCCACCGGTCCCCTGTGATTTTTTTTATTTCCCACCTTTTCCTCTATCCTGTAATAGCACAGTTGCCCATTCATTATCAACACCTCCCAATTCTCCAACTTCCACATTTTTGCTTGCTGCTACAACCCAGATTAGCAACAACAGTAGAATTTTTTTCTATCCCTAGTAACTCCATCATTTACCATCAATAATTGATTCTAATGTGTTCCTATCACTGTTGGTGTCGTTTAGAGGAGGGACACGAGATTCAGGAATTTGGTGGAGTCAAGACGCTAGTTCAAAGATTCTAATGGCGGTTTTGCCATAGTGGAGGATGAGAAGAAGAAGAAGAAGAGGCAACCACTAGACGGATTCAATGGTCACCATGCTTGACGGTGCTGGTGAGGAAGAAGAAGAAGAAATAGAATGAGAGAAAGTAAGAGAGAAAAATCAGAATTGGGGAAGGTAATTAGGTCCATAAAAGTTAACTTTTTTCCTGCTCCTTGTTTTCGTAATTTGTTTGTAAATATATCTGATTTTGTCGATTCAACCAACTTTATTAATTTTTTTGTAAAAAGCCATTACTATTATTATTATTAAATTTTGTATTCCATTTCTAGTATAAATAAATATAATTTTTGTTTTAACAATTATTTTTATTTAATATGATGAATATACAACATTAGACATGTTCCCAAATATTTTTGGCAAAATTTTATACTTTTTCATTTTTTGTGTTCAATCTTTTTTTAAATATTTATTATTCAACTATGACATCATGAATTTCTTTGAAAAGTTGGATCATTGACCCACCATCTAGATAATAAAATAGCTTTGCTTTCTGATCAGTTTTAAATTATATATTTCATTTATATTATATGAATAATTACTTATCACACTTGATTTTTTTGTTTAACATAATCAATACTTAATTTTTATATATTCTTTCGATTATTTGTACTTTTTTATTATTTTTTAAAGATTTATTATTTAACGATCATATCATTGATTAATCTATTTGACCCAATGTACTAACCCACCACCCAAAAAGAAAAATAGTTTCATTTCTAAGTTAACATTAAATTTTGAATTGCATCTCGATCATTGATAAAATTAGTTCTTAGATCTCCATCATTGATAATATTAGATATGTATCCAATATTTTATTTTTATAAATATATAACATTATATATGTGCCCAAAATTTTCTCTATTTTTTTTATTGTAGTGATTCTTTGTATTTTCTATTTTTAAAAATTTTATTATTTGACTATGACATCATTTTATGTCTAGGTTGATTTTAAATTTGACATTCCATTTTCATCATTAATAAAAATGCTTCTTACATTTCATACTTATTTTTTGTTTAGTATAATGAATGTACAATATTAGAGATATGCCCAATTCTTTTTTTATATTATATATTTTTATTTATTTATTATTTAATTATGGCATTGTTTATTAACCAATTTAACCCCAAATGGTTGAATACTTGAATTGCTTACCCACCATTGGGAGGGAAGAAAATAATTTTTTTTCAAATTACTTTTCAAAATATTTATTTTTATACTATTAAAATTAATATAGTAGATTTAATTAATAGAATTTAATGGTAAGAAAAATATATCTTAAATATAGGAAAATATTTAAATATATCTTAAATATACCTTAGATATGATATTTAATGAGAGAGAATGGAAAAATAATTTTATTTCCAATTGGTTTTAAATTTTGCATTCCATTTCCATCATTAATAAAAATATTTATTAAATTTTACATCAAATTGGTTTGGGACTTTAAGCTCAGAATCCTTGATCTCTCCCACAACGAAATTTGAACGAAGTCTTAGAAGGAAGTTTCAGAGAGAAAGAGAGAGATTAGATACAGAGAAAGAAACAACTATGAACGAAGAATAGAGGAGAAAAAAACTCACCGACCTTCGTCAAACTTCTATCGGACCTCTACTATTCGGTATTTGTAGCGACTGCCGTCGGTGACGATGGCGATGGCAACGTCGATCCGGCGCTCCTCTCTTCTCATTCGACAGATGGGGTGACTGTTTGAGAGGGATTGAATTAAGTTAAAAATAGGGATAAAAATGTAATTTCGCATAGGGGTATAACGGGCATTTTACCTTTTCCGTTCATATTTAACGATTAAGGGTACACTTAGTCAATTGTTAGAAACAATAAAGGTACACTTGGTCAATTTTCAAACAGTAAGAGTAGAGTTAGTCAATTAGCTAAACCATAAGGGTAGTTTAAGAAATTTACCCTAAAATAAAATAATAATAAAAAAGAAGAATAGATAAAATGAGGGTAAATTACAAATACCCCCTTGTACTATGGGGTTAGTGACAAAGTCCATACTTTTTTTTTGACAAAACCCCCCTAAACTTTAGCCATTACACAAAGACCCCTTGGTCGTTAAGTCATATGACAGAAAGCGTTAAATTATCAAAATACCCCACTAAAATTTTTCTATTTTCTTTTTCTTGTCCTTTCTCTCTTAAAACCTATTTAACCTAGGAAATGGATATCTGGGTGATTTTGTTTGTTTTGATTGTTGGTTATCTTCCCTTCCATGATCAAAACATCATGGCCATGTACAAGAAGATTCCAGTGCCCTTGCTGGTTCACCCCGGAGCTTATTTAGCTCCTTTCTCGTCTTCTTGACACAAACCCCCTGACCAAAATTAATAACTTTTATAGAATCAGCGGTATTAGGAGAAGAAACGGTAAAATATATAAATCTGGTCTGGTGGGTCAATAATTGTTTTCCTTCTTTTTGAGTTTCACTTCATATACTATGATTATGGCCTTGATGTTGTCTCTGGTTTACTCTTCTAATTCATCCTTTTTCCCATCTTCATCATAAAAGGGGTCCCCTTTATTCCATTAATGCTCTTTATTGAATGTTTCAAAATCATTGTTTTTATGCCATTTCACGTAACTTCAATGGAGAAGACAATGAATAGTATAAAAAGGGTAGTTTGGACATTTAAAAAACTTTAAACAGTGGGATGAAAATTTTTTCAAAGTTAACTGATAGAAATAAAAACAAAAAATAAAAATAATTGGTGCCTCGGGCTATTGGCGTCACTATTAAAATAAAACAGTTTTGAAATCATTCTCGGAGGTCCCATCACCTTCATTTTCGTAACTGATGGGTGGTGACTCCATTTCCAGCCCAAGTTAGCCATTTCCCGATGCTCACAGATTGGTGAATCCACTGGGGAGTTCTCGGACCATAGGTGGGGCCAACATGGGCCCATTTGAGCTTGATTGCTATGTGCATGTTTATTTGTTATTTCCTTTTGTTTTAGTAATAACTGCTCATTTTCTAATAATTAGATAGTTATTTACTGCTTTATTGCTATTGTTCTATATTTGCTTATGCAAACTTTGCACATCATCCTACATTAGATCTAAGATCCTATCGTCCTATAAGAAAGGGTCGGAAGCCTAAGCGATAGGATCTAAGTATCTGTTGGCCAAGCTGATGGTTCTCAACCTGCCACTAACTAGAGAAGCCCATTTGTCCCATGGGTGGAGGTTTAAAGGCTGACAACCTTGTTGGAGCCATTTGAGTTTAGGTGTCAACCCTCCCCTCATGCACCACACTTCACATGTCAGCCTAGTCATTTAGGATGTCAGCCACCCACCCAACTTACTTTGCTTGAATACCCCTTGTGGGGCCAACATCAAAATAATAACATTAAATCAAAAAATAAAATATAAAATATAAAAACAAAACAAAAAATAGATAAAATGTCAAGAGTCTAATAAAACAAAAATAGAAATGGAACAATAGGATAATATATATATATAACAACTAAAAACATAATAAAATCAAAAGAAATAAAAAAATAAAAAAGGGTAGGAAGGTTAGGCACAAGTACACATACAAGAAAAATAAGAAAAATTAAAAATCCAAAAAATTGAAAAAGAGGAAATAGAAAAATAGAAAGAAAAAAATATAAAAATATAAAATAATAAAAATTCCCAAAAAATTAAATCAAATAAAAAGTAAAAAAATATAAAAAATAAATCCAAAAAAAATCAAAAGAGAGAAAAAATCAAAGATGAAGTTTTTTAAAAAAGAAAAAAATAAATTATAAAATATAAAAATGTAAAGAAAAGGGTAAAAAGTAGAAATAATAATAAGATAATGAATTTCTAAAATAAAATAAAGTGTAAAAAAAAGTTGACAAAACAAAATAAAAAGCAAAAAAAAAGTTATAATATAACAATTGAAAATAAAATTACAAACATATGAAAAATCAAAACAAACAAAAATAATAAATAATAAAATCATAAAATAAGAAATTAAAATATCAACAAAAATAAAAAGAAGAAGGAATAGAAATAGAAAGGTGAAAAATTTAAAGGAATAATGCTAGAAAAATTAAAAAAAAATCTAAAAAGTCCCAAAGTAAAGTGTCAAGAAATAATAAACCAACTTCTATGAATTACCGCCTCTATGAGGGTGACGGAGAGCCGACAGAGCATCAACCAGCTTCTATAAATTCCCGCCGTCAATCCATGTTTGTGAACATTCCTTTGTTGGTTATTTAGAAATTGAATTGGCCTTTCCTGGTTTTAACGATTGTCATTTATAATGGTTTTCTTGGTTTTACTGTTCATTTTGTTTATTCTTTTTATTGAAGTTTAAAATTAGTTGAATAGAAAGGTTAGAAAGTTTCGAATTCTCTACATATCGTTCTCCTTTTGTGAGCTGTTGGATTGAAATTTTATATGTTATATTAGCCATGGCTACGACCGGTTGGTACTAGCATCTGAGTTACTCTAATGTTAATCTAAATTAGTCTGATATTTTAGTATCAGGTTAGCTTTAGCTTTGGTTACCTCGGTCTGCCCGTTGCTCTGAGGTCGGTGTACTGCGGTAGTGCGATGATCGATCCTTAGGTCAACACAGAGGGCCTTGAACTTCTTGTCAATGAACTGTGTTCCATTGTCTATGATGAGCACGCGTGGGATACCGAAGCGGTAGACAATGCCCTGCCAAAGGAAGTTTCGGGCATTGTGGGTGGTAATGTGTGCCAGAGCTTCGGCTTCTACCCACTTCGTGATGTAGTCCACCGCTACGAAAAGGAACTTCTTCTACGCAATCGCGGTGGGACGAGGATATCCATTCCCCACTGGGCAAATGACCATGGGTTGGTGATCAGCTTCAAAGGGGCCGCAAGTTGATGATGGAGATTAGAGTGACATTGGCAACTATCACACTTCTACACTAACTGAGCGGCATCCTGCTTCATCGTCGGCCAGAAATACCCCTATTGGAGCGCCTTATGGGCTAGTGTGTGTGCACCGGGGTGATCTCCACAAATGCCCTCCTATATCTCCCTAAGGACGTAGTTTGCTCTGGCTGGGGAAGGCACTTCAAGTATGAAAGCGTGTGGGAATGGCGGTAGAGTTGACCATGTATCAGGCAGTACCTGACTGCTCTGTGTTGAAGTCTTTTCACTTTTGCTCGATCTTTCGGAGAAGTGCCCTCCCGAAGATACTCGATTATGGGGTCCACCCAAGAAGAGCCATGTTGCATTGGAAGGATGAGGATGGCTGATGGTGCGATGCTCGGCGGGGCCAGCGTGTCTAAATGGACAGTTGAGTCAAGGTCGGTCTGCGGCGAACTAGCGAGCTTTGAAAGGGCGTTGGCTCGGGCGTTCTCGGCTCGAGGGATCTGTTGGATGTCGAAATGCTTGAGCTACTGAATGAGCTCCTGCACCTTCTGTAGGTAGCTTGCCGTAGAGGGATTCTGAGCCTCAAACTGGCTGTGGATTTGTTTGACCATGAGCTGAGAGTTGCTGAAGGCCACGATTCATCGTGCCCCAAGGTCCAAAGCAAGGCGGAGCCCAGCAATCAAGGCCTCATATTTGGCCTCATTGGACGCTTTGAACTCAAACCTGAGGGTGTGTTCCAATACTATGTCATCCAGGCCGAGGAGGATAAGGCCAGCGCCGCTACCCTGCTGGTTTAATGAGCCATCTACATGGAGGGTCCATGCTAGGGGCAGTGGGGCAGTTCCTCAATGGTAAATGTACATTCTACGATGAAATCTACCAAGGCATGTGCTTTGATCGCCGTCGGGGTGCGTACTCGATGTCGAATTCTCTCAGCTCCACGTTCCGCTTGACTAGGCGGCTCGACACTTCCGGTCTTTATAGCACATGCTTAAGGGGTTGGCTGGTGAGTACTCGAACGCTGTGGGCTTGGAAGTAGGGTTTGTGTTTTCTGGCTGCGGTGACGAGGGCCAGAGCCAACATTTTGAGATTGGAGTATCGGGTCTCTACGTTGCTAAGGACCTTGCTAGTATAGTAGATTGACCTCTATACCTAGTCCTCTTCTTTGACCAATACTGAGCTGACGACCTCATCCCCGACCGAAAGGTAGAGCAATAGCTCATCCCCTGGGCTTGGCTTAGTCAGGAGGGGCGACGAGCTCAAGTACTGCTTTCAGTTCCTAGAAAGACTGTTCACACTTTTCTATCAAGTGGAAGTCTATTGGTCGTTTGAGGGCTTTAAAAAAGGGGAGGCACCGGTCCACAAACTTGGACATAAACCTACCAAAGGCGGCTATTCTCCCGGTGAGCCGTTGCACTTCTTTGTGGGTCCGATTGGATGTTTTGTTGAGGATGTATTTTATCTTCTCCGGATTTGCTTTGATTCCTCCCTGTGTTACCATAAACCCTAGAAACTTGTCGGAATCAACCCTGAAGGTGCACTTGGTTAGGTTTAACCTCATCTTATACTTTCTAAGTGTGTCAAAGACTTCATAGAGGTCGGCCAGGTGGTGTTTAGCCTTTTTTCTCTTCACGAGCATGTCGTTGACATATGCCTCCACGTTCCTACCGGGCTGTTCTTTGAATACCTCATTCACCAGCCGCTGATAGGTGGCGCCGATGTTTTTGAGGTCAAAGGGCATTACCTTGTAGCAGTACAAGCCACGGTCAGTGATAAAGGTCGCTCGCTCCTAGTCGTCCGGGTCCATCTGGATCTGGTTGTAGCCTGAGAAGGCATCCATAAAGCTTAGGAGCTCATGTCCTGCTATTGCATCGATGAGTTGGTCGATCCTTGGCAGGGGAAAGCTGTCTTTGGGACAGGCCTTATTTAGGTCGGTGAAATTGATGCAAATTCTCCACTTTTCGTTGGCCTTCTTTACCATCACTACATTGGCCAACCAACCGGGGTATTTTGTTTCCCTAATGAAGCCGACGTCGAGCAACTTTTGTACTTTATCAGCGATTACTTGCCACCGCTCTGTGGCGAAGTTTCTCTTCTTTTGCTTCACAGGTCGGTAACGGGGATCAACGTTCAGCCGATGTGTGATACATGATAGTAATGCCGCACTGTCTTTTGGTCTCCGCATGCCACCCCTATGCCATAATTGGTTGGAAATTTCATGGCGAGGTGGTACGTAGAGACTACGGCTTGCAGGGCATTGAGGGTCGGCCTACCGAGGATCACGTTGTAAGAGAAGGGGCAATGCACCACAATGAAGTCTACCATGGCCGTCGCACCACATCGCCGTCTCTGATCAAGAGGGGAAGAGTTATTCTCCCAATGGGCTGGAGGGACTCTCCCGAAAATCCCATCAAGGGACTGCTAACTGGTGTAAGTCGTTCTCTGTCAATGCGATATTTTCGAATGCATCTTCAAACAACACATCGGCAGAACTCCCTATGTCGACTAGGATTCGCCGCATCTCAAAGTTTGCCACTTCAGCTGTGATGACCAAGGCATCGTGGTGCAGTGTTTGGACCCCTCGAAGGTTGTCGTCAGTGAAGGTGATAGATGTGTCGCGCCTCCTTCTATGACCTCAGTCGTCGATCTCGCATAGTCGAGCATATCTTTTCCGTCCCGAGTTGCTTTCCCCTCCGGCGGTGGTTCCTCCCGATATCACGTGGATGATGCCGGCTGGGGGCCTCGGGGCGGGGGTTTCCAAGCTTCGTCTGCTCTTCGTTCCTTTTGGGCTGACTTCCCCTTTCTGTCTATGAAGCCATTGAGACAACAACGCCTAATCAGATCTTTGATATGGTTGTGCAGGTCGAAACAATTCTTCGTATCGTGGTCGTGGTCCTTGTAGAACTCGCAATATTTGTCTCGGTTCCTCTTGTTACTTTGCGCCTTCATCTTCTTGGGCCACCTGACATAGTTTCGGTCGCGGATTTGCATAAGAATTTTAGACCACAGAATATTAATTGGCATAAAATCCTGATAGGTCGGCGGAGTGGTGCGAGGTCTATAGTCGGTCCGGCGATCTTGTCTCTTGTGGTCTTTGTCCGACCTCTCGGACTTCCGCTTGTCGATCTCTCTCCTTTTTCTGTCGGGCTTCTCATCTTCGTCTTTGATCTGTACCTAGGCCTTTTCAGCATTGATATACTTCTGCACGTGGCTCATTAGTGCGGCCAATGTTTGATGAGGATTTTTGGAGATGGAGAAGTTGAATGGGGAACGGCGGAGTCCATGTTGTATGGCCGTCACCGCAACTGATTGATTTAAGCCCCTGACTTGGAGTGCTTCTTTGTTGAACCTCGCTAGGTAATATCTAAGGGACTCCATCTTCCTCTGTCGAATCTACATAAGGCTGGCCAAAGTTTTCCAATGCTTCTGACTAGCTGTGAATTGTGCCAGGAACTGGGTCTCCAGTTGGGCCCATGATGCTATAGACCTCGGCAGCAGGGAGGAGTACCATGCTAAGGATGGGCCCTGCAGCGTGGTTACAAGGGCTTTGCACATCAGTCACTCTGACGCACCGTGTAGCATCATCTCTGCTTTAAGCGCTACGATATGGTCAAAAGGGTTGGAGTTCTCATCGTACTTGTCGAATTGGGGGGCTCATGATCCGATAGGGGGTATCTTGTCCACAATATCTTGGATGAAGGGTGGCTCCTTGGTGAATGGTGATATGCGTGGTGGCTTGCACAGGTTGGTCATTGCGCTTTTATGGGTGGAAGTGCGCTCTAACTCTTCTAGACGTTGCCAGAGCTCTTTAATTTCGGCATCTCTATTGTCTGGGGCTGTAGTGTGTATGGCCTCCCTCTTGGGTCGTGTGGGGTGATCTTTGATCGAACTTAACTCGGCGACAGAGACTACGAAGGGCGGCGTCCTTTTGCCGAGCCTTTCTTTGGTGGGGATACGCGCTAATTGGTGTGTCTGGCTATGGTAGTCCTATCCACGGGAACGGGCAGTGGCTACGGGCTTTCAGGTCGTGTCCTACCTCATATGCTCAAACCGCTCTCCCCTTATGTCTGACCAGCATGCTTTGGGGTCCTCGGTCCGAGGATCATCCTTTGTGCACGTCGAGGCGTGAGGGGGGACAGCCTGGTTGGGTGGCGCAGTAGACCCCAATGTCTCCATGAATTCGAAGATCTTATCAACCTTTTCTTGCGTGGCTTAGAATTGCGTTGGATCTACTGTGGCAGAAGGTTGCAGGACTTCTTGGTGTGGGGAGTCACGGTGTCGATTCTCCCGAGACAGGGAATGGCCAACTGATCATTTTGAGTGGTTTTTAGGCATCTTAATTGCTTTCTTGATTGCGCGGTGTGGAATGAAAGATTTTCGGGAAAGTCTTTTTGTGCGTTCCCACAGACGGCGCCAATCTGATGCCGCTCAATCCGAGGTAGTGCACAAACCGAGGATGGCAATCAGTCAGATAGTCCTTGTTGGCAGGTCGGGGCCGAGTTTTAAGGACGAGGCCGCGCTTCAAGACCTGCAATCAAGAAAGAAGTTAGAGGCCCGAGGAATTATCCCCGCGTAAGTACTCCGATGCTCAAGTCAGTAGGAGGTGGTGGATGGCCAGGCCGAGCTATAGCGATGCTGGTCCGGGCTAATTAGTAATATGGGTGTTAGAAGTTGGGAGAGTCCCTTACCTCGAGCATGGAGTACCTTTTTATTGCCAGAGGGTCCGTATCCTAATCGGAGTAGGTTTCCAGGGAAATCGGGGCAGAGTTCCCTGCCGAGGTTACAGGGGGTACAGTCCTACTCCTCGGTGGAGTTGTCTTCCCATCCCTATCTGCTAGGTAGGCTTATCCATGAGGGGCGTAGCTGACGTGGTCGGCGGTATCATAGTAATGTCGTAGCTCGGCCAGACTATGCCGACGTGGCCGAGCTGTGACAGATGGCCACGGGCCTCTGGTCCAGGGACAATAGTATGCTTTAATGTAGATGGGTCCTCCACTAGGGATGTTATTGGGTTATATTTGATAAGGGGTAATCAATCAAATAGGAACCGTGGATTCCTTCTCTTCCTACTTTTAAGCCTATTAGTGAACAAGAGTTAGGTGGAGAGTTTAATGTAGTTGATCTTATTAACCACACTAGATAGCGGAATGAAGTTGGTCTTAGTGAGCATTAAACAATCTACAATGCTACTCATCAAAAGACTTAGGGGCCGTTTGACAAGTCTTTTTGGAAAGATCTTCCGGTAGCTCTGACAATCAAAAGATGCATTGAGCTTTTGCATTAAGATCTAAGCAGCTTAAAGCCCATTTGGTTAAGGCGTGTCTTTCCATGCGAAGATGAATAGTAAAAAATGCAAAAGCTCTATTTGGAGATTTCCGAAAATTGCCCGTTTTAGGATTCTCACATTATTTTGGCATATCAACTTTTGACGATTAAGTTTGCCATCAACCAAACAGGAAAAGACCGAATTGCGGTCTACCAAACTTGTAAATAGCCAACAAACCGCATGAAAATAAGCACTAATCGGGGCCTTAGGCTCCCAGGTCACACTCAAAATTGTGTGGACTCTCTTTGTTGAGTATTAACTCCATTTGGTATATACGTGTAGTAATAAATTTACATACATTCCTTTTTTAGAGTGTTTTCCACTTTTCCATCTACTTCAGTAAGTTGTGACCCTTAGCTCAGGAGAGTTTGGAAGCAAAAGAATACTCCTCCAATGCAAATGTTTTTATGGAGATATGTCTGGCTGGGGCGTTACTTGTAAGAAGTAGCTAGGTTGGCTAGACATTGGCTGGGTTATATTGATGGGTGTCCTCTTTATGGAGAGGGCAATAAGACTAGGGGGTGTTTATAAAAAACCACAAAACTAGAAAACTGAATCGAACCGAGAAAATTAAACTGAAAAATGCGGTTAGCCAAATCAATCGGTTCAATATTTCTGAAAAATTGAAGGATCAATTAGATTTTCATTAATCTAGAAAAAACCAATGGTTAACTGAACCGACCAGTATATATATGTATATTATATATATTTTTAATATAAATCATATATTTTCTACATATTATATATAAATATATACATATATTATATTTATAATATATAATCTATTATAAATATATTCTATATATTAATATATAGTATTTATAATATAAGATTTTATTCTCAGGAATGAGAATGTGAATTAAAATCAGCAGGAATGAGATTTTATTCTCAAGAGAGGGGCAGGGAATGACCATTCCCTCAAATGGGGGAATGTCATTCCAGCAAGAATGGGAATGAGATTCTGATTCCGCCCGACTAAACAGTTGGAATCGGAATAGCCCATTCCAATTCCGATTCCAAACCCCTATTCCTGCGACCAAACAGGGCCTCAATCTTCTTTACTCACGAATATAGAAAGGATACAAGAAAAACTTTACCAAATTCATTTTCGAACAAAACCCAAAATTACACTCTGTTTCACAGCCGTAAAAGCATGGATTTCTGGATGAGAACAATATTAACGACAAGAATAGAAAGAAAAAACTTACCCAAATTCATTCTCGAACAAAACCCATAACTATACTCTTTTTCTCAGCCCTAGAAATATGGATTTCCCAATGAAAACAATATTAAGTATGGATTTCTTGACGAGAACAACATTAACGAATCAACAAGAACAATATTAAGCATGGATTTCTAGAAGAGAACAATATTAGCTACAAGAAGAGAAATACAGGAGTACAGAGGACCACTGAACGAAGACGAGAGAAGAGAGAACAGTGGCTTTAGGGCTTTTCCCAATTCCCATTCCATGCTATGTTTAGTAGGGAGATGACCAAAAAGCCCTTGTTTTTAACGTGTCTGAGGATCACACGTATTCATAATTTCATTAAGGACGTAGTGAGAATTGAGAAGATGAAAATTTCTCATCCTAAGAAGCTAAAAAATGTCGCTTCAGGAAAACGGGATTTTGGATGAGAAATTCCATAAAAAAATGAATGAATTCTCCAAAATAGGCAAATCCAAACACAATTCTACTTCCAAGAATCACTAGAAGCGATTATCCGGAGTGGTGCCAAATGAGGCCTTACTAAATGAGCTACCTTATTTCCATTCTTCAAAACATGCTTGACATGATATGAATTACAATGACAAAGAAGCAATATGCAATTGTCTAGTATAGAATGCAGACACCAAGGAGAGAAAACCATCCTCTAACAAGTACTTCACAGACATAGCTGAATCTCCTTCAATGATACACTAACGGGGACTTGTGCAATGATGCACGGGAAAACAAAATGCAATTTTTGAAAAATTATTGTAATTTATTTAGTTTCATATTATTGAATAATTTGAAGTAATTATCATCCTGAGCTCTACTAATTTTTGGAATTTAATGGTTATTTTTACAAAGCTATACTAATTTCATCTATTTTATCATATTTTATGGAAATTAGTGATTATTTTTCCCTAAGTTCTACTAATTTCTGGTAATTTCTATTATACAATAATTTATGATAATTCTTGATAAATATAATATTTTATGGAAATTAGTGGTTCTTTTTGGCTAAGTTCTAGTAATTTCTATTATACTAATTTATGAGAATTCAAGGTCAATATATACTTATTTTTTATACTTATTATATGAGAGTATATTGGTCAATTAGTGGAAATTGGTTCTATTATATAATTTCTAGTAATTTCTATTATATACTAATTCCTCGGCACCCAGCCTCACAGCGAGCTAGGTCTCGCCGTCAGGAGGAGCATCTTTCACGCCAAGGAGAGGCCCCCCAGAACCTTCCTAGGAGCCAGGCCTCCTCCCGTGGCAGACAAGAAAGACCGGCCACTCCGGTCTCACCGCGGGCAATCAGGTCGGAGGGACCTCAGCTCGCCAGGTCCACGTCGCCTCAGCCCGATACCCCGTTCTTAGAGAACCGGTTCGAGATTCTGGCTGCAAGCTCTAAGCAGGATCCCTCTGTCCGCAATCATCACCAACGGCCTGAGCTACTTCCTACGCACACCATCCCAGACAGCACAGAGGTGAGCAGTACAATCGCCGAGCCCGCCAAGAAGCAAAGACGCCGCCGTCGAGCTCGCCGGTCTACCACCCACGACCTGTCCGAGCTCGGAGCCAAAGACGAGGTAAGCTTGAGCGAAGTCAAGGCTCCCATCCTTTCAGTTCAATCCCCCTATCTCCCGAGCTCCTAGCAGTCCCAATGCCTAAAGATTTCAAGCTCCCCCCTCTTGACAAGTACGACGGGTCGTTCGACCCAAATGATCACGTAGATGCCTTCCAGTCACAGATGCACATGGCAAGAGCCAGTGAGTCATGCATGTGCGTGGCCTTCTCCACCACTTTCAAAGGAGTAGCCCACACATGGTACCGAAACCATGCGCTCGAATCAATAAGAAGTTGGGCGCAGTTCGCGCAAGCCTTCACGTCCCACTTCGTTACCAGCAAGCGGTGCCCGCGGACTGAAGAAAGCCTCCTTAACATAGTGCAGAGAGAGGGAGAATCCATCCGGAGCTATGTCAAGCGGTTCAACGATGCTTGCATGCAGATACCGCGCCAGGACACCGCCGTGCGCCTCGCAGCAGCCAAGAAAGGCGTGACGAACAAAGAGTTCAAATGGCACATGGTCGTCAACCAACCGACGACCATAACCGAATTTCTTAAGCTCGCGGACAGGTTCATAGCCACCGAAGAGGAGATCAACCAGAAGGGCGAGGGCGCACCCGAAAAGAGGAAGAGGGAAGGAGAGCCTTCCAATCAAGTGGACAACCGAAAGAAAAAAGATGCAGCTCGGGGGGCAAAGCCGGGTCAGTTGTTTCGAGCTCCTGTAGCGGACCGAACTGATTACACCCCACTGAACGCAAAGCGGGCCGAAATCCTGATGGCGATCAAGGACGCCCCGTATGTGAAGTGGCCACCCCGTTTGAGGGGAAATCCCAATGAGAGAAATAAGGATCTGTACTGCAATTTTCATAAAGATCACGGTCATAGAACTGAAAATTGTAAAAACCTCCACGACGAGATTGAGGAGCTCATCCGTCGCGGATATCTAAGGAACTTTGTACAAAATAATAATAATAATAATAATAATAATAATAATAATAATAAGACAAGTCGGCAAGGGGAGCACGGTAAGGATGCTCCCGAGTCCAACAACAGGCCGGCCAAACAGTCGCAGAGGGAGCCTCTGGAAGAGAGGCCAGTTCGGGGCACCATCCACGTGATAGTGGGCGGTTCGATCGTCGCGGGTTGTACTTTAGGAGCAGCTCGGACATCAGTTCGTGAAGCCGCCCGGGAAGAACAAAATCCTCCAAAGCGGCTGAGGACAGAAGAGCCAATTTTATTCACGGAAGATGATGCGCGAGGGGTCCACTACCCCCACGATGACACACTCGTGATAAAGCTGAGAATCAACAACTTTGAGGTCAGGCGTGTACTCGTTGACTCGAGCAGCTCGGTCGGCAGCCTCTTCAAAGCTACGTTTGACCAGTTTCAGTTGCAGAGAAGTGACTTGAAGCCCAAGGACACTCCTTTGGTGGGCTTCAGCAGAGAAGAAGTCTGGCCCCTTGGAAAAATAACAGTACCTGTGGAAGTCGGCACATGGCCCTGCGTAGTCAAACTCAACCACGACTTCCTGGTGGTTGCGACCCCCTCCCCATACAATGCCATAATAGGTCGGTAGATCGCCCATGTCCTACGGGCGGTGGTCTCCACCTATCATTTGGCTATGAAGTTCCCAACAGACTTCGGTGTGGGGGTAGCGCGGGGTGACCAGCTCGAGTCTCGCAAGTGCTATGTCGCTGCCCTGAAGGGAAAGACCAAGGTGGCCGATGACCTCAAACTGAAGCGGCCTACGGAGTGAGGCGAAGAACGAACCGCGCCCACGAAAGATACAGTCGCAGTCCCGACCTCAGCAGCAGACCCAGCTCGGACGCATCAAATCGGTGCTTCCGTCCAAGAACCTCTACGATCCGAACTGGTAAGCTTCTTACTTAAAAATTTAGATATTTTTGCATGGTCCGCGGCAGAGATGCCCAGTATAGACCCCGACCTTATAACTCACAAGCTGAATACTGATCCTATAGTTAGGCCTGTTTGATAGAAGAAATGCAACCTAGCCCCAGAGCAGTGGAAAGCGGTCGACGAGGAGGTCGAGAAGCTCCTCACAGCTGACTTCATAAGAGAAGTCCACTACCCTAGCTGGGTA
The DNA here is from genome assembly GCF_000365185.1 of Nelumbo nucifera. The sequence goes on from NW_010729090.1 coordinate 6,410,952, forward strand.
GCCAACCCCGTCCTGGTAAAGAAGGCCAACGCCAAGTGGCGCATGTGCGTCGACTACACCGACCTAAACTGGGCTTGCCCAAATAACTGCTTCCCGCTCCCTAGAATTGACCGCTTGGTGGATGCGACCTTAGGGCACGAGTTGCTAAGTTTCTTGGACGCCTATTCGGGCTATAACCAAATCAAGATGGATCCGGTGGATGAAGAAAAGACTGCTTTCATCACGGAGTTCGGTCTATACTGTTACAAGGTTATGCCCTTCGGGTTGAAAAACGCAGGGGCAACCTTTCAAAGACTTGTAAATAAGTTGTTTGTGCCATTAATTGGCAGAAAAGTAGACTGCTATGTAGACGACATGGTCATCAAAACTCAATTTTCACATGAATTAATACAAGACTTGCATTCTGTTTTTGAAATTTTGCGTAAGATTAATATGAGACTGAACCCAAACAAGTGTGTATTCGGTGTGACCTCGGGCAAGTTCCTAGGATACATCGTTAACCAGCGCGGCATTGAGGCCAACCCGGACAAAATTAATGCCATCTTAGATATGAGACCACCCCGGAAGTTGAAGGAGGTTCAGAGGTTGAATGGCCGCATAGCCGCCCTAAGTCGCTTCATGTCCAAATCGGCGGACCGCTGTCTGCCGTTCTTTAAGGCAATCAAGAGCAAAGGGTTCAAATGGACCCAAGACTGTCAGCTTGCGTTTGACAAGCTCAAGAAATACCTCGCTAGCGTGTCAATCTTAACCCGGCCCGAGGAGGGCGACGTTTTAGAACTGTACCTCTCGGAAAGCGACGAAGTGGTCAGTTCGGTACTAATAAAGGAAGTAGATCGGGTTCAACGACCCATCTATTATGTTAGTAAAGTATTGCAGGGAGCAGAGATGAGATATCTAGAGATAGAAAAGCTAGCATATGCACTGGTAAATGCAGCTCAGAAGCTCCGCCCGTACTTCCAGGCTCACACTATTATCGTTCTCACCGACAAACCTCTAAGGCAAGTCTTACTTAAGCCCGAGGTCTCTGGTCGGTTGGCGAAGTGGGCCGTTGAGCTCAGCGAGTACGACCTTCGGTACAAGCCGCGAACTGCCATTAAGGCCCTAGCCTTAGCAGATTTCATCGCCGAGTGCACATTCAGCTCCGAAGTCCCTAGGCCGGTTGAGCTTGAGGCTCCCAGCTCGGGTGAGCCCGAAGCTCCCAGGTCAGTCGAGTCCGAGCCCCGTGAGGTAGCAGCCAGTGCGGCATCTCTCCTACTTCGGCCAAGCGCGAGCTGGGATGAGGAGCCCTAGATCCTTCACGTAGATGGCTCTTCGAACCAACAGGGCAGCGGAGTTGGAATAGTTCTGCACGGCCCAAGTGGCACGAAATTGGAGTACGCGCTATGGTTCGAGTTCGCGGCATCTAACAATGAAGCAGAGTACAAGGTGTTGATAGCTGGACTAGCTCTAGCCAAGAAGTAAAAGCCAAGCACATCGTTATCTGCAGCGACTCCCAACTCGTGGTCAACCAGGTCACCAAAGAGTACGAAGCTTGCAAGCCAACCATGATCGCCTACTTAGCCAAAGTCAGAGAGGCCCTGCTCAACTTCCAGTCACACTTTATCAGGCAAATCCCAAGGTCGGAGAACGCTGAGGCCGATGCCCTATCCAGATTATCCAGTGCCAGCGACATCACCATGAGAACCGTGCACATAGAGGACTTGCCTTGGCCTAGCATTCTCGGGGGGGCCGAGGAGGTCGCTCCCGTCGTTCAAGCAGAGCCGAGCTGGATTGACCCGCTCGCGAGCTTCTTGCAACACGGGACCCTCCCTATAGATCGCAATGCAGCTAGAAGGGTGCACCGCTAGGCAGCCAAATATGTCATGATAGACGAACGGTTGTACCGGAGATCCTACACACTCCACTACCTGCGTTGCTTGCGACCCACCGAAGCCAAGCTCGTACTCCACGACACTCATTAGGGCTTGTGCGGCGGACACTTGGGGGGCAGGGCCCTCGCCCAGAAAGCACTTCGATAGGAGTATTATTGGCCAACAATGAAGGCAGATGCTATTGAGCTCGATAGAAAATGTGACAAATGCTAGAGACATGCCAATATTCACCACCAACCCGCTGCCGACCTCAAGTATCTCACCAGCCCATGGCCCTTTGCACAGTGGGGCATCGATCTACTCGGATCATTCCCGCCAGCAACGGGTGGGAGGAAGTTCTTAGTAGTAGCAGTGGACGACTTCACCAAATGGGTAGAAACCGAACCCCTTGTAACGATCACAGCCCGAAATGTCCAAAACTTCTTTTGGAAGAACATCGTGTATCGCTTCGGATTACCTCGGGTATTGATTTCTGACAATGGCAAGCAGTTCAAGGACATCAAATTCCAAGACTGCCAAGACATGGGAATCCGACAGAATTTTACTTCAATCGCACACCCTCAAGCAAACGGTCAGGCAGAAGTCACGAACAGAGCCATCCTCCGCGGACTAAAGGCATGGCTGGACCGAGCTAAATGATTGTGGGTAGATGAACTACCCAGTGTTCTATGGGCCTACCGGACCACGGAGAAGACCGCCACAGGAGAAACACCTTTCAATCTCACCTACAGCACCGAAGCAGTGATCCCCGTAGAGATCGAAGTACCTACGCTGCGACTAGAAGCATACAGTGATTGGACAAATGAAGATGAGCTACATACCAACCTCGATCTACTCAACGAAGTAAGGAACCTCGCGTACATCAGGACCGCAGCCTACCAACAGAGAGTAGCTCGGTACTATAACGCCAGGGTTAAGAAGCGGAACCTCCGCGTTGGCGACCTGGTCCTTCATAAAGTTATGGTACCTGAGCCTGGCGCTGGCAAGCTCGAGTCCAACTGGGAAGGTCCTTACCGAGTGAAACGAGTGCTCGGGGAAGGAACATACGAACTCGAGACCCTCGAAGGGAAACAAGTACCTCGGGCATGGAATATTGTCAACTTAAGACAATACTATTTGTAAGAACTGAGTAGGCCCCGAACCACTCCCAGATCCTAAGGGCCAAAATGTCGAGCTAACATGACCTCGGCACAACAGGACCTAGTCGCATCTATGGCATGGGCAAACTCCAAGAGTGGGCCATGAGCCACTCCTCCAGCCTAAGGGCTAAAACGCCAAGCTAATGAAGAAACCTCGGCAGCATACAAGACTTAGTCGCCTCATCAGCATGAACTAAGTACTTGCAACGCCTAAGGTGCAGGCGATGCGGGCACGAACCTTGTAACGAATAGCCCGCCCTGGCTTGCAACAAGTTGAACCCATTAAGGACAACTGATGTCAACTTAACTCGAGTGCAGATAGGTCGGGCATGTACCCTACTATGTCACTCACTTCGGGTACGTAGCTCTAATAGCTCGGGTGTAGAGATCGCCTTAGCAAAGATAAAGAGTGCACACCATACTTTCATTACCACTTCAAAAAAAAGAGAGAGAGAAAGAGAAAAACAACAATGCAATAACCGAGCTAAAACAGCTCGAAAAAGTTCGACAAACACAGGGCACAACCGCCCAACAAAAGACCTTTGAAAGACCGGGTTTATGGCACCCGAAAGCCATCAGAAGTCCAGGAAGAACACCGCCTCAGGGATCCGCCTCCTCATCCTCATCCTCCGGGGAGTCAGGCTCCTCTTCCTCCGCTTGATCTGCCGTCTCAAGAAACAATCCCTTCATAGTGATGTCATCGAGGTTGAGCCCGGAGAACTACTTTCGCACCAACCACCAGCAGAGCTTAAACCCGGAGCGGTATGAACTCGAGCCATACTCCACCTGGAGGTCGTGGTATTCCTGGGAGTCTTTGAAGTCCCAGACCGCCATCTCTCGTTCAGCCTCCACCATCTGGTCAAAGTTTCGAGTCCGATCTAGAAGAGTGGACTCCAAGTCCCGTACCTGCTGCCAGAGAAGCTCCCTCTCCGCCGCCACCCTCGACGACTCCTCCCGGTAACGCGTGCTCTCTTCAGAAAGCCGGGCAATTTGAGCCTCCTGGTCGCGGACGAGTAGCTCCTGAGACTCACTCCCCTTGCGAGTGTGATGGAGCTCACCCCGGATCCTGTCGAGCTCGCCCTGGAGCTTCTTATTAGTAGCCCGCTGGTCAAGGGCATCAACGCGGTGGATGCACGTCTGGAGAGCCATGGCATGGATGGCGGTATTCACCTGCCAACAGAAAGAAAATCAGAGGACAGCAAAAAGAAGGCAAATGGGAGAAGAAAGAAAGGCAAGAATCACTTACCACCATGCAGTGGGAGAAAGCGAACGCGGCAAGGTCGCCGGGCTCCATATTCCCCTAGTGAGCGACCTCGTCG
>NW_010729090.1:6420531-6438234 GCF_000365185.1 Nelumbo nucifera
TTATTATTATTATTATTATTATTATTATTATTATTATTATTATTATTATTATTATTATATTATAACATGAAGGGTTTACACATTTGACTCAAAAGGTTGAATTGTTGATTCACCATCAAATAGGAAAACAAGTCCATTTTTGTGTTAGTTTTAAATTTGTATTTTATTTCTAACATTAATAAAAACAATTATTCTTTATCACACTTTTTTTTTAATATAGGATTCAATGAAAGAATAAGAGTTAATATACCCTAAATATAAGATTTAATGAGTGGGAATTAAATGATAATAATTGTAATAGTTCAAATTAATTACATTTTGTGCCCTCACATTATAGATGGATCAAATTCAAAAATAAGGGTATTCTAGTCAAGAGTAGGATTCAATGAAAAGTAACATAAGTTAATACCTTAAATATAAGACTTAATGAGAGAGATTTGAATGAGGATAAAAGTAGTTGTTTAAATTACATTTTTGTCCTTATAATTATAGAACAAACAAATTAAAATAATGGGTTATTTTAGTCAAACAGAAGTTCTACACTCTCATTCACACTTTTAATAGTAGTATAGATAAGCATTTTCTTTTGATTCAACATTAATTTTATCATTTTGTTTATTTCTTTTGTTTTAAGTGGTAATCTTGAAATTGCCGGAAGGAGTACACTAGCTTCAAGCTAAGTTTAAAATATTGATGCATATCAATCAATGTATATGGTCTACTAAGTGTTAGTTTTTAAAAAGATTGATATGGGGCACGGTAGAAAATTACCAGTTTTGGCAATTTTTCATCATATCCACCACCCATTATTGATCCATATTCAACTGTTACATTGATACTCTTTTTTTTTTGGCATTTCTGTTACATTGATTCTCAATTACAAATACATCAACCCCTTAAAAATCCATATCATTTGTTACAACCAATGCACATCTACTTATTTCAAATTTGAATAATCCTATTAATTATCACCAACTAATATGTGCATGACTGCAAGCATACATACATACATATGTACATACATACCACATACATATATACGTACATACATACATACATACATACATACATACATACATACATACATACATACATACATACATACATACATACATACATACATACATACATACATACATANACATACATACATACATACATACATACATACATACATACATACATACATACATACATACATACATACATACATACATACATGCATGCATGCATGCATTATAAAGATATAAATCCAGTTGCTTATAAGATTCAAATGCATGCAATGCATATATATGGAAAAAGAATGATTCTTCCACAAAGCTATAATACTACAAGATGTCCAAATGATAGGGGTTTAGGCTTAAACTAAATAATGACCATCGAGTACCAAGTATGTATACCAGGCCCCTAGTTTGACCTACTTTGTTTGACTCCTATTATCAATTAATGTTAGGTTTTTTATTTGATTTAAGAGATTAACTTAGGTTTTATTTGAAAAAAAAATAAGTCACTTGCTTTGAGATTCACTATTTATTCGGTATATATAATTTGAGTTCCTTATTTGATTTTTAAAAGTAAATTTAATTGACAACCTATCTCAACTAAAAAAATGGACTCATATCATTGAAAGTCTTTATAATGAATTTAAAAAAAAAAAAATTAAAAGACTAATATATGGATCCACATCTTTTGAAGTTGGTACTTTTTTTATAGGTAGACACATGTCTAAAGTTAGCATATTTTATGAGAGTGGAGTTAAGTATTAATTCACTTTTTTGAGATTGGGTAACATGTGTTGAGGAATAAGGCTTTTATTTGAAAGTAGAAAAACCATTCTTTGATGCTCTTTCTTGATAAAATAGAATATGCCACTTGTTTGAAATAAGAACCCTATAATTTGAGAGTTTTCTTTTAGACCTTGTTCATTTGCCAAGAAGCCCTATGTTCTTAAGCCAAAATATATCATTTAATAAACGGAAAAAAGCTCGGAATTCGGGCTTCCGAGCTTCTAAATGGTCGGGAGTTCGTGTGAACAGACTTGTCAAATGGGACCTTAGATTTTAAACCAATTTTATCAACTTTTTTCTTATTTATATTAATTAAAAGAGCTAATGAAGAAATGAAATAATTAATTTATCATTGAAATTAGTAATTTTTCTTGATTGAATCCATATTTTAGTTTTTCTACTATTTCTAGGTGCTTCTTCGACAAATGACAAATCCCAACAGTTCAAACCTCATCAACTATTAAAGGACGGTTGTTTGGACGACGTTGGGACGGACCATGTTTGGTGAGAGCACTTATGGCTAAATTGACTAGGTTTGGTGGTTTTTAATGTATTGTAAAAATATTTGGAATTTTTTGTGGCATTAAAAGGAGTTGATGAAATTGTTGCTTTTAACCAGAAATCAATAAACATGAGCCCTCAATCTGTTGTACTACACATGGTCCTACATGAAAAAAGACTCAATGTCCATGGCAAATATATACTCCCCCTTCCCCTAATGCCTCTCATCTATATGTTTTCTCTTACCCCACTCTATTCATCACTCCACCTCTTTCTCTCTCCTCTTCCACATGCATATGTACAAGCCACTCAGCTTGGTATACGTCATGTCCCAAATAACATGTTATGATTAATACATTTTTGGAGGTAGGGCCCACATGTGGCATTACCAATAGGACTCACACATTCACTCACCTTCAGATGTTGTGTAAGATGAGTTGGGATCACCTGCCAACAAAACAAGTTCCAACACCCTGCTAACTTGATCTGACACCACACATCGATCTCACTATAAAACTGGGGTCTACCTTAAAAGCAGGACCTATCATGTATGAGATGTGCGATGTCAGATATTGTTGGTAGAGTGTTGGAAGATATTTTGTTGGCAGGTGATCTGGGCTCGTGTAAGATATACCTTGTGGGTACAAACAAATTAATTTTTACAGGTGGAGCTCAGACGTGGTATTGATGGGGCTCATAATTCAATGCCCAGAGAGCGTTTCTCACATCGACCTCACAACATGTTCTGGCCACATATCAGGAATATCTCTCCCATACTTGTATTTATTATTCATGGGGAGATGTTGCTGATACAAGGTGGGATGTGCTGTAAAGTCTGTGTATGGAGGAGATCCCAATTCATGACTAAAAGGCTTACATGTGATACATATGTACATTAGGCTTGTATACGGCTGGGACCCAAGAAATAATAAGCGAAAAAACAAGCTTTACAGTTTACATCATGTATGAATTGCAATGGCATTTTATACTTTGAAAGTTTCTTTGAACAAATTTTATTATATATATATTTGGTTTGGGTCTTGATCGAATCGATTGAAAACAGTAATAAAACCCGTCCCAACCCAATAATTGATCATGGAGACACAAAGCACGTAACCAGACCATACATAATCGGACATGTAATAATACCGACCCAGACCCATTGACAGCTTTAAGCTCTTTTTTGGTAGAGCTACAGAACGGAGCACATAATAACAATAATGACCCATAGCTCTTATAATCAGGGTATATATGATAATAATACTGACCCAGACTCAGTTGAATTCGGGTTTGTCCGATCTACACAACCCATTGACAGCAGTGCTTGCTGGAATATTTCCTCCCACCAACCCAGCTATAAGACTCTCAGTTGAATCAAACCGTCTGTGATACTGAAGGTCGACGTCACTGTGAGTTCAAACATGAATTGCTTGGTCGACACAGCGTTCTGGCGTTGGGATGTCAGCAGATGGGGTTTGGTACGGGCTTGATTCAACCCGAGTCATTACTCCGAGCTCGAGTATAGCTATGATATGCTTCAACCCTAGTTCAACTCAGAACTAACGATGTCAATGGGTTGGGTTAAACAGTAAGCCTGGCTTGGATCGGGTTTGATTAGGGTTTTGATTCATTAATCTGAGTCGGTTGGGTTTGGATTTGGCTGACCCATCAGGTTCAGTTATATCCCATGGTTCAAAGTATTGATACATTTCTGTGTATCGGCAGAGACGTATCAGTATTAAGACATAAGCGGAAATACATTTTTTTAGTTTTTTTTTTTCAAAATTTGATTTTTGGAAAGATGTTTAAACATATTTTTTATTAAAAAAAGAGTAGAGTTCCCAAACACCTGTAAACAGGTGTATCAGACCCCAAAGATAAAATACACTCGATATGGAATCGTATTGAAATTTTGAGGTATTCTTGTCATCATTTGCTATGACTCGTAACTCTATAGCTCTAAAAGCTTATAATTTCTTTTTATGTTTATTTTTTCTTTCACTAAAGATAAGAAGAAGAAAAAGAAAAAAGAAAAAAGACACCTTAAGACCGGTAAACCAAATCTCAACTTAATGGTTTTAAAGTTTCATAATGTGTTATAAAAGAAATACAATTAAAAGGCTCCGGGCCAGGTCAGATTGGTACCGGATTGAACCATATCGGGTCGGGTAGTGTGGAGGTAAAGTCTAACCGAATGCAACCCATTGACATCCCCATGAAACCGAATCATATCTGATCTGACCCTAACCCAATAGGCTCGGGTCAGTGTGGTTTATGCTTTATCATTTAACTGGACCCATTGACATCCCTACAGTTTCACACTCTAAGCATCAACCTTGTTTTATAAAGCCCTGGCCGGCTGCCTTCCATCTCCCAATGCAAACCAAATTAAAAGTTCTTTCACTTCGTACTATATTCTTCCATAATGGCTCATAATAATCCTACTTCATCTGCTCTTTCTGTGGCTTTGGACGAAGAAACCCAAGAAGATCAATCAAAAAATACCCAGAAGACAATTTCCATTATCGCCGTCTCCACAGCTGCCATTGCTGGAGGAGCTCTCTTCAATTCTCCTCCGGCGAAGTCTGATAAAGAAAGCCCCATCTACGAATTCCTCTCAAGAGCATACACAATCTCCATCGCCGTCAGCTTGGGTTTAAGCCTGGCGATCCTTCTGCTCGTGCTCATACAACCAACTACACGTAGAGCTGTTCCCACAGCCAAGGCCATGAGTTGGGTTACTCTTGCACTGCTTTTGTTTGGGGTTTCAGTTTGGATCTATCTGGTGTTGATGCATGCTTGAACTGAGCTGAGCTTGTTCATTGTGCTACTCTGCTTTTTAACTCCATCACTGATCAGTTCGCTCGCCTATAATCAGTAATTCCTAGCATTCTGGGTGAGGTTCTTGGTCCCTGACCTTGAGTAGTTTTGAGTAATTAAAGTTTGTAATTTCCAGTGTATTATTCATTGATTTACGAGTTCATTCGGTCTGTAATTTCCTGTTGGGTTTACTCCTTCCTTCTGTAGCTTTTTTTTTTCTTTGGTAATAAGAGAATTTTATTATCAAAATTTACTTACTGTGGAAAGACTACATCATAGCTTAAATCCAAGAATTCTGTGGAGACCATTGAGCTATTAGATGGTGTGCATGGCAGCTTCCATGGAAAGCCTGTGTCGTCTCATCGCTGTGCGGGGGAATTTTTGTCAGCTAGCTGCTTGAGAGCTGAAAACTTTTCTGAGGCAGCTCCGTTAATGAACGTAATGATCATCGCCTGTGGCGACAAACGTGGATCAAGAAAAATCTGTCGGAGACCCGCCTGTGAGGCCTCTCCTAACAGCAAGCCTGATCAGCTCGTAGCTCAGCGTCCAACACGGATCATACCAGCCTCGCTCTCCGGTGCTCGCGCTGGAGGTTTGTTGGTTGTCGGAGTATCAGGAAGAAGCTTAATTCCACGGTCTGATGAGGAATTTCTGAACCACCATTAAAGGATCCGTGGTGGATCCTTTGAAAACCATGCCGTTTCGAGCAAGTAAAGCCACCCATTTGTCCTGCTCGATCATCGCCAGCAGGAAATATGCCCTCCTCCATTAATGGCCAGCATTATGGCTGTACCTGTAATTAATGGACCTCCCCAGATCTCAGTGCAACAGGCGAAATAATAAGCTAGCCAGACAGCTCTAGCAAAATTGATGGCAGTGGATCGATCCCCACTTAATTTCTCCGAGAAGCTTATTTACTGCTGTTGCTCGGAAGCATACCCGCCATAGAAAATTCCTGATCTTCACCGGAACAAGAAGGAGAGATGCTCGGTCTTGATCTCAGATTATCGATCATCTACAAGACTACCAACTCCATACCATTATTGCTACCAACCAAGCCAAATGATAACCCCACCTTAATCAGTAGCTTTGAATAATTACAATAATTCCCACTGTGTGTGTTTTTGAGTTTACTTGACTATCAATGATTCTTAGCAATTTCTTTCGCATAGAGCTTGCTTATATATATTTTGTTTTTCTATTGTTTGAAGCCAACAAATTAGTTAAGCATAAATGTCAAGATTGTGTTGTAATTAGGCTTAGTTTGGAAAGAGTACATCTACATACAAAATAATATAAAATACAACACTCTATTTGTATTCTTTCCAAACAGAGCCTAAATAAAAAAAAATGTATTCAGTGTTTTAAATTTAAAAGAAAGGCTCAGTTTCAAAGGAATACAAATATGTAAAGTGCAAAACCTTACATTTTGTATTATTTTGTCTGCGTTTATACTTACACATTTGTATTAATACTCCTTCCAAAGGGGTCACAGCAAGCAGATATATGTAATCTTGTTGTTAAACAAAAAATAACTAACAGAAAATGCTGGACGTCCACGGGATGATGATATCCAATCTCCCTTATACATACAAGTTATAACCAATGATCAACTGGTATAAACAAATAGGTGATATATATACTGGTATTTATCAAGTTAAAATGAGAGGTGGAGGTAAGGGTTAATTACTTATATATACCCTTTGTATTTAAGAAACTAATTAAATAAGACTCCCAATCTCCTACCCACAAGAGGAATATCTCTCCATGCATAATATTATGTAGGAGCATGAAATGTTCCCCATGTATGATTGCGACCTTATGTAAGTAAACATGGGCAGCTTGTGGGTAGGAGATTCAGCAGTCCAGATTTCCTACTAACTCAATTCTACAATCCTACAATCCTAAAAAATTCTTTTTTTTTCTTGTGCATGATTTCTTTGTAATTCCTCTCACCCTCCCCTTTCTGGAGTTGCTGGAATTTTCTATATTCACCAGACAACAAATTTTTGTCACCTATCGTCATAATTTTTCTCACTGCAATCATCTCATAATATATATTAGGACGGTCCCATCTCAGATGCCCTCTGAACCTCTGAAAACCCTTCAAACATAAGTCAATCTCTTATTCAAGATGTATGAAAATCCCAACTCCAATTCATGTTGAGTCTGTATCAACCTTGTTAACAACTTGTTTTGAACAGGTTAGAAAAGGTAGGCATCCCCTTATTTTTCTTGCTTTTGCTTCCGTTTTCATCCTCTTTGCTTTTGCAACTCAATCGAGTATAGACACAACTGCTCTGCTTTCTGCAACGGAAACAAGGCGCAAACTAGTTCATTGCCAGTCATCCCAAACTTCACTACTCCTCCTTTGAATGGAAATCTACTACTGTATATGGAGGCTAGTAGACAATTGATTCCAAGCTTAGAATCCAAACCATAACAGTTCTATTATGAGACTCGCTCTGTTCACTTTCAGACCAAAACCTCCCTTAATCGATCTTTTATGGTGATTTTCCTTTCCATTGAGTAAACCTTGTAATTCTATTGTGATTCCATTGAGCTCACAATTAGGTCAAGAACACCCATCTTCACTTCAGTTTTATCCTTGTAGTCATACCATGGGCCAAATATAACATCGAGCAAAGAAGAGAGAGGCAGAACCTTGCATATTTTTTTAAGGAATTCATGTCTAACGGAGGGGTAATAACACTGTCCGTGTTATTTGCAAAGTTAAAGACTCAAAAGATGCTTAGGTACAGGTGGCATTGTTTTATTGGGTTAGTAGAGAGGATTGTAGAATTGAGTTAGTAGGCAATATGGACTCACAAATTACAACACACTAGCAATGGATTGGGTCCATCTCGATAAAATTAGAAGCAAGGATTAAAATATTGGCACGATATGCCGATACACGTTGATACGCGTGCATCTCTTGTCTTGTTTAAAAAGAGCTCTTACGAAGAATCAAACTCAAGTCTTGGTGCCCATGCCACTATGCGCTACCATTTTAAACCACTATGCCATCATTCAACTTGTGATATTATGTGAAATAAAATAAAATTTATTACCTTTATCATTAACCTGAACCTAAACAAATACTATATGTTTATGTTCAATAATTTTAACTTAAAATAAAAAAATAACATTAAAAATTACTATTTTATAAACATTAATGAAATAAACAATCTATCAAATTTACATTTATATCAGAAGTTATTTTTTACTCTCAATAGATTTATACAAATAAAAATATTAACAATAGATAATTATTTTAGTACTTAAAATTCATAAATTTGTACATTATATGTATCTTCAAATTTTAATATTTGTTTATAAACTATTCATTGATATTTTAATTTAGACTAAAAATAGCATATTTATTATTTACAAAAATTAAAAAATTTTGTTTACAAAATATTCTAGAATATCATATTAAATTGAATTTTTCAAATCCACTAATTTAAATTTCTATCAAAATGATTTGTTATTTTAGAAAAAAAACTATAGAAAATAAAAATGTTAATAATGGAATCGTTACTTTAACAATTAAAAATTATGAATTTCATATGTTATGTATTTTAGAAATTTTAATAATTTTGATATACTTTTAGTTAAGATTAAAAGTAAAAATATGTTAATAATATATGCATGTTAGAAAAATTATAAATTTTATAAGATAGTAATTTTGATATTATCGAACATTTCAAAATTTAATATTTAATTGACTTTTTTGTTAATGTTGAAAAGTAAAAATAGAAAATAATTGCTATAATAATTAAAATATAATAATTGTATATGTTTTGTGTCTTGGACTTACATAATTTAACACAATAATGGTTTTGTGCATGTTTTACTTTGTAAAAACTATATAATATGAGTCTTGGACTCTTGATTGATGGATTATCAACAGAATTGTATGATATTTATGTATGTTGTTATATTACTAATATATTTCTTTGTGTATTTGTACTTTATTTGTAGCTATTTCGACTTTTAAAATTAGTGTAGTTGATGTGTTTACAAAATTTTTATCATTTTCTTAGCGTATTCATGTATTTTCATATCTTTTGTCCATATCCATGCATTTCTAAAGTGTATCCATATCTAAACTGTCCGATACAATACCTGATACTAATACTTTGATCATTGATCGAAAGACAAAAACCTCTAATAGAAATGTAACTAGCTTGATCATAATAACCTCCAATACCCAATTCAGCAATAATCAGCGTCCACCTATTATAATGAAAAGCAATTAAAAGGAAAAGAAAGAAAAAAAAATTAAGTTCTTGAGGTCATAGAGCTTGAGAAAAGCTTAATGGAGGCATCAGAACATAGAAATAAGTCAAAAATTCGGACAAGCATATATCATATCTGTTGAACATAAAGAAGCCAACATTCCATCGGTACCTAAAATTAATAGCGGTGCAGATCTATCCACCACTTAGGTACCTGAAACTAATAGTGGTGCAGCTCTATCCACCACTCAAACGAAGCGATTCACCAATCGATCATTGATCAGATGCCATAAATATATTCAAACCGGTAACATGAAAGAAATCGAGCCGTCGTTCTCCACTTTTCTCAGGAATAACCAATCGAACGCTTGATCAGACCTGCCAAAAGCCCCAATCTAAAACTGCAATTTGAGGCCTAACCACAATCTACTACACCACCGAAGATGGATTCTATAACTCACTTAGAAAACCCAGAATGATGGCTCCTCTGTGTAGTAAAAACTGCGATTATTTCAGGGTTTTGATTTTTAGTTATAAGGGTACTGTCATTACAAAAAGATCTAGAGCATGATGTTAACGGTTCTAAATGGTCCATTAACAGTGGTCTTTTATATGTTATGTTTTTTTTAAGGCATAGGGAAAGAGTTTTATTTAACTTTCAATTTGGAGGTTACATCTCATCCAAAATAATAGATCGGATACAATCTGGAATAAAAGACTAAGTAAACAATCGATTTTGTCTTAGAGCTAATTGGGCAAATCCATGGGCTACTCTATTATAGGACTGAGGGGTGTGATACACAGGATGTAAAGGATTTTGAGATGATTTTACAATCCAAGGCAACTAATAGCGAACTCCAAGGGAGTTCCATATCTGAAGAGAGAACTTGAATAGCAACTTTCTCATCACTTTCTATGATAATCGGGTCTAAGATGAAAGATTTTGCTAGTCAAAGACCCTCTAGAATTGCTTTGAATTCAAATTCAATGGGAGAAGAACCAAAAATCTTATACATGACACAGATCAGCCCCAAACTAAAACGCCTCCATCTAACGGCAAACAAGATATATATATATATATATATATATTGAAAGGTTTTGTCTTTTATATGTTATGTGGGGTTGGTCAACAAGATATATATATTGAAGGTTCAGGGTACATTTAAGTAGTTTCTTAAATATACAAGATATATAATTAATTAACCCTATTTATAATTGGTCAAACCTCTTTTGTTATCTACTTTTATGCATCATATTTAGTTATTTACCATTCCAATGTCCATAGATTTATCCTTCCGGTTGGCATCAAAGATTAAGAAGAAAGGTTTAGCTGAACGCTTTGGTTGTTTAGTGGGCATTCCACGCCCCTAATAAAATACATGGGGCATGCACCTTTCATAATAGAGCGCATGAATTTATTATTAGCGTGGAACCTCATCATTGGTTTCACAGCCCGCTTAACAGCCAAAGCGTTCAGCTAAACCGAATTCAAGATTGATTGGTCCATCTTATCTCCTGAGGCTCCGTTTGTTTGCCGTTTGGTGGAGGCGTTTTAATTTGGGGCTGATCCGTGTCATGTATAAGATGTCTAGGTCCCCTAAAATCCCTTGTCATGTAGATCCAACTCACCAACCAAAACCTCTATGACACTACCACATTAACCATGAACTTGGCGGGTTCAGGTTAACCTAATTGCACAAGGGGCACCATAGGTCTGAAATGTAGAAACCTCTTTTCATGAGGCTACCACCCAACCAAAAAACTTTACTTTAGAAGAGGCCACATATCTCCAAATTGCATTGCTTGGCAACTGCTCTTGAAGTCCACCAATTAGACTTTTATAAAAGGATTTGACAGTATGATTCCACTTCCATCATCTTACATCTTGAGAAAGCAAGTTGGGGAGACTATTCTGAAACAAAGTTAAGAGTTCAACCACCATCACAATCTCCCAATCATTAAAGCTTCTTCTGAAAGAGGGATTCTAGATGATTCTCTGTTGCCTTAAACCACATATGATTCAGCAATTGAGGCCAATTTGTTTTCAATGCATACATTGTCTCCACAACATGGGTCCAACCAAAACCTTAACTTCCTTCCATCCCCTAAGTTAAGCTTTATGCCTTTTAATTTGTTGAATAGGAAAAAGTTTAGAAATTCCTTTGCACACAAAACCAATCAAAATATGTTCTATCTGATTCATTCCCAATAAGTAGTTTTCATATTTCAATGGTTTTGACATAAGGATGAAGCCATTAACTATAAAAGATTGGCATGATATCTATCTAACATTTAATAAATGGTGTACATTTACTAGAATACCACAAAAAGATAAAATTAAGCAATTTGAGAAGTCAAATAAGTTATAGATCAAACTGTTTGACCCATGGCTTAGTGGCCAAAAAACTGAATTTTAAGTCTGGGGCTGGCATAACAATACTGCTACAGGTGATTCTTAATGGCTGCAATGCTATTTGCTTTGATTAGACAAAACACACCTTTCGTGATTTCCAGGTACTCCACAATAAATCGGCAATTAGATGATTTATTTCCTTTTTCCTAACTTTACTTAACAAACTATCATCAATCCACTTAATTATGTTTTCATACCCACTATCCACTTAACTATTGATGAGGGTGGATTTGACCCTCCAAGGACATTGTGATATATGGCATCTCAGAACAACTAGGTGACATCTAGAACCACTTAGGCAACAACTTGTCTTAGCCAAGATGATGATGTCCCAGTTGGCAACTTGGCACAGGCACTGACCTAGCGACCTGGCACAGGCGCCAAACTGGCGGCCTGACACAGGTGCTGAACTGGCGGCCTGGCACAGGCACTGAATTGGCGACCTGACATAGGCGCCGAACTGGAAACCTGGCACAGGCGCCGACTTGGTGACCTGCGATACGTGCTCACCGACAAATTCGGCACGCATACCCCAACACTCCCACGATCCTTGGAAGTTGGCCCACATATCGAACATTCTAGAGGATGGTCAACGTGCATGGCAGTTGCCTCCGGGAATCTCGGACCACTTAGGTGACCTCTTGAAAATCTCGGATACGGTGCGTGAAGCCCACGCCAAATAATGCCTATATAAAGGCACCAACCCCAATGACATGGGGGGGCAAGTAAGCATATTCTAGCTCTCATACTTTATGATTCCTTGCAAGTCTCTAAAGAAATACGAAGCTCAACAATCAATCCAGCTCGCCACCAGTCAACTCGGCACCTAATAGGCAGATCAGCACTCTGGTAAGCTCAACACCTAATAGGTAGCTCAGCCCTCTGGTCAGTTTGGCACCTAATAGGCAGCTCGGCCCTCTGGTCAGCTCGGCACTCTAGTTAGTTCGGCACCTAATTGGCAGCCCGACCCTCTGGTCAGCTTGTCACCTAATATGCAACTTGGCCCAGTCAGTTCGGCACCTAACCTGCCTAGCTCGGCCCAGTCAGTTCAGCACCTAACCTGCCCGGCTCGACCCAGTCAGTTTGGCACCTAACCTGCCCAACTCGGCTTAGTCAGCTCGGCACCTAATCTGCCCCCAGCTCGGCCTGGTCAACCCGGCATCCAAGTCCTCATCCAGCAAAAGTTCTCCACTTCGGCCTCTGAGTCATCGGCCACTTGGAAGCATACCAAATGGCGAGGTACTTAGAACAAAAAATTGATTCATCAACTATTATCAAATATATTAACAAACAAAAGGATATGAACCTACAAAAGTTAAGAAATCACTAGCATTCAGATGAATCAGTTCCAAAAGCACCTACAATAAACAGAGAGAGAGAGACAAAGAGTTTCACTTGTTAATGTTGGTGTTGTTCTCTTGCTGTCTAGTGGTTAGAAAATCGAGATTGAGATCGTTGTTTGGTTGTTATCCGGTCGTGAGAAAGCTAAGATAAAGATCGTTCTCTGGTTGTCCTCCGTGGTGAGAAAGTTGAGAGAGAGAGAGAGCAAGAGATAGAGAGGGCAAAAAGAGGAGGAAGATGAAAAAATGGTTTATGTAGGGAGTCCAATTTACAAGCTCGATTAATAAATGAGCCAAGCTCAAGCCTAATAGATCTCAGCTCGCGAGCCAAGCTCGAATATATATATACATTATAATTCTTAATTTTTAAATATCAAATTAAAAATATTTTTATAAATAATTTTTTATTTTTATAAAACATTTTTTCTCAAATCGAGCTTGAGCTTATGAGTTTTAACTCAAGCCGAGATCGAGCTCAAGATTCTTGCTCGAGCTCGAGCCTTGTACTACCTTGGCGAGCTGAGCTCGAGCCTCATACTATTCAACTCAGCTCGGCTCAAATCCACCTCTAATTTGCACTATCCTCCAAACTCTCCAAAAATACCTATTTTCCAAGTTCATTGGCTAGCAAAGCACTAAATACACCATTCAAGCAAGGAACGTTGACTTTGGCTATTTGGTTGTACCTCTTAAATTGGGTCTGAAACCTATTTTCAAATCTGAAAATCACAGATCTTGGGTTGTCTCTTAATGCGTTCAAATGTGTTTCAGAGTCGGCCCAATGTCCAAAATATCCTTACAATTTTTCGAAAATGAGTCGAATTACCCTTGATACCCCAAACCTAGAAAACCAAAACATTCAACCTCTCTCTGACTCTCTCTCTCTCCCTCCCTCTCTCTCTCTCAGTCTCTCTCTCTGCCCTGTCTTCCTGCCAACGCCGCTGCAACTTGCAGCGGCAGCTCTCTCTCTCCCCCTGTCTTCTCTCGCTCTCGCCCTCTCTCTCTCTCTTCGCTCTCACTTGCTCTTGCTCTTCGCTCCATATTCCCGCCACCGCCGCTACAAGTTGCAGCGACGACTCTCTCCCCCTATCTTCTCTCGCTCTCGCTCTCTCTCTCTCTTCGCCCCTGTATTCCCACCACCACCACTGCAAGTTGCAGCGACAACTTTCTCTCCCCATGTCTTATCTCACTCTCTCTCTCTCTCTTCGCCCCCTGTATTCCCACCACCGCCACTACAACTTGCAGTGGCAGCTCTCTCCCCTCCCGTCTTCTCTCTCTCCCCCCCTCTCTCTCTCATTCCCTATCTTCTCTTGCTCGCTCTCTCGTTCTCTCTCTCTCTTTCTCTCTCCCCTATATTCCCACCACTGCCACCGCTGCTATCTTCTCTCTCCCCCTAGCGGCGGCTCTCTCTCCCTGTCATTTCTCTCTCGCTCTCGCTCTCGCTCTCTCCCCCTGTCTTCTCTCTCTCTCTCTCCCTCCCCTGTCTTTCCACCACCGCCATCGTCGCTGCAACAAGCAGCAATGGTGGTTCGGTACTTCGATGAATAACAATAATGGTTTTATTAATTATTAACTATATAATATTTTTATTAATTATTTTAATATTTGTTGATGTAGCGCAATCCGGTCGGTCCTAGCTGTCAACGACCTTGCCTCTGACTGGAGCAACAGGTGCCTAAAACGGAGAAGAAGGCGAGGAATCTCCGGGGAGGAACCCGGTGAGATTGCTCTGAAGCTCAAGTTAGTATTTTCTCAAAGGCAAGATCAAAACTAGATAGCACAAAGTTATCACATACCTCCTTCTTGGGAGGAAGAGAGCCTTTCATAACCACTTCGCGCACTCACTCCCAAGCTCCTATCAGGTCGGGTATCATTACCTCTGCACTTCTGCCAGTTCGGGTGTCATCACCTCCGTTGGGGCAGGCAACCGCCACTGCTCTCTTTGTCGAAGCCGTCTTTGTGACTGGAGGTGACGGTGGCAGGTGGCCATTGAAGTGCAGCTGTCAAGCGTCAGATCCTAAGTCAATCAGGTGCACCGCCTCAGGATACGGACTCCGTTGGTGTCAGGCACGGTCGTTCTGTTCGGCGGCCTGGAGACAAAGTGCTGGAGTGATGTGCGAGGTGAAGTCTTGAGTTCGGATAGAGGTGTGGCCCGAACTGCCCTGGGGTGGGCCAGTTCGGGTTGTTGCCCTTTGCGCTCCTCATAAGGCACAGGTCAAAGGGGGAGTTCGGGCTCCTTTTGGGGAGCTCGGATCGTTGGTTCCTCCTCTCGAAGTTCGCGCCTTGAGCGTACTGTCGTGCCGAGCTGTTGCTTCTGCCACGTGTTGGGTGGTTAAGAGGTCGGGCCAAATGCCACCATTATCTGACGGAGGCCAAGCTCATCCAGGCCGGCCTGAGTTCGGGTAGGTTCCTTGCTCAGAGGCTTGCCTTTTGTTTTGCTTTTCGTTCTTTCATTTTCCTGACGCCGAGCTCTTTTTGCAGGTGTAATGAACGCAGAGAAGACTCGTGGTGGGAACCTGTTTCATGCCATGAAGAGGAGGAAGCGAGTTGCCAAACGAACTCGTGCCGAACTGCCCCGAGATGCGGAGCCCGTGGTACCGGGCTACCAGCCAGTGGATCCGTCCGGGGAGCCCGAGATGGCCCCTCTAGTACGAGAAGCGGCAGGGGCCCCTTACGCCGAGGCTGCTTATACGGGGGCTCCTCCTTACATTGAGATTGCTTATACGGGGGCTCCTCCTTACACTGAGACTGCTTATATGCGAGCTGGACCTTCAGGCTCGGGAGGCCAAGGCGAGTACAGGAGCGTGTTGTCGTCGAACCACACTCTTCAAAAAAGTAGGGAGGCCGTTTACCCTGAGGAGGTCCCAGTGTGGACTGATCTTCCTTTGAACCATGTAGCTGGGCGTGCTGCCTCTTATGTCATGGTGGTAAATCATCGACTTCTTGTCGGACTTCTTGTCATTACCTTTCTTGCTATTGCTCTTTGAACATTCYCGTTATTTTTCCTTTTGGTAGGTGAACTCCTCCATCCATGCCTTAGCGGCCCAAGCGGAAAGGAGCTCGAAGCGGGCACGAGCTGCCGAAGCGGCTTCTCAGGCTGCCAAAGCGGCTTCTCTCGCTGCACAAGCCAGGCTGGCGAGGTCTTAGAGAGATACCGAGGCCATGGGAGCGGTGGTGAAGCACATGGTGGACCTGAGGCTGGACTTGCAGCATCAGGTCGAATACCTTCAAGAGAACATTTGAGAGAGGACCGAGATCTTTTCTCAAGGCATCGAGGATGCCAAGAAGAAGACCGTCGAAGACTATATCGCCTCGCCGCATTTTGACGACCTAATGGTGGGCTCGTACAGAAGGGGTTTTAAAATGAGCCGGTGGATGATCCGAAATGCGTACCCCGTGCTCGATATTAGCGCCATAACCACTTCGCACATTACTCAGGACATGGCCGACGCTGCTGACGGTGAACCGGACTCTGAGGACGAGGCAGGACCTTCGGGTATCATTGAAGTGCCTTCTGATGGTGAAGAAGTACCTCCGGGCCTGTGAGCTCGCTTATGTTGTTTTCCTTTTTTGGAATGTAAACAAAGTATCTTGCAATGGAATGTTCTTTTGGTTAAGTGTTGTTCACTCTTTCTTCCGAACTGTCCATATGCCCAATCCGTTTTTTGGCCGATGTCCTTACTAATTCGCTATTAGCACTTTACTTGCCCATGCCGAGGTCCTTGTTAGCTCGGTATTCTAGCCCTTAGGCTCAGGTAGCGATTTAGTCTACTTCGCTTGGTGATTTATAGGTAGTATCGTCTCAAATTAACGACGTTCCATGCTCGGGGTACTTGTTTGCCTTCTAAAGTTTCGAGCTCGTATGCTCCTCCGAGCGCTCTCCTTACTCGGTAGGGCCCTTCCCAGTTCGGTCCAAGTTTGCCGACACCGGGCTCAGGTGCCATGATCTTACGGAGAACTAAGTCACCAACGCGGAAGTTCCGCTTTTATACTCTGGCATTGTAGTACCGAGCTACTCTTTGCAGGTAAGCTGCAGTCCGGATGTACGCAAGATATCTTACCTCATCGAGTAGATCGAGGTTGGTACGTAGTTCTTCTCCGTTCATCTGCTCATCGTTTGCTTCTATTCGCAGTGTGGGTACTTCGATCTCCGCTGGTATTACTGCTTCGGTGCCATAGGTGAGGTTAAAGAGGGTTTCTCCCGTGGCGGTTTTTTTAGTAGTTCGGTGAGCGGAACGTGCATTCTGCAATGAAGTCTGCCAAGGCTTGGGCTTTGATGGAAGTTCAGGGCTTGTACTGGAGGTCGTATTCACTGGGTTCGATGGTCCACTTCGTCAATCATCTAGAGACCTCGGGTCTAAGTAATACTTATCTCGGGGATTTGTCGGTGAGGACGACGATGGTATGGGCTTGGTAATACGGGTGGAGTTTGCGGGCCGCGATGACCAGCACAAAGGCTAGCTTTTCTATCTCTAGATATCTTGTTTCTGCTCCCTGCAATATCTTGCTAACATAGTAGATGGTTCGTTGGACCCGATCTGCTTCCTTTATTAGTACCGAACTGACCACTTCGTCGCTTTCCGAGAGGTACAGTTCCAAAA
>NW_010729090.1:6438569-6478569 GCF_000365185.1 Nelumbo nucifera
TCTCATATCTAAGATGGCTTTTATTTTGTCTAGGTTGGCCTCAATACCGCGCTGGTTGACGATGTACCCTAGGAACTTACCCGAGGTGACACCGAAGACACACTTATTTGGGTTTAGTTTCATGTTAAATTGCCGAAGAATTTGGAAGACAAAATGCAAGTCTTGTACTAATTGATGCGAAAATTGTCTTGACAACCATGTCGTCTACATAACATTCTATTTTTGTGCCAATTAAGGGCTGAAATAGCTTATTCACAAGTCTTTGGAAGGTCGCCCCAGCATTTTTCAGTCCGAAGGGCATGACCTTGTAACAGTACAGGCCAAACTCGGTTATGAAGGTTGTTTTTTCCTCGTTGGTTGGGTCTATCCTGATTTGGTTGTAGCTCGAGTAGGCATCTAGGAATCTTAGCAACTCGTGTCCCGAGGTCGCATCTACTAGGCGGTCAATCCTGGGGAGGGGGAAGCAATCTTTCGGGCAAGCCCGGTTTAGGTCGGTGTAGTCGACGCACATGCGCCATTTGCCGTTTGCCTTTTTTACCAATACTGGGTTGGCTACCCAGTCCGGTCGGTCCTAGCTGTCAACGACCTTGCCTCTGACTGGAGCAACAGGTGCCTGAAACGGAGAAGAAGGCGAGGAATCTCCGGGAGGAACCCGGTGAGATTGCTCCGAAGCTCAAGTTAGTATTTTCTCAAAGGCAAGATCAAAACCAGATAGCGCAAAGTTATCACGTACCTCTTTCTTGGGAGGAAGAGAACCTTTTATAACCACTTCGCACACTCACTCCCAAGCTCCTGTCAGGTCGGGTATCATTACCTCTGCACTTCTGCCAGTTCGGGTGTCATCACCTCTGCTAGGGCAGGCAACTGCCACTGCTCTCTTTGTCGGAGTCATCTTTGTGACTGGAGGTGGCGGTGACAGGTGGCCGTTGAAGTGCGACTGTCAAGTGTCAGATCCTAAGTCAGTCAGGTGCGCCGCCTCAAGATATGGACTCCTTTGGTGTCAGGCACGGTTGTTCAGTTCGGCGGCCTGGAGACGAAGTGCTGGAGTGGTGTGCGAGGTGAAGTCTTGAGTTCGGATAGAGGTGTGGCCCGAATTGCCCTGGGGTGGGGCAGTTCAGGTTGTTGCCCTTTGCGCTCCTCGTAAGGCTCGAGGTCAAAGGGGGAGTTCGGGCTCCTTTTGGGGAGCTCGGACCGCTGGTTCCTCCTCTCGGAGCTCGCGCCTTGAGCGTACTGCCGTGCCGAGCTGTTGCTTCTGCCACGTGTTGGGTGGTTAAGAGGTCGGGCCAAATCTTCCTTCATCATTTTTTATTAAACATTAATTACTTTTTATTAAATTTACTTATGCTATTTATTATTTATTAATTAATATTTTTTAATTATTTCATTAATTTTTAAAAATTATTTTAATTTTTATTTGTATAAATTATTAATTATATTAATATTTTTATAATCACTATTTATTTTTTAATTTTAATTTATTTTATTTATTAATTAGTAATTATTAATTTTTTTTATTTATATTATTTCAATATTATTTTGAGGTTGAAAATTATTTTTATGAGAATGTAAATTGAATTCAACATTTTCAAATTGTATATTTTAGGGGTAAAATAGTAAAATCAATAAATTTCAGATGGTAAAAGGTTGATCCAAAACAAACAAACTCATGGATTCAGATCTTCTAAAAAGTAAAAAAGGAACTATACCTCTTCTCATATTTCAAACACATTTAATTTCTTTTTAACTTTTCAGATTTATCAAACGCCACCTAAATTTCAAGTGGGATCCACTTATAATTTCAAGTGGGTCCAAAATATTACTTTTTTCTAAAAAGATGAAATATTAAATAGTTTTATTTTATTTAGTGGGACCCACTTGCAATTTTTAACTTTAGAGTTTAATAGTGCCATGTCAGCATTTACTATTATTTTATTTATTATTTAATATATTGTAAATGATGTCACTAACACCATGCATTTTAGGGCTAATAGTGGCCTTTTTTTGAAGTCGGAGGTGTATTGGCCTCTCTGATTGTATAAGGGAAAATGTGGCCTTTTTGCAAAGTACAAGGGTTTTCAGAGCCTGAAATCCAAAAAGAATAAGCAACCACACAAGAGATACAAAAAAAATTACATGGTAATGAGGCTTCGTCCACAAGCAAAGCCAACAAGCCATTGATTCACTATCAATAAAAAGGGGTACAAGAGATTGTGTACAACCTCCCTACAACTTTTGAGAAATAACCCACATATACAAACCCTTCTTACAGCTTAACCAAAGAGTATTCTGACCTCCACAATGTCACTACAAAACTGGAATAACATTATGAAGAAAACCAAATCAGTAGAATGCACCTTTTGTAGGAGAAAATAAAGAACTTCGTAGAGAAAATCACCACCCAAGTGTATCTCGCAAGCACACAAAACTTTTCTACCCTTCCTTTTCTCTTTTCACTCTTTCTCTATCTTGAAAAGTAAAAAATCCCCACCAAGGATTTAACTCCTACTTAGTTCTTATTGCCAAACAGCTCATGTCCCATGATTTAAGTTATAAAGTGTGCATTCCAAAAAATGCCCCTATAGGGAAAGAAAAAACTCCATTCAAATGAAGGAAAATATAACGACAATTTTATATCACCCACACATCATATTTTCATTATTAGAAGCAGTCAACCTCTAGCCACTTGATCTGCAAGATGTATGTATGTGTGTTTCTTCTTTTTTATTGGGAAAATCAATAAGGGCATCTTATGACATTAGATAATCATGGGTACATGTTAGTTACACAAAGTGATGGACAACTTTTTCTATACTCACTCAAGTGGTTATGACCCATGTGATGCACGTGCTTTATTTATAAGCAAAATTGAAGATGGAGCTATATGACATTTTCAATTAAATGTTATCCATTTAAGTTCAATCCAAGTATTATTTTTTGGGGTTATGTCTGATTTATCCAATTACAGTTTAAGATGTGCTTTAGTGAGAGTGGCAAATTTTCTATTCTCTAAATAAATTTGTATTATTCTTTTGTATCTTAGTGCTAATTTTTATTAATTATTTTGAAAAAAAAAATTGTATTAATTTCTATTGGTTTAATATTATTTTTGTATGTTTTGACCCTAATAAAGGCCTCTCCTATAGTTTTGAGGAAAAAAGTGCAAATATCTCCTTTTCCTTGGCCTTTTGATAACAAAGATACTGAAGTTACCAACCTTTATCCTTGTTAATGCATTATCATACATAATTTAAAGTTTTCACTTTACCCTTTGCTATTTTATTTTGCCAAACAACTTTATCCTAGTTGATGAAAGAAAGGTATTTGCACATTTTTTCAAAACAACAGCGAAGGTTTTTGTTAAGGTCAAAACACTAGGGAGTTTCATAGGATTGTTAGAAAACCCAAGGAGGTTTTTGTAATTTTCCTTATTTTTAAATGGAATTTAAATTGATTTTATAAATAACTAAATTATATTTAAAATTAATATATTTATCAATTTTTGAAAATTAGTAAAATTTGAATTTACTTAAGTATGTTAAGTTTTTATTAAATTTAAATTTCATATGAAATTTAATTAACTATATATATTTTGATAATTTTATGGAACTTAAGTTGGTTTTAAATTAATAAAATTTAATTATAAACTAATAATTGTATGATAATTTTGTATTATTTTTATATTAATTTTGAATCAATAGTAGTTTTTAATTTATCTTGTTTCTTTTATTAATTAAATTCTTTTTATTATATTAATAAAAATCTTTTTATCAATAACAATAAGTAATAATTATTATTTTTTTATTTAAATAAGTACCTAAATTATTTTTATTATGGTTAATTAATTTTTATTATTTTAAAATGGAATATACTTTTAAATGTAAGTAAATTATTTAGCACAATAATATATCATTAAATATCTCAATTTCAATATAATTAATCTTTACTAATAATTACAGATTAATACAAATATATCTAATATATATATATATAAAGGTGATTGGTCACTTGAGTTATTTTGTTCAATTTTAAAATTAGAAAATTCAAAAAAAAAATAGAAAAAAGATAGTTGCCTTTGAGAATAAACCAGAAAAAAAAAGATAAATGGCACTTGGCACATTCCACTTTAATATATAGATATAGATACACAACCTGTCAATTACCAAGAAAACAATAAACATAAATTATAGAAAAAAATCCATGACATGTTTGTTATAGAACCTCTTGAAAGAAACAGTCCATTGAAGACTTGGGATCTATGTTTGCATTGGTAATGGTATGTAATTTTGTATTTCTTGCACAACAGAAAATGATAAAAAGCTTAAAAGAAGGCATTTATGATAGATAGACAATAATTTCCATCCAACCCTATATGTAGTTGAGGGAACACCTGTTGAAACCAAATTATATAAGATATTATGGAGAGATTATCAAATTACAAAAGTTCATGATATTATGATAGATATCATGAACTGCATTTGAATACTAACAAAGAATTTTTTTTTTCCGGATTCATTAGGATGCAGCAAATTCTTATTCCAAATTAATCCTTTATGTTTAAATAATTCACACCACCCAAATGATTCTATTCCTTTGAGAGTGAAACTATCAATCAATGTTATTCATTATCAAAGAAAACAACCTTAAATATGAACTCAAAGGATTAATCTTGATATGCTCTGTCCTAAGAATAAAAGGAAAGATTCACTACAAGAAAAGTTGTAAGAAAAGTGAATCCAAAGGATTACTAAGGCTCAGTTTGGAAGCAGTATAAATGCAAATATGTACAGCATAAATACATACAAAATGATACAAAACATAAGGCTTTGCACTCTACATATTTGCATTTGTACTCCTTCCAAATTCAGCCTAAAGGTCTAAACATATTCTTACATATATGCTAAAAAATAATAAAATTAAACTATATATACTAAGTTATAAGACTTTAAGAGATGAGAAGTTATAAGGCTTTTAGGACTAAATAAAAGTGAAATCATATTGTTGGCTTGACATGGATGTGGATTAATTGTGCTGTGTTTGGTTGCAGATTCTATTTGTATTAGTACAAATGTATAGGAGTGCAAATGAAAAAAAAATGCAAAATTTAGTTAATTTCGTTTTGGATTTTACTTTATTCTACTCTAGGTCTTATTTTACTTCATATATACTGCAACCAAACAAAGTAAGGTAAAATTTGAGACAAAAATATATCAAAATTTACACCCAAAACATTTGCACTGCCATAGTTTTGCATCAGTGCAAATAAATTTGCATTGCAACCAAACACATCATTAGGAAAACTTGGATAAGATATATACACCAAGGATGGATTGGAATGAAGGTGCAATCAAAGGTTAATCACTTCATTATGCAATCACAAAACATCTTTTACAAGAGTAAAGATAACCCTATTTAATTGACTTAATTATTGAGCATGCTTGGCATAACCCATGCATGGGATGATGGGAAGCACAAAATGTTGCTAGTGTGTGAGTGAGTGACAGAGAGAGAAAGCGAGCTCAGTAGAAGTTGTGAGCTGAATAGATAATGGATCAATCTAGAGACTACTTTTTCTTCACCAAATTTTCTATCCCACTAAGGAAGATCCGAAATTCTTATGGAGCAAAAATACTGCTTTTCTATCTAGTATACAAAGAAGATCAAGAAGAGCTTCCAACCCACACAATGGCCATCACTACACTAACATCCAAACTCTCTTACCAACAAACCACTAGCCACTGTAGCAAAATCAAATGTAGATAAGCCTTCTTAGTGTTGTCTCCATATGATCCAATGCAGACAAGCCTTCTTAACTCCACTTTGGAATATAAGAACCGAGATAGGCTTCGGTCAATGCAAGTCCGTGCTCACACTGTGCCAATAGCCTCTATCAACCTTGCATTGGGAATATCTTCCGATGAAATAAAGCACATAAATACGGAGATATTTTCAATGCAAAGCTATAAAGGCTGTTTGAATGGGCCTTGTCCTGACCAAAGCCAAATTCATAAGAATCTGTCTGAAATTCCAAACTTTAGGTATTTGTTGTGCTTCTTTTAAAGCCTTGCCTTGTTTCATAAAATCATTTAGTTTTGGGTCATCTATGGTCTTTCTTATGTCTGACTACTGTCCAGCTTACCGTCTCAGGTTGCTCTTCAAACAACTGCTCACAATGAAGGTGATCACGTGGACAACTCTATGGGAGACAAAAAATGAATATAAATAGAAAACATATGATCAATTTTATTTAAGTAAAACATATGATCAACACCATAGGAAACAAAAATGGCTAATTTTATATAGGCTTCATTTGGAAAGAGTATAAATACAAATATGTAGAGTGCAAAACCTTATATTTTGTATTATTTTGTATGTATTTGTATTGTACATATTTGTATCTATACTCTTTCCAAATTGAGCCTTAGGTAATTCTTACCATAAAACATATGATCGAATTTAAGACAAAAAATGAATATAAATATGAAAATTTCTATAAATAAATATATTGTACCTTTAATATATAAAATATTGCAAATAATTTTAGTATGCATGTATATATTAACTAATTTAGATAAACATAAAATAAAATTTAAAAAGACATAAGGCTTATATAAAAAATATATAAATTCTATTACCACTACTAAAAATGAGAATGATTAATGGCTCTTTGTTAACACCCTGATTTTTATTTGCAAATTTACCCCTATTATAGCCCTAAAAAGATGAATACGTGGACATCCAAATTCTCCACGTAATGGTTACCCTATTAAGGTAGTCATAATGTTGGTTAAATTTTTATCAAATATCGATGTGGCTGAACCATGGTTACCTGACCGGAAAAACTGGAAATCATTCAAGTGACCAATTCCGTTTTATCCTAAAACCATTATTTCCCCCAAAACCATAGATTTGGTCAGCAAACCATTGACCCGGACAGTCAAACCGTTCAAACCGTTCAATGGTTTGACCAGTTTTTTTTTATTTTTTTGTCAGAGCAGGTCATTTGTTCGCTTCGAATGGTCGAACCATTCGACCCGGGAACTAAACCCCTGACCGATTTGTTGTTCGGGTCGCTTTTTAAAAACCTTGGGCTAAACAACTCCCACATTACTCTGGATTGTTTTCATTATATTAAATGGAATCAACTCACCATGATAAGTTCAAAATTTCTCCTTCAAGGATGAACTTAATTGATAAGTTGAATGGATGTATCTCCCCATTTTAAATAAAAATGTGATCATATTTATAAAAATCCTCCAAATTTGAACCTAAATAGGAGTGTAGTATGTTATAGGATTTGAATGCTATTTCGTTTTACACAACCAATTTAGAATCCAAAATAAGAGTTCACTCAACAAAGTAGTTAGTTTATTATTTTTTTTTTATTTTGCCTAAAATTCTAAAATTTGATTTAACTTGCACTCTCTTTTGATTACTCTTTTATGCTGATTTTTTTTTGTTAATTTGTTTTGGGTGTATAGCATTTTATATGAGAGAAAAGTAATTATACAACCCTATAAGTTGAAACTAAAATAATGGTTTGACTCTTCACTTTTAAACAGCTTTGGGAAGACTACCACTTTTGTTTTGATATAGTCGTTTTGGGCTAGTAACTATAAAATAAAATAAGTTGTATCTATATACATAAATATTATACATACATATATACAAACATTACATTATATACATATAAATATAAAATTATAAATTTTATACCTTTGGGTCTTATGCCTCAAATCGGCTTACGCTTGGCTCTTCAACACTTAGCTGTTGGGGCCAACACAGCCTAGGCTGTTAAAACAGTTTTTAGGAATGCCACATTACCATGAGAATGGATAAATTATTAATTATATATTAATTTATTTTTACTAAAAATTAATAATTACATATTAATTTATTTTTACTGTTGGGCCCAACAGCCAAAGTTAACCCCTCAATTACTCATGTAAAGGGTATAGTAGTTTCTACCAAATAAAAAAAAAAACAAAAAAAGTAAGGGTATGGTGGGAAAATAAATGGAGGGTTTTGCAGAGCAGCTTACTTGGATGTAAGCAGAGAGGCTAGGGTTTGAGCGGTTCAATTTTCGGATAAGCGGCGAGGTGCCCTTGTCATTGCCGGGCCAGGGTTTTGCATCGAGCAAATTTTGAAGAGCACAGTTCAGGTTAAGCTCTACTCTGAGTCCTTCAAAATTGGTGTTTCAGTTTTTCTTCCTTAAAGACCTCCCATGTTCGTTTCGGTGCTATCACATTTCTGATTTGTCGTTGTTATTGGAACTTAAGTTTTAAGCTGGTTATAGTTATAGCTTGATGTTGCTTGATTGTTTGGACTGTTCCGTCGGATGCAAATAATTGGGGAAAATTGCAGGTCGGTTAGGTTTAGCTGTTCGAACTTTTTCTATTAGACATTGCATGCCGCTGCATTCTTCAGTTTTTGCTTGATACATATCAGGCATTACCATGTGTATCTGTGTGGTTAAGCGACTAACTTGGTTTCAAGTTTAACCGGCGAATCTTTTGATTTAACCTCCCTGTATACGTGTGTGTGCTCATCTGAACTTCTGTTTATTAAAAGGCCGAGAAAGTTATTTTGTCCTCTCGATGTACGTTTTCTTGTATTTGTCAAATCCAAGCTTGGTATTTGGTTCGCAGTTGGAATCAGAATCGGAATGGTTCTGTTTGGTTCAGATAGGAATTGGAATGGGAATTGGAACCAGATAGAGTGGGATTTTATTCCAAAGGGAGGGAGAGAGAATGTTTATTCCCTCAAATGGGGAATGCCATTCCACTAGGAACGGTAATGGGTTTCCATTCCGCTCAACCAAACAGTTGGAATCAGAATGACCCATTCTAATTCCGATTCCAGACCTCTATTCCTGCGAACCAAACAGGTCCTTAATTGATCTTTCTTTGTCATTTTGTAATGTAAGATTGAAGTATCAGCTTTTGGTTAAATTTACTTGAAGGGAATACGGGGTACTTTTTAGTGTTTCAGATAAGTTTTAACACATGTATCTTATTTAGCAATAAGATTGACTAGACTTACAATCTTTACCATATGTTTTGTTGACAAGGTTAACATTTTCTTTTTTGTATTTTTATTTGACTTTCAATTCTGTCATGTTGTCCATTTAGAACTTACATGCCTTTGTTATTGCCATTTAATTATCGAGCCTGGTATACATTTCCATTAACTGTGCTTATGCTATAGTTTCCATTCCCCTTCCAAAACACCGTTCGTTCTCATTTTTGTTTCGAGACTTCTGTTTGTATGGTGTGGTTTGCTAATTTTTGGTTCGTCTTTTTTTGTTTACCAAGCATATATACACTGCGTCGATGCGTCCAAAACAAAAGGCATCCAACCATCTTTGTGTAAAATCTTACTGTAATGTGTACGATTACATGGTTTCAAACTGTCATACTGAATGGTTGAGTCACTAACATTTGATCCACCCGACTTAATGGTTCACTTAGGGAACATATGTCAAAAGCTTGCCATAACCTTTGAGATGTCCAAATTTCTGATGTAGGGTGGGTGGGTCTCCTAGGCACTCTAGCATTGGGGTTTTGTGAAAGATTAGTGATCAGGTTAAGATCTTGTGTGAAACCATCAAAATGGTGTTTTATTACTGGGGCTTTGTTTTAGCTTGGTTCTTTTAACAGTTAATAATTGTCTGCCTTCTATGTAAGATGGGTCTGCCTTTTGATTTGGTTTAATCTGTGCTTAGGATTATTAGGTTTTGTTAGACCTTTCAGGTGCATGTTGGGTGCCTAGTTGCATAGGTGGGTGCTTAGTTGCTGTAAATCAAGGCATTAAGGTGAGGTACCCAACCAACACCTTGACAACTATGCTATACTTATTAGGTTTAATGTTTATAAAGGATTAGGTCTTCTAGGCTGTATTTTTATCAAAGTTTTCAAGGTGCCTAGGTGACTTTTGGAGAAAGTGGGTTGTCGGTTGCACAAGTGATAAGAATTTTATAAAATGAAAAACTAAATTTTGGTTAGTTCCCTAGTTTTTTTATACCAATGAGCATGCATATTAATTGAAAGTAGCAATTCTGTTTATTAAAAACATTAAATTTCTTCTCAAAACATGGAAAATCATCATATCTTAAAAGGCAATAGTATTTTAAATATATTTCCCACTTATTACCTATCCACCTTTAAAATTCCAGTAAAAATAGCTAAGCAACTAGAAAAAATGATATGGGATTTTTTGTGGGAGCCAATGAGGAAAAGAAAGATCATTTAGTGAAGTGGGAACAAGTGTGTAAATCTAAGGAGCAAGGAGTTTGGGTATTGGGTATCTGATTAAGAGGAATACAACTCTTCTAAGAAAGTTGAGAAGCATTCATTATGTAGCAGACAATTGCCGGAATGCAAAACTTGCGTCTTACACTGCTTCAAATTCCCCTTGGAAAGTAATCTTTGAGGTACTGCCTACCTTTCTCAATTTTATATGTTTTGATGTGGGCTGTGGGAATAGTCTTATTTTGGGAAGATCTCTCTGGCTTGGGGATCTTCTACTTAAAGCTCAATTCCCTATACTCTATTCATTAAGAAACCTTAAGAATGAACCTGTTTCTAGATTTGGCTTGCCCTAAGTACATGGCTTAAATTGGAACTATGGGTTCAGAAGGGGTTTAAGGGATAATGTGTGAATCACTTATCATCATACTCTCACTTTTGGAGAAAGGTCTTTTTGGATGAAAACCTCTTGGATGGTATAGTTTGGTACCCCTCAACTGATGGCCTCTTCTCTTGTGTTTCCTTCTTTAACCTTTTCATCAATTCAAAACCTTTGGGGGTGAATTTCCTTGTGAGAGAAATTTGGTGCAAACCAATTCCTCCTAAAATACTTGTTGGGAAATATTCCTTGAAAAGATTAACACCTATAGCATGCTATAGAAAAGAAGGTGAAACAATTGCCTTTGTCCTCATGTGTGTCTCCTTTATAAGTCTTGTGGTGAGACTTTTCTTCATTTAATAATCTCCTGTTCTTTTGTGACTTGTATTTGGGATTACTTCTATTATCTCTTTGGCTGCAGATCAGTTCCCCCACAAGATGTGGTTAGTTTATTCAGCTTCAGTTTCTTGAGGCAATAAAAGAAAAGGGGAGGATGCTTGTGGAGAATAACAAGAGCAATCCTGGTATGGATTAACAGGGAAGAAAGAAACCAAAGGATTTTCCAGGAGAAGAGTAAATCTAAGAAGGAAGTGGTTGAAACTGTAATGGTCAGATCTGCACATGGCAACAACAATGAAAATCTTCAGAGATGTCTACAAATGACTTATTATGGAAATGGGCTGAAGTGGTACAAATAGATACATAGAAAGAAGCAATGAGAGTGGAATGGTTACCTCCGGGGCCAAATAAGCTGAAACTAAACTTTGATGCCACCTCTTTTGGCAATCAAGGGAGGCCAGGTATAGGGTGTCTTTAGAAACCATCAAGGAGCAGTAGTGGCCTTAGTCTTGGGGCCAATTGGTTTTGGAGACTCGGTTAAGGATGAAATAATGTCTCTCTTACAAGGGCTAAAACTAGCAATATGGTTAGGTGTTAGAGAGCTAGAAGTAGAGGGTGACTCTTTGTTCATTTCGTGGGTGAAGCAAGCCAAACAGGTTGCTGATGTGGACGCCGGCAGCAGCAGCAGTAATTTAGTGCAGCAGCAGCAATTTAGTGCAGCAGCAGCAATTTAGTGTTCTCAGCAGCAGCAATTTAGTGTTCTCATCCTATCTTACCTATTCAGTATTCTTACCTTATCTGCTTTCAGTAGYAGGGATTAGTAGGAGTCTTATCTATTYAGTGTTCTTATCTTATCAGTTCAGTAGTATGGATTAGTAGGGAGTCTTATCTTATCTTATCAGTTCAGTAGGATAGATTAAGGGAGTCTTATCTTATCAGATTAGTAGGGAGTCTTCCTAATTAGCAAGGAGTCTTCCTAAAAGTAGGACTCTTATCTCTTGTAATCTCCTATTTAAGGATCTGAGAATATTGAATAAAATCATCGAAAATTTCAGTCAAGAAAGAGAGCAAGGAGAGTTAGGTGATCTCTTGGCAAATCACCATTAAGGCGCCAAGATAGGTTCATCAAGAGCAGGGAGGAACAAGGGAAAACAAGAGGTTTTCCCTGTGGACTGATCCGTGAGGAGATCCTATTCGCGGGCCCATAACAGTTGCGGATTGATCCATTTTATTTTAGACAATATTGTAATCTGTAATAGCAAAAAGGGGGGATGACAAACCCAAATAGTGTGGACAAGCTTCTTTTCTAACGATTTTTTGGGCTATTTTGTAGCTAAAACCATGTATTTATCTCAGACATTAATTAATGAATTTATTTGCTGATAAAAAAGGTTACGGAATTGCAAGGTACCAATCAGCTGGTTGGTAAGGTCTCCTGCGGGTCGTAGCGGAGACTTGGGATCAAATCCCTCCTGCACTTGGGTTGGGTGATGGATTTACACCCCCCGTTGTGTAGCCCTTCAAAAGATACAGAAAAAAAGGTTACGGAACTTAGATGATGCAGAGGGATGTGGTACCTATTTGGAAATTTTTAGTCCATAACATAACCGCATGCTATTTTCTGAAGATCTTGATTAGCCTTGTTGAATGACATTCTCTTATTTTGGTTTTGGTTAGCTGTTTTGCATTCTTGGTTTTGTTGAGCATCGACCTTTTCTCTATATTGGTTCTGTTTGTTCTGTTACTTATTTATTTAAACTTTAAAGTGCAAATACTTATGATATTATAATAGCATAGGTTATTCTAGCACCCTGAGAAATTGTTAATTTGCAGATGAATCGCGAAAAGCTTATGAAAATGGCTGGTGCAGTTCGCACTGGTGGAAAGGGTAGCATGCGAAGGTGTGTTGAATACTATTTTGTTTCTTACTATTCTTTTAAAGTATGTTTGATGATCCTTAGAGTTTAAAATGTATCTTGTGATTTTTTAAAATGAGGCCAGAGCAAAGGTTCTGCCCTTTCATAATAAGACTTTCTAGAGCAAACCGATTTGGTTAGCTAATTTCTTTTATTGTTGGAGATTAGTAACTTCCAGAATTTTATACTGCACAACTACAAATGGATTTGTGCTCTTCAATGAATAGCCCACCTCATGGATGGGTTGGTCATCTTGAATTTGGTTGCTTAACCTACTTTTAATGCAAGCTGTTTGTGAAATGTTGCCACTTGTCATATTACTTGGATGCATGGTGCTATTTAAAAACAACAAACTCTCAGAAGTCTTGTTTCTTCCTTGCTATGGGTTGTGTTTTACATAACTTTTGGATTTACCTGGCTTTTTTTATGTAAAGAAATTTGGTTTATCATGCCTGTTTTTACACACTACTATTTTTATATAGTTTTTAATCTACTTTATGTTAGCAAATTCAATTTGTATAGAACTTTCACATAAACTAATTTTCTAAGATTTAATACATATAACAAGTTGTCAGTACTTGAATTTATTGACGTAAATGTTTCATACAGCTGTTAACAGTTATGTGCAACCCATTGTGTGCACAACTGTTTGATAATGTGTTCATCTTCTTGACCTGCCAGTATTATAATGGGAAAACAGTTTCTTCCATAGAAGCATTGAATGCAAAGTTTCCTTGAAGAATTCAATGAGTGGTGCAAATGTCATGATGGTTTTTTGCTAGGTATCCTTGGCTGGGCGTCTCACCTGAAAGCCATGATTTATGGCAACAAGGCACCTGTCTCGGCAACTAGGCTTCTGCCTAGGCAATAAAGTGCCAGCCTAGGTGACAAATGACAAAGCATATGCCTTATTATAATATTATTGATAATGCTACACCTTACTGAGATGTCTGTTAATACATTTATTATATATTATATATATCATTTATACTTTGTTTTGAAGTTCCACTATTGAAATTTAAAAGAACCATGGGTGTTGAGAAGAGAAAAAGAAAGAAAGGAAGTATAAAGAAGTTGCTTTGTTTTTGTTTGTTCTATTTTCTTCCTTTGTCTTACATTAAATAAATCAACGGGTCCTTCCTTGTTATTTTTTTTTCTTTTACTTTTTATCTTAAATTTTATCATATAAAATTATAGCCTTCTTTAGTTGCTAATTTGATATGAAATTCGTCTATTTAATAGTTATTATATTAGTATTACTTTTGAAAATATTGAAACTAATAAATTTGAAATACTACTGTTCTAAATATGATGATTTGCTATGTTTAGTCATTGGTTGGTTGAAAAAGAAGGGCTATATAGTCAAGACAATTGCAAATTCTTGTAAGATGGGTTAGGAGGTCTGCTAATGGCTTGGCAGATGGATTAACTAAGCAAAGACTAAAGAGTGTATAGAAATCATTTGTTTTGGCCTCAATGTTAAAAGGGTGGTGAGTCTTTTTGTTGTAAAGGGTTCTATTCCTAACAACTTCTTGTCGTATTCTCTTTTACTTTTAAGTTTTAATAAAATTCTTTGAGCTGCTGATAAAAAAAGATGCTTTGCCATGCTATGAGGTGAAATCTAATTCTCTTAATAAAGAGAATTGGTACTTTTTTCAATTAATATGCATGCTCAATGGTATATAAAACTAGGGAACTCACCATGGTTTGAATTTTTATTTTATTAAGTTCTTATCACCTACACTTTGCCTTGATACCTGCTCTCCATTGTTGTGCAGAATTGCCTAGACTAGACAACTATGTTCCCAGCTACCTCCAAGAATTGGCTACATAGTCAGAAGTTTACATATTTTCTTTAAAATCTATTGCAATTGTCTGTCAACTAACTGTAATTGATGGAAATGAATTGGGTTTAATGAAGGGGAAGGCTCTATGATATTTGATTATTTGTCTTGGAAATTGAAACTGATTTCCTTTTTGTTTGCAACTCTTGGTTTCTGTTCTTTAGTTTTTGCAAATATCATTTTATTTGCTGTAGACCTGTATCTGGTTTTTAGACTTGTCTGTTGTGTTTATGAACCATGTATTATGTTTTTTTTTTTTTTTTATAATTATCATGTATTATGCTTTTGGTTACAGAAAAAAGAAGGCGGTTCATAAGACTACAACCACAGATGACAAAAGGCTTCAAAGTACCTTGAAAAGAATAGGGGTGAATGCTATCCCTGCTATTGAGGAAGTCAACATTTTTAAGGATGATATAGTCATCCAGTTTTTGAACCCTAAAGGTAATACTATATGTTCAAGAATGTGCTATATATTTTCCGTTATGGGCCTCAAGGCATTTTTCTTGAGCCATTCCTTGATATAAGCCTCAAGGCATAAGCCTTCTGTGGTTTTTAAAATACTGGTGATAACCCACCATGAAGAGGGCCTTAAAACATTTATCAACTATTGCCAACTTCATATGCTTTCTCATTCTAATACTTACTTTTCTCCTATTTCAGTTCAAGCCTCGATTGCTGCCAACACTTGGGTTGTTAGTGGCTCTCCTCAGACAAAAAGTATTCTTTACAACTCTCGTTATTTAGAACAATGCAGTTTTCTCTTTGTTGAATTTCAGTATGTGCAAATATGTCATGAATTGCTTCACAAGAATGTGATCGTTCTCGGATTTATGTGCTAAGCCTGCTATTTTATGTTGTTTAATTTTGTTATCATACCCTGACAAATATGTTTGTAATATTCATGTCTGGTTAATGTGATACATATTTATTGGAAAGATCAGGTACCGTTTGTTTAAAAGGGGCTTTGCACAAAAGATTCACTAGGCAAAGCCACCTATAGAGTGAGTTGTTGTATTAGATGACCTATACAAAAGCAAACAACTTAACAGGTATTCAAAAATGTATATATCTTTTAAAATTAGGCCCAGGTTATCAAGAGGGGTATCTACAAACTCCTCCCTCATGGAGAACCACAACCTAATTCTAATATTGTTCCTCATCAGTTCATCTTCCTGAGGGAATATCTGTGGAAGATCATCGACTTGCAGTCCCTCCAAATAGACCAAATTATACCAGTGAGAATGACCTTCCATAGAGGCCTGCCCTCCTAACACTGGCACAACTTGAGAGCATTTAAAAAGTGCCACCAGGATCTATTTCTGACCCAACAATGTAGAAGCAGATGGTCACATGATTCAAGCTCACAATTACGGAACTCACAGCCTTTGTGTTGGATTCCATGCCCCTCTTTATCATCTTATCCTTGGTGAGACATTTGACTAATGCTACAGTCCACACCAAGAAGGCAAGTCTTTATTGGTACATTTGCTTTCCATTCAATTTTACTTGGGAAATCAGAATGCTTAGGTTCTATAATCTGCCTCCTGATTGAGAAACATCCACTGTGCTCCCATCCACTGTGCTCCCATATATGGATGCTGTTAATTGTCATCATAATGTTGTGGGTTGCTGACCTCTTCCAGCTTCCAGTTTTGAAGGTTTCTGTGAAATTTGGGTACCCCAAGTGCACTATCAGCATGATCAAATGATGCCTTCTGATTGGCAGCGCCTGCAAACAGGTTTTGAAAACAGAGTTGCAATGGGCTCATCCCGCACCACACATCATTCTGGAATGACTCTGGAATCCCTCCCCACCTTGAATTTTGCCTCAGCAGCAGAACCTTTATGAACTTTTTCAATACTCTTCCAAGATGAGCAACCAAGGTTGTTTGTCTGAATTTGGATGCCATCCTCCCCAACTAGAGCCAAACTTGGACTTTTTTTATTCCCTTTTGAAGATGAGCTTTTAGGAAAGCTTACCTTGATTCCCTTTCCAACTGGAGACTGATTCACTGCTTGGAATGTCCTAGTTCCCAACCCAACAGCAGATTTGGGAAAGCACACCTTACTCCAATCAACAAGGTGAAATTGGGCTCCTCTTTTCAAGCTGAGCTTTTACCCCCTTTGGCCAGTATTGGGAGGAGAAAAAAGGTATTAAATTTGATGGTTAGCTAAAGTGCTTGTGATTAAGGTGTTACCTCCTTTAGACAGTTAAGAGAAAGGTCTTTGCTAGAGTGCTTCTGAGCTTGCCCCCATTAGACAGGTAAAATGTCTTCCCAGATGCCAGTTTTATATCCAGAAATCTGCTCCAACACTGGAACCCAAATTGAATAAGATGATTCCTTAGCTCCCAATGGTATGCATAAATGTTTAATGGAGATTTTGTCTTGCTATTATTCACTTAATCCCAGAATATGATCTACTTGTACAATAAATGTTTATAATAATGCTTTCTGTTGGCTATGACTGCTTAAGTTTGTTATTTATCTTTCTGTAAGTGAGGGGAGGGGCCACCATCCTTACTTGTGGGCAAGCCATTATATGCTCTCTGTTTATTTTATATAGTTGCAGGAACTATAACATGACCTTTTCTATTACAGAATTGCAAGATCTTCTCCCAGGGATCATCAACCAATTGGGTATGTGCCTTTTTTATCTTTTGTATTCCAAATTCATGTGTTATTTATCCAATGTTCTTTATGTCATGACTGTATTGAAAGGTGCTATTATTTGATTGATAACATTTGATTTCAATATTTCATGGTTCTACCCTTTGACATCCAGATACTGAACACCACCATACCAGTGTCTAACAGGATACATACCTGTATGACACTGGCACTGCCTGGAACCTTCTATATTATAAAACATCAACTCTTTTAGAGTATATTTTATAGTACTGAGATTTTTTAAATTTGTACATCTTTATGTTTTAATAAATCATTGTAAAGACGATCATGCATTTTAGAAGTTTGATTAATTTGTACAAGTTATAAATATTGAGGAGTGACACTGTTGACCGATTTTGTGCATGAAATGTGAAACACAACAATTGAAATAGAAAATGTATTTTTTGACATAAAATAAAAGAAAATAAGATAAAACTTTTTCCTTCTTCTCTTGAGTATAATTCCTCTGATCCTGTTGTCAATGCAGTCGGGATCCTTGGTGTCTTTCCAATTCAATAATTTGGATGTAAAATCTAAAATGTGGTTTCTCTTGTACTAGGGCTTCAAGCTTGATCTAAAATGAGAATCATGTTCTTGCACTGTTTGTTGCTGCCCATGGTGTAGTATGCAAAAAATAGTAAACTTCTATGTAAAAAGATTTGAGGCTTCAATATGAACTAACCACTCATATATTGCTTAAGTATGTTGTGTGTGGAGCTACCCTTCTTTTATGCTTTAACTTACAGCAAGCAAGGAGAAGATTTTGGACACTTGGTCCAGTGTTTGAATGTCCCTTTTTTCAATATGTATCTTTCTTTTTGTGTCCCTTTCAGTAACAATTCTGTAGTCTGTACTTAAATGGGTTCTTGCACATATGAGGCAAGAAATGAAAGAGTGATACTGTGATAGCTCATCCAAAAGCTCTACTTTCAGACAACACTGATGTT
The DNA here is from genome assembly GCF_000365185.1 of Nelumbo nucifera. The sequence goes on from NW_010729090.1 coordinate 6,456,911, forward strand.
GGTAACTTGGACCAGTGTTTGAATGTCCCTTTTGTGTCCCTTTCAGTAACACTTCTGTACTTAAATGGGTGCTTGCACATGTGAGGCAAGTAATGGAAGAGTGATAGCTCATCCAAAAGCTCTACTGTCAGGCAACACTGATGTTGATAACTTGTGGAAAGTGGATTTTGCTTTCTAAGCATGCATGGATGGTCCTCACTTTGGAGATTGAATTGCTTTTCAAGTGGTTATGCTTAGGTGGAAAGAATCAAGAATGCACAAAGGAATGCTTTTAGTTTAGAGGGGTTCATTTTCATGACATTTTAACTTTCAAGAAGTCCATTTTTGTGAGAAATGATTTGTTAGAAAATAGGTGTGCTCGGTGATGTAGGATGGGAAGGAGAAAATGTCTCATGATCTTCATGTTGTGAGAAATAGAGGGCAATCAGATCTGAAATGGGATAAGGTAAAGAAAAGCAAAAGGGTTTCAGATTTTGAATATATTGGTGGGGGGAGTGAATTAGCACTTCTCCAAAGAAAAAGAGTAAAAGGGAGTGACACATTACAAAATAGCTCTATAAAAGTTCCTATATAATAGAAGAAACATATTTCTAGACTTTAGAGGAGGGATTGGCTACACCACTTGTTCATAAGCTCTTGGTCTCTGATCATATTTGTCAGTCTTTTATGAGTAACAACAATATTTATTAAATTTGCGATATAGAGTTATATGCTTGTGGCTACAACATAGACATTAGGGTGGTCAATACATAAGCTGTGTACCGCCAAGGGTTCCCCCACTTCACTAAATAAAGTATCCCCCTCCCACCCCCTGAAAGAAATCTTCACTTTTCACCCCTTGTTTTGCCAATGCATTTGCGAACCCATTAGCTGATATTTCTGACAGATGTCAATAAGCATTTTATTAATAATCAATCAAGAGGGTCGGTTACCATTCATAAAAAAATCAAGAGGGTTAGATACGTAATGAAAACTTCCCACATTGAAGCACGAGATGCAACCTCTGAAACACAATATAATTACAATTAAGCCCAAAATAATTGGTCCTTGTACATCCCTTGCTTAGCTAAAGAATTTGCCAGTGGATTTGCTGATTTCCTTTCCATTGCACTCTCACCTTTAAATTTGAGGTTAACCACTTGAATTTTCCCATGGCCCCCTTAAAGGACCAAGGTACAGTCTCCAGTTCTTTCAGCAATCTGATTACCTATTTAGAATTGCCTTCAATCCAGCAACCTCCCAAGATTTTGTTCTCTAGCAACTTGTACTCCCTGTAAAACTTCTCCGACCTCTGCACTCAGCATCCCCCACTCCAATAGCACCAGAGAATAAGACAACGATCTGATCGTCTGCATTTCTGAAAACTCCCCCTATACTAGAAGGTCTAGGATTACCTAGGCTGTTACCATTAAAGTTCAGCTTCATAAAACCTTATTCTCAGGGCTTCCAATCCACAACAGGCTTGTTCTTAATAGTAGAGCTTTTTTGCAATCAATGCTCAATTTCACCAAATGTCTGCACAAGAGAAATTTGAGAAAAGGTCCAATACTTTAGCCCAATTAATAGCCATGTTAAGTATGCAATTCCAAACAGTATATTCTTCCTTCTCTTATATCATTAAAAATATTAGCATTTCTTTCCTCCACACCAAAGCAACCCTAGCACATCTCCATAAAACTCCATGTCTTCTCTTAGGTCATCTGAAGGTCATAGGGTCGAGAGGGCAACCAATCTGCCAAGGCACAATCCACCTGCAACCAAAAAGACGAAAAGGCTTTTCCCAAAGTCCTACAACCAAAGGGTAGAAGATTAGTGGGTCATAACAACTTTCTCCATGAGTTTTGCAAAGGATACATATTAAGACCAGGTCTTCTCTTTTGCAGATTGTCTAGTGTTTGGTTTCCTAAGAGAGACTTCCCAACAAAGAGCTTCCAACTTGTGAGGGATGGGTTTGGTCCAGATTTCCTTACAATAAAAAGGCCGCGGGGTGAGGGTTAGAGCACAACATAGAGGGAAAAGAAACACAAGAAAACAGTCCTAGAGGGTTAGGAGTCTAGATTTGAGTATCAAGTTTAGAGGGATCCTAATAAACAGAATAAAGAATTTTGAGGAGCAATGTTGTCTTGCCAACTTCAAAGTTTCTCAAGTCCTTTCTAAAACCCAAGTTCAAACAAAAACCAAAAGACTAAGAGAAAAATACAAACCTCTGAATGGGTTCATTTTTGAGGAGGGAAAGGGAGTACCAGGAAGTAACTAAAAAGGTCCTTGAGGGTGGAGTTACCAATCCAGATGTCCTCCCCAAAGAAAACCCTATCTCTAATACACATGTCATACCTGATGAGGTGTAGGAACTAGGAAGAATGCCATTTAGAACATTCCACAGAGAGTTCAAAGTGGCCTGCTGAAGCATCCTAACCAGTACTTTGTGTCCATGACTACTTCTTGCAACCTTTTAGGGCATAGCCTCTCCCTTTCTAGAGGCCATCTTAACAGCCATTACCCAACAAAGCTTCGTTCTTGTTCCCTACAGTACCTATTTCCCAAACTCTCTTGTTCCTTGGTTCTACACTAATTCCCATCTAGCCAGATAATCCTTTATACCTTCATTGGGCTCTTATAGGAAATCCCTCATAATCGTCTCTACTTTCAACACCTCCCTTTGTGACATCTTAAAAATGAAAAGGAAGTAAATTGGCATAGACTGCAGACATAGAATGCAGGTCCTCTGTTACCCCTACTTTTTCCTGTTCCTAACCAGTTTTCACTTACCTTGCCGATACAGTTTGAGAATCTTGGGGAGTAACCACGTTTGCATTACCGTCGTTAACCCAGAGAAAATATTTTCAATCAAAGCACCACCACACATCACTGCTACCTGGTTGAGAACATGGTCAGTCCAAAGGTTGAATGGAAGTTCGACAATTCTGATGATAAAACTTCCATCACCGACATCTACTTCATTACATGAAGGGTTCCAGTTTTCTATCACTGCCTTTCTGAACCAGGTATTCACCATGGAAATCTCCTCTTGAGTTTCCCTGGAGTCGAGGATGGCGGCATTCCTATCACTGCCTTTCTGAACCTGCCTTTTATTAGCACTGGTTTAAACATGGGAGTGCAACTCTGAAACAATGATAAACTCTAGAATATGCACATTTAAATTTCCTGATGCCAATATTTTTGGTGGAGAACTTTAGATTTAAATCATGGTTTTACAGCAACATTTGGTTACCAGTTTATTTTCTTGCTCCTATTTGAATGTTGGTGTCAGATGTTTTCATTCTAGGGAGATGATCAATGTCTTCACTTTGTACTCGTGTGAATTTGCCTTTTTGATGGTTCCTCGTATAACTTACAGGGCCAGATAACCTGGACAATCTGAGGCGGCTTGCGGAGCAGTTTCAGAAGCAGGCACCGGGAGAAGTTGCAACACAGGAAGATGATGATGAGGTCCCAGAACTTGTTGCTGGAGAGACATTTGAAGCTGCTGCTAATGAGGCTCCTTCCTCTTAGAGATTGTCTTTCGGAAGCAATCAATTTCTTTTATTTTTTTTAGTCTTACAAAATTGTGGATTTATTTTTAGCGACAGGCCAGAAATTGATATTGTTCACTTCACGAGATAAGCCTCATGCAAATGGTCTAAGCCATCTATAACGTGCTTCAAATTTTGTGTGGCAACCGGCAGGTACTTTATTTTGTATTGCCTCTTCCATTAGAGATCTTTTCTTTTTTCTTTTTTTTTTTTTCTGTAATCTTCTATTAGCATTAGAGCTTCTGTATGTGATACTGTGGTTATTTGTATTCCCAAATGCTCTCCAATGATCCGATCAACCTGAAAAAGGCCTTACCCACGAGCTCTTTATATTTGAATCTGAATTTTATTATTTGAACGATTAATGGATCAAGTTTGGATTTAACATTTAATTGCATCCGATTGGAAGACAATGGAAAAAAAATTATCAATAAAAAACTAGCTAGAAATTACTCCGATATTGAATATCATGATTGTTAGTGTATTATGAAAAGGAACGAGGTAAACAGTACTTGGGGGTTTGTGCAAAGATAAATATATAAAGAGTTCGTTTTTGATACCTAATTTTTCTCCATTGTAGAAATTGTCTATGATATCGAATTCCATGATAACTGATTTAATAACTAAGAACTTGGTAAAATTTTGAGTTTATCTATCAAAAATGGTAAATTTTTGAGGTATTGCCATATTAGCATTGATGACATAAGGCAAGATTTAAAATATCGATATGCAACTAGGGGTGTCAATCAACCGGTTTTGGGTTGGACAACATCCAAATCAAAATCCATTTGGATGGATTGAACGGACCAATAAGATATATTGAATTTGGACGGACTGGATATGGCATATTAGATTGGACCTTGTCCGTCCATAATGAATTTATATTGGAATGAGACAATATCTGGTCCATTGATAGAAGATAAGAATATAGGTGTCAATGGACCAGGTTTGAGTTGAAACCAATCTAAATTAACAGGAATTTGAACAGATTGGACAGTTTCTGGATCGGTCCAAAATGGTCCAAATATTCATTGGACTGGATTGGACCAGGTCCATTTTTAATAGACTCACATTGGACTGGACTGAATTAGACCAAATTTAGTCCAATTGACACCCCTATATGCAACTATCAAGATTCAATCGACACAATACGTATCCGTATGCAGTGTATATGTATTTGAAACTCAGACATGTGTTGTGGGTGGTGGTGGAATTAGGGGTGGGAGTTTGGTAGGCCAAGGTTCCAGATATCAACACGTTTTTTTTTTTAGTTTTATTTATTTATTTTGAAACTGGTTCAGAGGGGTCAGTTTAAGGCCTGACTACCCTCTGAATCGGTGGCTGACCTGATACAACCCCTGGAGGGGAGTATAGTAAACCATCAGCATGATACGTATCGATACTTTTAACCTTGGGGAAGGCTTTGGCTTGGTTTATGGTCAATCATGACCCAATTCTAAAACTGGGTCTTAGGCCTGACCTGGCGTCGAGCCCAAGTTTAATTGCTCAAGTCCGATTTATCTAAGCTGGGTATATCCCACATTGAGTTTTGATGCATTTGGATTGCGTTTGGTATTTGGTATATGTGTGTATATAGGCAGTTTTTTGGCATTTGGTGCCATGCACAAATAATAAGTTCCCCTTGACCCCCCTTTTCCCCATAACAAGGTTCAAAATATTGTTACGTATTGGCCGATATGTATCATATCGGGGCCTTCCTGATATGCCCCTACAGGGTGTGAATTGGGTCAGGCCATGGTTCAGAGGGTAGCCAGGACTTAAACTGACCCCTCTGAATCAGTTTTGAAAAAAATAAAACACAAAAAAGAAAAACCAATACAGGGTGTATCAACCTATATCGATATTTAGAACCTTGCCCCAGAGTACTAGCTGCAAGATTCGATTCCGGACCAACCCTGGATCAAATCAGCTGACACACCAATGAGCCAGCCTTCGGTTGGTTGTATATAAGCAGATAGGTATGTGTAAATATGAATCTATATATGTATGTGTACATGTGAATAGTTGGGTCTGGCTTGAGTTACCTAAGGGCTAGTCACAAGCTTAGTTTAAAAAATAAAAAGGCCAAAGTCTTAGCCCTAGGCCTGTTTGAAGTATTAACTATCATACACTTTCATTTAATCATTATTTTCTTGATTAAAATGCTCTTATCTTTTAGTTTAGCTTGTCTCTAATTGTGAGGGCAGAAAATGTAATTTGAACTTATTTTTACCTCATTCAATTCTCTCTCATTAAGTCTTATATTTAAGGTATTAACTCCCACTCTCTCATTCAATCCTATATTTAAGCAATATAAAACCCTTGTTTAAAATCAACCCAAAAACGACACCATTCCTCCATTTTGGTGGTGGGTAAGCAATCCAACCACACAAGTAAATGAGTCAAACTATGATGACATAGTTAAATAATAAAATTTTGAGATTGGAAATAAATTCAAAAAAGAATTCTAGAAAAATTGGACATGTTTCTAATATTTTATATTAATCATATTAAAGAAAAATACATATGATAAACAATAATTGTTTTATTGATGTTGGAAATGAAATACAACATTTAAAACTATCCCAAAAATGAAATTATTTTCTTATTTAGTGGTGGGTTAACACCAAATGTGTCAACCCTTATTGTCAAGATTAAATAATAATAATAATAATTAAAAAATGTCAAAAATACAAAAAATGCATAAAATTACTAATATTTTATATTAATCATATTAAATAAAAACAAGTGTGATAAACAATAATTTTTTTATTGATGATGGAGAGGAAATACAAAATATAAAGCCAACACAAAAAATAAAATGCTTTCGTATTTGGTTGAGTGTCAAAAATTTAGCCTTTTGGATCAAATGCGTCAACCCTTGATATCATAATTAAATAATGGAAAAGATAGAAAAGATAAAAACACTAAAATTATGAATAATGAAGCAATTTTGTAGAAAATACTTGGATAGATTTCTAATATTATATATTCATTGTATCAAACAAAAAATATAGAAAACAATTGTAGAAAATTTTGGGCATATGTCTAATATTTTATTGAAGATAATGTTTTATTAATCATATTAAAAAATGAGAAAAATTGTTTTTCTTTTATTGATGATAATGATGATGAAATGCAAAATTCAAAACTACCCCAAAAGTGAAGTTGTTCTCATGTTTGGTGGAAGCCCAATAGACCAACCTTTTAGGTAAAAAATGTTAACTGTGATTTCATAATTAAACAATAAAAAAAAAAGATAAAAATACAAAAAAGTTATAAAAATGGATAAATTTTGTAAAAATAATTTGGGTACATCTCTAATATCATATATTCATTATGTTAAACAAAAATAAGTATGATCAATAATAAATATTTTTATACACATAAATATAAAAAGTGGTAAAAATTAGTAAAAAAATATTATCATCATTGTAGACATGTGAATTTTTAAGCCAAATAAGTGGGTTTAGTTTACATGGTAGCCCTCCCAAGTTAATATGGGCCTCTATGGCCCAAGTCCCAAGTCTTTATAAATATATCGCATTGCCCAAGGATCTAAGTGTAGTAAGTCTAACAAGGCCCATGTCCTATTGTAATAGGTTGGTCCCATTGGCAAGACCACTAGTTCCTACATAATGGTGTATGTATTGGAGTTAAGGTTGCAACCTTAATCCTACGCTATAAATATCTTTGGCTAAGAAGAAAGATTCTTTTTTTTTCACAATCACATTTACAAGAGCTTTCGCACACTAGCAATTGAGAATTTCAAGCAACCACAAGCTTTGCAAGCTTCAATTCTACTTCAACATCAAGAAAGAAGAAAGAAAAAAAGAAGGAAAGAAACTTCTTAGATCTGTACTCCATACTTGGATTCAACCTCTCCAAGAAGATAAAGCGTGAAGCTTGGAGTAAAGAAATCTACATCAATTCTTCAAAAAGCACCAAAATCAAAGAAATCTACATCAACATTTCAAGAAGTATGGAAAACATGCCAACAATCCTTGTCTTCATCGAATTTGACCATTAATCAGAGGTTGCTCATGTCATCAACCAAAATAAAAGAAAGTTAATTCCCTTGTATTTTTATTTATTACAAATTCATTTTTATAATTTTCTCTATATTTTGTGTTAATTAAAATACACGAAATTTGTGTTGAAAAAATTCTAGCACACCCGATGGGTCTGTCTCTTCATTTAATCTTTTGATTCAACAATTACAACAATCATCTAATGGCTACCAAGAAGACTACAACTTCCATCAACAAGTCATCTGATGCTATTAGTTCTTCTTATGACCAACCTATCACACGTGCTATGGCAAAATCCAACAATGTGCAACTATTGTCTCTAATGGATCTTCTAACACAAAAAATCACCAAAGTGACCATTCTACAATCCAACATTGGGTCAATGACGGAGTTTTACTCCTCTCCATCATACAACAACTCCTACTCTATTTCTAATGGTGTCGTACCAATGGTGATGACAAAAGCCACGATGACAAAAGAATAACTCTAGAAGATGGTTGAAACCATTGACAACCTCAAGAGTTCAAATGCCAAGAATTTCATATTGCTTACTTGATGAACACACTAAAGATACAAAACTGCCAAGTAAAATCTAGCCAAGGACCTTCTCACCCTCCTGGATTCACTCCTCCTGTGACTCTTGATCCCCAAGAAGAGCGGAAACAATAGCAAGAAGATAATGATCGTGTCACCATGCAGAACATGATGCAGGACACTACTCAAGTCTCCTTCACTTCTCTAGCAATGCAACATCTCCAATAGTTGATCATCGACACCATAAGGTCTCAATATGGAAGAGTCCCTCAAACCTTTCTAGTGTATGCTAAGCCGTACACTCATCGCATTGATGAGATGCACATGCCGATGAGCTATCAACCTCATAAGTTTAATCAGTTTGACGGGAAGGGCAACTCAAAGTAGCACATAACCCACTTCATCGAGACTTGCAACAACACGGGAACCTATGGTGACCAAATGGTGAAGCAATTTGTTCATTCCCTCAAATCTACAACATTTGATTGGTACGCTAATCTCCAACTAGGTTCTATTGACAATTGGGACCAGCTTAGAGAGAGAGAATTCCTCACCAGCTTCTATTGTACACGCCAAACAGTTGGGCTTCTAGAACTTTCAACTACAAGGCAAAGAATGGATGAGTCTATCACTGACTACATCTAGCAATTGAAGAACCTTGCCCTTCAATGTAAGGAACAAATCAGTCAGTCATCTACCATGGACACGTATATCCAAGGGATGTAATGGGGGCTAGTCTATAGCCTCAAAGGAAATATGCCAAACACCTTCAAAGAACTAGCTACTCGAGCTCATGACTTGGAGATCCAAATAACCAAGCATGGAAATCCTCAACTAAGTGATCATCATATTAAAATTTAAGGTAAGAAGAAACTCAAGAAAGATCCTAAGACCTCCTCCTCCTCCTCCAAAGGAAAGGAAGTCATGACTACAATTATTGCACTAATTAAGATCTCTGGTAAGAAGAAGACAAAGATTAAAGTGAAATATTCTAGAAACCAAGGCTAAGACAAGTCTAGGCCAACTCCAGAAGAACTATAAGAGGAGTATCCATTCCCTAATTCCAATGTTCTAGAAATGCTCAGCCAACTACTCCAAGCAATGTTGATTGATCTTCCGCCACTCAAGCAACCTGAAGAGAAAGGATGTGTGACTAACCCCAAGTATTGTCAATGCCATTGGTTCATAAGTCATCCAACTAGAAAGTATTTTGTCTTTCCCTTGTAGAACAAGAAAATATCAAGTTAGACCTCAATGACAATCTAGATGCTACTAATGTTGCCATGGTAACTTTTGTGTCTCTTGGCCCAGAGCCATTGCAACCCTTTACAAGTTCCTCCTCTATTCCAGCTATAGTGAGCATCCCGACCTCTAGGAACTCTACAACTATAAAAGTCAAATCAACACTACAACACAACCCATTGGTTTCTCCTCAAGTTATGGAGGGAGACTGGTTGCAAGATAACTCGACCCCTAATGACGTTTTTACCTATAGTTTCCCTTCCAAAAGAGGCAATTCCTATACAATTTCATATTGATCAAGAGGTGACCACAATGTATGCCTATCCTAACATGCCAAGATTTGGGAATCCTAATATCCCAACTCTCTGTGAGCTAATGACTAATGATTTAGACTACTAGGAAGAATCATCCATCTTAGAAGATCTGATGAAAGATAGATGGTCCACGTTCATCAATAAAAAACCTAGGGAGAAGGTATGATGCCAACCTAAAGGGGTCATTTCAAGTGGGGGCAAGACTATTTCCATGTACTCTAACTAGTCTAAAACATCTCCTCAAGATGAAGTCGCATGGACTGTTGTCTCCCGATGTAAGCAGAAGGGTTCTCTTCCCATCGTCCCAACATCGACCATATCAAAGTAGATTACCAAGAGGCAAGTATATAACACTTCTAGGAAAAAGGTGGCAAAGAAGAAAGAACCTCAAATGCCACTATCTAGTGAGGAGGAAGTGCTTCAGCAGCCTCGTCCAACCCCAATAACCCTTTGGGAATTCATGCTCAGAGGAGTGTGTAGCAGTGTACATGGTGACAATTGATAAAGAAAAGACATCAACATCAATAGAAGAAGCTTAATCTCACAAGGATGAAGACATGACAAATCTTCTTCAAGAGCACACTATGAATGATGAAAAAGTGACGGAGAAATTAAAGTATCATCCCACTTAATTCTAACTCAAGCACTTTGACTACCATAGAAGGTTCGTCTTGTAGTGGAAATAACCATAATTCTCTGTAATGAATACTAGAGTAAGGTACTAGAAAGAGGCATTTGTGCGGACTGCATGAAAATATTACCTTCATAGACGAGGATCTACAACTTAGGTTCCATCCACATAATAGGCCCTTGTATGTTGTCAGATATGTTCGTGAACAAAAGATGTCATGCATCATCATTCATTGTGGATTTGTCGTTAACATTATATTGGTCTTCTATAGGTATGGTGTGCCTTGAGATAGAAATAGGAGATTTAACATCTTCAGCCCTTCTACATATAATCGATGCCAATACATGGCACCAACGATTCAAATATTATCATAATGAAGTGTAAAGAAATAGGTGTGGTCCCTTCAACATGGCACCAACGATTCAAATATTACCATAATGAATTGTAAAGAAAAGTGGTTGCCAAACTAAAGCCTTTCAGTAAAGTTGGAAAGTTTAGAATCCATCTTATGGATGGCCGAACCATAATAGATAACTGGGTGAAATTTCAAAATTTTCTAACCCTTTTCAGAACCGATTTCTTGATGTTTTGAAAATTTGTATTTTTCTAGATTGATCATGCACTAAACTCGATTAGATTTGAAACCAAATCAAATAGAAAAAATATACCTAATACGGATACCACAAGCACAAACCTCAAGGTGGAAATTCACGCCTAAATCAGTCCTAAAACTAGCCTCCACTAAAGATGGCATAGTGTATAGGTGAAGCTGATTTAGCAACACTACTTTCTCCAAAACTGCTATCCAACTTCCTTGGATCAAATAGGGCGAGTGAGCCTGATCTTCCTCAATGTTTTTCTTGCAAAAGTTTGAAGAAAAACTGACAAAAATCAGTTCTTGAAAGCCTAGGTCAAATTAGGGTTTCTTGGGAAACAATGAGAAGAGGAGAGAACAAGAAAGATAGGTGTTCTGGTCTGGTTTGCCCTCTTCTTTTACCTCCTTATGGAGCATGAAGTAAGGGGAAATCCATCATATGGTTGGCCGAACCATGCTAGATGGCTGGGCAAAATTTTAAAAATTTTCTCACCCCTCCAGTTATCGTATTCCTAGTTTTAGAAAAACTATTTTTTCTTGGATCATTCTTGCACCGAAACTGGACCAGATTTGAAACCAATAGAAAGGGAGGAGTATACCTAATACGGATTCCACAAATGTAGATCCTAAAGTGGTAGTTCACGCCCAAAGAGAGTACCAAAAGCAGCTCCCACTTAAGATGGCACTGCTTGAATTGAAGTCGGTTCAGCAACACAATTTTCAGCAGAACTGTGATCCAACACTTCGGATCGAACAAGGAAGGTGAGCATGATTTTTCTCTATATTTGTTTTGCAAAAATCAGAGAGGGAACTGATCAATATCACTCCAAGAAGTGGAGGTCGAATTAGGGTTTCTGGGGCGACAAGAATAGAGAGAGAAAACTGAGAGCAATGTGATATCTGGAGCACTTTGCCTCCTCCCTATTTATAAACCTTAAGGAGCACCACTCCTAATATGATTAGGAGGTTCCTAATCCAAATATTTTTTTATTTGGACTCTCTAAGTGGATAAGACTTATCCTCTTATCCTAATGAGTGCTCCATACCCTTATCCAAACCTATATTCGCCTAAGTCACATGATTGCTTAAGGTGTCATGTGACCACTTGATTAATCTAATTAATCATGGACTTTATGCCCATTAAGCAAGTTTGAAATCAATTGTCGATAGTTATAATTTCAATTAGAGAGAGTGCAATCCTAATCATTCACTTTGTTCGACAAATGGGCTAATCCTGTCACTATGATCACCCACTCGAGTGAATTCTCATATTGCCCCAACATACCCAGGTTTTGACCCCCAAAGGATCTCACTAATTGGCATATCATATACAGCCCAACCCAACACCTAGTGCAGTACCATAATCGAGTCTAGGGGTTATGTGTAATTTTTCAGTTTTTTCCACCAGTCTCTAAGGTCTAGGGCATGACTGGAAATTGGTCCGAGTTCAATGTTTCAAATAAACACACACTACATATTCTTTAGGCCCAACCTTGGCAGCTGAAACAAACTGCCCCAACCTTCTTGGTAGCACATTAGTGTCAGCCTTGTCAGGATAAACTTTCCAAGTCTATCAAATGGCTAAGAACATTTTTAGCTAACACAAGTTTCATAAGTATCTAGTTTAAGAGTAATTACATAGAAACACACCAATCATAATATGAAACAATTATCTACTACGATTCATTTACAATAAGTGTATTTGTACATCAATCTGATTGGAGCTAAGGGCATATTTTGTCTAACAGAGCACTCTCCTAATCTAATTAGGAGATTATCCAAATCTTATTTGGATTTGGACTCTATTAAGAGATAAGCCTATCCTTTTAAGAGGATATGTGCTCCATATCCAATACCAAACCTAGGTTCGACTCAGAGCACAAGACAATATGTGATAGCTTAATTAATCTTATTAATTTTGGACCTTAAGCCCATTTACTTCAAAGGTTCACGACCTAAGGTGTTGCATGGCTAATTTAGGCTTGATATTGTATGGCGTGGGACCACACAAGCCCACATTGGTTCAGCTTAACCTCTGAAAAAGGCTAACTCAAAGTCACTACTTAGGGCAGTGAACCCTTGACCCAATTAGCATTGGTCCAGTTTGGGCCCAACATTTACACCTAAATGAGCCTTGGATTCAACTACCCTATGAAGACCCAAGGTTAATGGACTCATGTAAGACAAAGTCCATCAGGTAATCAACTTTGTAATGGTCTCTTACAGTTAACCTCTCAGCCCATAATGATCAAAGCACTGCCCGATAGGGAATGACCTCTCCTATGGCTAAAAGGTGCAGTGCCACACTGTCTATTAAGATGGATCCCAGGATTAAAACCTTTTACAAACCTTTTCATAAAATAGTAGTATATAATATATAAACACATTTTGCAAAACCAGACACATGTAAAATCCACTACTGGCAGTTTAGGTTTCCATCAAAGAGAGTGTAAAACCTGATATTCATTTTGTTCGACAAAAGGGCCAATCCTATCACTATGATCTCCCATTCAAGTGAATTCTTAGATTGTTCCAACATACCTAGGTATTTGACCCTTAATGGATTTTAGTGATTAGCATACCAAAGACAGCCCACAACACCTAATGCATTACCATAATCAAGTCTAGGGTTATGTGTAACTTTTTAGTTTTTCCCATCTACCTCCAAGGTCTAGGGCATAATTGAAAATTGCTCCAAGTTTAGTGCTTCTAATAAACAGCCACTGGCTATGCTTGGGGTCTAACCCTAGCAGTTGAGACAAACTGCTCCAATTCCTTGGCAGCACATCAGTGTCAACCTTGTTAAGATAAACTCTCCAAGTTCATCCAATGGCTTAGAACATTTTAAACTAACACGAGTCTCTTAAGTATCTAATTTATGAGGTAATACATAGAAACATACCAATATTAACATGAAACAATAATATACTTTATTCACTTACAAATAAATGCTTATATACATCAATACGATTAGAGATAAGGGCATACACTATCTAATAGTAATGGTTGCCTCAAACTAGGACATCAAACAATCTGTCCAACCCTACTCTATAACATTGATTAACAATTTCAGAACAAAATGTATCAAAATACAATTAATAAGATCATAGAATTAAGAATTAGATGAAATGAAAATATGGACAAAGAAAGGCAAATACTCTGTTAAATTGGGCTATCAGATTTTTGTTTACCTTAAACCATGTTTATCTAGTACTAACAATAGATTAGCAAGGATTTGGAACAACATATACCCTACGGATTTCAAATCTTTTGTTCAAAATTGTTTTGGGGAGCTTTGAAAAATGGTAAAATCAGGCATGTGCTAATTCAATAACAATGCAGCCAATAAATAAAATTATACAGGAATGGTGGTGTAAACTCCAAAAATATCTCCATCCCTTTGCAGTTCAGCTTGATTATAATATACTTTATTCATTTACAAATAAATGCTTATATACATCAATTTGATTGGAGCTAAGGGCATACACTGTCTAACAGTAATGGTTTACTCGAAATAGGACATCAAGTAATCTGTCCATCCCTACTCTATAACATTGACTAACAATTTTAGAACAAAATGTATCAAAATACAATTAATCAGATCGTAGAGTTAAGAATTAGATGCAATGAAAATAGGGACAAAGGAATGAAAGAAAAACAATAGTGGCAAATACTCTGTTAAATTGGGCTATCAAATTTTTGTTTACCTTAAACCATGTTTATCTAGTACTAACAATAGATTAGCAAGGATTTGGAACAACAAATACCCTACGGATTTCAAATATTTTGTTCGAAATTGTTTTGGGGAGTTTTGAAAAAAGATAAAATCAAGCATGTGCTAATTCAATAATAGTGTGGTCAATAAATAAAATTATACAGGAATGGTGGTGTAAACTCCAAAAATCTCTCCATCCCTTCGCAGTTCAGCCTGATTTAAAACATTTAATTGTGAAGACTTTTGATTTTCCCCCTCCCAAGTTCCTTTATCTGATCTTGCAATATCAGATTCGGTTGTGTTGATTATTTGCATCAACTCCATCCATTGCCCTATCTCCCAATCATTCAAATTTCCTTTAAATGTGGATCACCAATCACCTAAACTTCTATCATATTAAAAAAATAATAATTGTCCTATTTATACATGTTTTCAATGGAGTAATTTAAGTATTTGAAGATGTCGATAGATTAATTGATATTATTGTAGTAACCTCTTTGTTTTACTATGTGCCAAGGGATGATGTGACCAATCCAGTTTAACCACCAAAAAGATGACCATTTAGATTGGCCAAGTTTTAATTTGTCCCCATTCCTTTGTATCCGTTCATTTTCCCACCAACCTTGAGTCTTCCTTTGGTAATATGAGCAATTGAATCTTCAATGTTCAATTAAAAGCTTCTCAGTAGACAAGAAGGTCTTGTTTCAGTCATCACATGGCCTGAAAACTCATAGGTAGAACCTTATTTGATTGACATAGAACCCTTTCAAGTTTCATAGCCACCCCATAAACTGCTACAAGCCAGAGGTTGAGTGGATCTGTTTGTTGGACAGATGGTCATGAATAAACAATATGTATTTTCTTTTCTTTCTTCCCTTAATGGGAAGAGGGGACTTAGACAAACAAATTTGACATGCAGATGTGGACTTGCTTTGTTGGTTCCAACACTAATCAAGCTAGCCTGAGCCTCTAATGCTGGCCTAGCTAAGCCTATCCGTACCTACCTGAACCAAGTTTCCCTAGCTTTTATTTCAAACCAAACATAGTTTAAAGGTGACAAACCTTGGCTTTACTTGTCTGCCTGCACCTAACTGTCTATTATTCCTTATTCAAATTTTGACAAGGTTTGTAGTTCAGTCATGCCTGAAAATTAAATTACTTATGTTAACTTGGTAGATCATCAAACAAGAGCCTTCGTCTGCCATGTCCATGTTATTAGTTCAGTTTTGACCTAATTCATAGGTTTTATATTTATTAACTTCAAACTTCACATTCCCTTCTATTAAATGTCTAAAAGTTATCTTAAAACTTCAACCTTCTTTTTTTACTACTAATGTAAAAGTAGTATCCTTTTTCTTCTTACTACCTAATTACTATTAATCGATAATGATGTAACACCAGATTAAAATTAGATCACTAAACTGATTGAGTTGTATAAAGTTGATGAAGTTTAGATTCATCTATCCTAAATTAAAAATAAATCAGTTATATATGCAAAGCTCTAACTAATTTAGCCACTAGGTATGTTTTTGGGTAGCCATACATTAGGCTGTGTTTGGTTGCAAAGCAAATTTATTTGCACTAATGCAAGACCATGGTAGTGAAAATGATTTCAGTGCAAATTATGATATGTTTTTAATTCAAAATTTACCTTATTTTGTTTGATTAAAATACAAATGAAGTAAAATAAGACCTAAAGCATAATAAAGTAAAACTCAAAACAAAATTAAACTAAAATTTGCATTCCCATGCATTTGTACTAGTGGAAATAAAATCGCACTACAACCAAACATAGTCTTAATATCAAAAGGGGCTTAGTGTGTGAGTGGTTGGAGGCCCAAAAGGGTCTATTTGTTTAGTTCAGTACCATTTTATTCATCAAAAAGTTTCCAAACCTAAGGCCCTTGCCAAGAGCATCCATTGAAGTTAAAAAGACAGAAAAAAGAATGGTCAATAGCTAGTTAACATATCGGTCAAGGAGAGCTCCACCCTCCCCATAAACTGTAGCTATAGAACTGAGATGGATTGGAGGATGAACACTTGCAATTAAAAGGCTTCCATGGTTGTGTCTGATGGGTGTCTTGGTGGGCTAAATCATCCCTCCAAATGGCAGGGATGGGTTAGATCTTCTTGAAATGGTAGAGGAACACAACCAAGAAATCCAAATAAAACTCATGCAACGCCATGCTCTAATGCTAAGTCATCAAGTTTAATTTTGGCAGCCACCTCAAGCTGGAAAACTCAAGTTTAATTTTGATGGTTGCTATCTAGGAAACCTAGATGAATTTGGGGTGACCTATCAAGGGTGTGTTTGGGAATGTTGGGGCCAAGGCTTCACTACTAAGCTGTTTTTTTTTTTTTTTTTGTCAAGGGTGTGTTTGGTGACCTGTCACCACCTTAACCATCAATGACATTCACCCCCTTTCTTTTAGCATCTCCTTTTCAATGAGTTTCTGACGAGGACAAGCTTGGCATTATGAAACAATCCTAACTCTTTGTATCTACCTCATAATTGTAGTCAACCTTCATGCTTTCTAATACATAGAACAATATGACACATTCTTCCAATTCCCTATGGAGTAATGGTTGCCTCGAAATAGGACATCAAACAATCTGCTCACCCCTACTCTATAACATTGACTAACAGTTTCAGAACAAAATTTATCAAAATACAATTAATCATATCACAGAGTTAAGACTTAGCTACAATGAAAAATAGGGAAAAAGCAATGGAAGAGAAACAATAGTGGCAAATAATCTGTTAAATTGGGCTATCATATTCTCTTTACATGGCATGAAAATTGCATAGATAGAATATTATTCGACTGACATATACCCTTTTCAAGTTTCACAGCCACACCATAAACTGCTACAAGCCATGGGTTGTGGATCTGTTGGCTGGACATATGGTCATGAATAGACTTGTTTATGGGCCGGGCCGGGCTTTTACTCTTTATTAACAGAAAAATGTTAGGCTCGAGCCCGAGCCCGGCCCGATCAACGGGCCTACAACTTGGGCCCGAGCCCGGCCCTGATAAAAAGCCCGAAGCCCGACCTAATAAAAGAAATTCGAATTTTTCCCTATTCAAATGGACATTATCTATTTTAATTCAGATGTTTTTTCTCCTATTTAAATAAACAATGGGCCTACAAGTGAATCAACAACCTTCTTAAATCAAAAAATTTATTCAAATGGACATCACATAGGGTTTTTACTTAGGTTTAACTATAGGTCGGACCGGGCCAGGCTATTTTGGCAAAGCCCGATCCCGGCTCGAATTTTATGCGGGCTGGGCTTTTTGGCCCGAGGTTAAGCCCGCAGGCCAAAAAGCCTGTTCAAGCCCGTCCGGGGGCCGGGTCAGGCCGGGCCAGCCCATCGGGCCACCCGGCCCATGAACAGGTCTAGTCATGAATAAACAATGTGTATTTTCTTTTCTTTCTTCCCTTGCTTTGTTGGTTCCAACACCAATCAGGCTAGCCTAGGCCTCTAATGTTGGCCTAGCTAAGCCTGTCTCCACCTATCTGAACAAGTTTATAAACCCTTCCCCATCCTTTCCCTACTTTTTCTTTCAAACCAAACACAACCTAAAGGTAACAAATCTTGGCTTAGTTGCCTGCATGCATTAAGATCATCAAACAAGAAGCTTGGTCTGCTATGCCCATGTTATTAGTTCAGTTTTGACCTAGTTAATAGGTTTTATATTTATTAACTTCAAACTTCACATTCTCTTCCATTAAATATCTAAGATTTATCTTAAAACTTCAACCTTTTTTTCCTACTACTAATGTAAAAGTAGTAGTCTTTTCTTCTTACTACCTCATTAGTTATTAATTGATAATGAAGTAACACTAGATTAAAATTAGATCATTGAACTGATTGAGTTGTCTGGAGCTGATGAGGTTCAGATTCATCCATCCTAAATTAAAAATAAATCAGTTATATATGCAAAGCTCTAACTAATTTAGCCAATAGGTATGTTTTTTCTTGGAATGCTGTAGAGAGATTTGGTAGTTTAATAGCTAAAAGTTTTGGAAACTCAAAAGTTCTATAGCAAATTTCAATTGACCTTAGGAAGCTCATAGTGATACTTGTTCAATAAGGGACTACACAAAAACCAGCATCCAATCTTTTGTGTACCGATTACGTTGTGTGCCTAGTAACAAAAAGACTACTCAAATCAAAGAAAGCAGGGACCAAATCAATTCTCATCTCATTGACCAACAAAAAGAAGAAGAGAGAGAAAGAGAAAAAAAATGCAAAGCCATCCTACTAAATGTATTTATTCTTCATGGTCTTTGGACAGAAAATCTAATTTTCTCCAATTGAGTAGTCCTTCCTCTTCGGATCTTCATCTTCATCAATGACATTTGTAGGGACAACCTTATTTAGCTTCTTCTCTAGTTTAGAAATTCCAGTCTATAAAATTTGAATTCCAGTTTCAAAATTTTTACATTTCCAATGGCAATATTTTAAGTCTTCAGAGTTGACATCCTTTATTAGTATATTGAACTGCTCCACAATTTTTAATTGCCTCATGGGAGGCATCTTGTTATATATCTTTCTATGTACTTGCCATTTTTTCGAAAAAAACTTCCAATTGTCTCCACCAATATTAAGAGTACTTACGACTCTAAATTCCCACTCTACAACTTTTGTAGGTGGCAAGCCCATTCTCAACCTCAATTCATTCAGGACATTTTTGAAGGAAATTGAATATTAATTCCTTGTTGCCATAGTTTCTGCAAGAAATAAATAAATAAATAATGAAAGTGGAACTTTTTTATATGATCATACTTACAAAGAAATCAGTGCAACTCTGAAATGGTTGCAATTAAAATTTCTATCCCCTTAATATTTGCACTATGAATAAATAGAGTCTTAATATTTTGTCTTTTCAAGCAAATAGGGTTGCACAACAGGGAATCCTCCCAGAGATTCCCTAGATTCCCCCACCCGGATGAGGTAGGATTCTAGGTCTCCGCTACAACCAGCTAGCTAGTTAGCACCTCTAACATATCTTTAAGTTCAAAATCACATTAATTATTGTGTGACCTATGCCATGACAGTAAGATGGGGAAGCCCTAAGACCGTAGAAGCTACATAGCAAACTCCACTTATCAGAGGATAAATGATTTTCAATCTCTCTATCTCTAATAATTTTGTGTTATGGGTTGGGATTGGTGTTAGACCACTACCTAAGCCAAGCTTGCAACAAAGAGTTACTCAACTATGTAAACCAAACCAAGTATTCAAGAAGGCCTACAATTGTGGGGAACAAATACTCGGTTGAAGAGGTGGCTGATGTGCAACCAGAAAAAAATATGCAACCCAAAACCAGAAAAAAAAAAATGCAACCAAACACCACATAAATAGAAAAAATATGCAACAAAAAAACGTCAACATAAGTAGAAAATCCATCTGCCAAGAACTCTCACCTCAGAAGAGACAAAGTTACCTTAGATGCATTATACTACAAGCAAGAGAATCGTCAACTCCTTTTCTTCTTCCACTCGTTGTTGTTGTTGTGAACTCAAACTTGTACTCCGCCAATGATATATAGGGGCATTTTCTAGCATAAGGATTTTCAAGCATAGACAAGTCTTCTACAATATTTTCAATCCAATCATCAAGCATGAACACATGCTTCCATGAAGCCTTTTCTGACCATTCTTCTATATTAATTTATAGGGTAAATTTCTTAAACGACCCTTATGGTTTAGCTAATTGATTGTGCATTCTTATTGTTCAAAAACTGACTAATGCTACCCCTATTGTTTCCAATTGACTAATACTTCCCTTGCTCTTAGCATCTGTTAACAGAA
Organism: Nelumbo nucifera; assembly: GCF_000365185.1. Next base: position 6,477,329 of record NW_010729090.1, read on the forward strand.
AGACAAAAAAGACTATTTTACCCTTTATTCTTCTTCAAAATAAAATGAAGAAAATGGGACAATCTTCTATGGCAATCTACTACCCATCTCCGGTAGCCCCAACAATTCAGATATGACAATTTGAACCCACCACCTTCCATATATACAAAAATCTTGAATTACTAACCAAACGAACCCAGAAGCGGTTTTGAAAGCTAGAGATTTAATTAAAAAATAGAAAATGTAAAGACAGGGTAGTGGAGCTCGTCTCCAAAAGCGGCAAAACACGCAGCTCGTCTCTACATCCTATAGTACATTTTCCTTTCCCGTCGATGATTGTGAATCAGGGATCGAGATGGGTCTTAAAGGTTTCATTGAAAGAGGCATCGCCTTGATTATTGCTAGCTGTTCCACCCACCCACTTGACCTCATCAAGGTCCGGATGCATCTACAAGGTGAAACCCACATCCCAAGTCCAGCCATCCAAACTCTGTGCCCCATGTTTGCTTTCAACACCCCTTCATGGTTGTTGTTGCTAATGCTGCCCGAACCACCACCCACGTGTCGCCACCACCACCACCTCCAGCACTACACGTCGGTCCCTTTTCTGTTGAGATTAAATCCACTATCACTAGATTAACTAAACCTACCATCTAGAAAAACCCAGGAATGGGTAGGGTCCATGGTAAGGAACTTATCCTCCAACACATTTTTTTCTCTCTATATTGTAGAATGAAGAGGGGAAGGGGGCGGACAAAGAAGAAGATCATCGTCGTTGCTGGAAGTTGTAGCAATGGCGGTGATTATGGTCGATCGAAAAATACACAGAGGAAATGAGAAGAGGGTGGAGGCAGCAACGACAACAATTTTGTCAATTGAAAAATAGATAGTGAAGGGGGTGAAGGAAGAAGAAGATCGTTGCCGCCGCCAGAAGTTGTAGCGGCGGTAGCGATTTTGGTTAATCCAAAATCGAGAGATAGAAAGAGAGAACAAGCGACCATTGGACTCCTTTGGTTCCCTCTGCCACTGCTGTTTCTTTTCCATTCTAGAGAGAACGAGCGAGAGAGAGAGTGAGTGAGTGCACGACTGATATTATGTCGTCTCAACACAACTAACCTAAGGTGAAGTTTAAACTTTTTTTTCTGGACGCCTTTCTCTGTCGAAAGTCACCCCAAATCAGTTCTTTTGCAATTGTTTCCGACGGTTTGATCACTTAATTGCTGGAATTGTTTGCTGGGTCACAAGCAATTAAGAGTGGGTGC